>OZ023211.1:11573020-11610256 GCA_963995525.1 Escarpia spicata
CAATTCACAGTAGACTAGTCAGTTCTAACAACAAAATATAATATTGAATTGTCATTTCCCAGCATACGGTCTCACCGCGTAGTCGTACGAATGTTCGTCGCTCACCCTCCCATAGCCCGACTTGGCTTGTTCGTCACGAGATCACACGAGAGCACACGATGACCGTTCGACGGAAGTGTCCGTCTCGTTGCCCGCACGCCGTACGCGCTCCCGTTGACCTGCTTGCTCGCTGACCCGGCTCGGCCAACCTTTTGTCGGAAGTGCCTTTCCCGCTGTCCGCCGCTCCGATCGCCGTCACACACCACGCCCGTTCACGTTGACCCGGTGTAGTAAGTTGAAAACACTACCCCTCTAAAACACTACATTAGTGTTTTGAGCGTACCCTCAAAACACTACTATTAAGTTCAAAACACTACCCATACATCTCTATTTTATATTTCTATGTGTTTGGGGTCATTCATTAAGTACGCCTCGTATGGTGGAAGGTCGGGGGTCTACGGGCGAGATATACAAAGCTTTACATTGGGTAGCATATCTTGGTAATAAGGGTTATGTAAAGATTAAAAGCAAAGCTATTGACACCAGACTTGAGTTATTAATAAACTTCCTTGTGTCAGTGATAAGTTCATGGAATGCACGAATTCGAGTAGCGTAATTCTATTATATTAAATTGGACTTCTGATCTTCGGCGGGGGATACGTCTGGGGGAAACGTTCGGGGTATGTTCGCATTCAAAATAGTGTGTAATTACTGGCTGGATGGATTTAGGTTAGTAAAAAGAACCAGATATTTTGCGGTATTGGATCATAAGTATAGGCAGTCGGTGCAATCGTTGATAGTTTAACCCTAACCATAAACAAACCGAGCTATTACTAACCCCAACCATACCTGACTCCAACCACAACTAATTATAATAATAATCTTAACCCTATTGAACAATGGCATCTCACACTAACTATTTATTCCTATCGTCTGGTCGATTATAAGGATTATGCGATATATTTAATCCTAACCCACCATAGGTTACTCTAGCCATAACTAATTACAATAATAGTCTTAACCCATATGAATAATGACATTTCACATTAACTATTTATTCCCTTCATCTGATTGGTTCCGACAATTGCCCTAACCACAGTCATAACTGGCTCCAACCATAACTAATAATAACAATCCTAACCCTAATGAATAATGACATTTCACATGAAATATTTATTCCCGTCGCCTGATTGGTTCCAACGATTACTTTAACTCCAAACATAGCTAATGATAATAACTTTACTATAATTAATAAGGATATTTCACATTAACTATTTATTCCCATCGTCTGATTGGTTATAGTGACTATGCCATATATATAATCCTAACCCACCACGATTGACACCAACCATAATTAATAATAATACTAATCTTAACAATAACGAATAATTATTTATTTCATTCGTCTGATTATCAGACTACCTATTTATCCCCGTCGTCTAACTCGTACCAACGATTAAGCTATTATTAACCTTAACTTCAACGATAACTAATTTAAACCATAACTCATTATAATAATGGCATTAAACGTAATTAATATTTATGTCATTTACACTAACTACTTATTTCCGTTGTCTAATTGGCTCCAACGATTACGACTCAACCCTAGGCTAGTGCATAAGATCTTTCTCAAAAAGGTAATTGTAATTGGCTTGTATAATGTACAGACGGTAGTGTTTTGAAATTGGGTAGTGTTTTGAGCGAACGTAGTGGTAGTAGTCCTGGTGTTGTTCTAAAAATTTAGGATTTCGTTGCCCCCCCCCCCCCCCCCCCGCCAACATAGGTTTCTTTACATTTTCTTTCAATCATTAATGTGATACGTGCGGTGAGTTTGTATAAAAATGTATCACTTTTTTCAGTAAAATATATATGCGTAGTGCTTCCGTTTGTTCCACACTCATGCCCAAAGTGTTTTGACCGGATAATTTCATATCAGTATGTTCCCATATACATATACTATCACTTGGTAAAACAACTGGCGAGAAATATTCAATATTAATGAAGGTATCATCATATCTGTAAGCTATCCCTAATTCGAGCGAGAAAATGGCGGGAAATAACAAATCGTCACACAATATGCCCTAAATCAACAATTTATTTGTTAATCATCTTATAATTTCACGTAGTTGGTCATTTTACCATGAATCAGGTGTGTACATTTAACTTTTTGCACACATAAAGTATGAAATACACAGTTTTTCAGTCGACATACGGTAAACGGAATCACATACATTACAACATAATGCCTTATATAAAATTACATATCAACAGACCAGGTGTCTATTTTCATATGGTCAATTACTTCAACTTACTGAACGAATAATTGTTATTTGTTATGTTTGAACAGTGTACAGAGATTTCAGTAACCCTACCCCGTTATTGAACAAAACCACAAAGACTTTTCAGAGTGGGCATAGCTCAAGTCGTGTTCGTATAAAAGACTTTCAGTGTGATTACATACATTTCTTGCTAACATGTATTTAATAACACAACGCGTTTCCGTTTTTGACATATAAATGCGTAATTATGAGATGCATGCATTGACTTCATAATTTTGTTAATGCAAGTATGCTTTTTGGCAAATCACAAATAGTATGGTAATGATAACAACAAATGTAAAATACATCATAATTTTAAAGGTTCTCTACTGAAGTTCACCATCTGACAAACATGTTCATGGACCATCACAGACCATGTCACTCCATATCGGATTCGTCTTCTGATGACAACCCTGGGTCTACTCTTATGTCTGTCGATGTCTATTTTCGTAATCATCGGCGTTACAGTGGCAAACATCAGTGCATGTTAACCAATTCAGCTTGCACGAGCAACGAACACCAGCACATATCTTACATTTGCAGCTGGCACATTAAAGTATTGCCTTTGGAGCTGCTGGACTGTCCGTCCAATGTACCAAAATGTATCCGTCAACAATCCACCCGTTGCTTTGAGGGAATGGCACTGTTGGTTGTGCCGTCAAGCAGTGCTGCCAAATGGTTGCCTTATAGTTAGTATGCTTGATGTGTTGGTCACATGCATCTTTGCATGGTGACAACTTTGCTGGATCAGTTGACCTCGATCCAAACATGGTATGTCGCAATCTGGTATTTCTGAAGGAACGGTACTCACGTAGCAGTTTGTAGTCTCTTGCTTTCCCTTGACCAACAAATGCGATGGTTGAATCACAACCACTAAATGGGTGATAGCCAATCAGGGCTTCACACATGTCTGGTCCAATGGTAGATCCAATTTGAGTGATATTGATGTTTGTCTTCCGCTGTTGTTTTCCTGTGTTAACTAGCATTGCAGCTGGAACTGAATGACTAATTCCAACTGTTATTACGGCTAGATAGCAATCAGGTAACCTGAAAACCATTGTGTTAGAACCACGCATGAGAGGCGTGAAGAAGAAGGCGGCTATATGCTTCTTCATGGTTACAGCTAAGCTCAGTAACTGGTGTCGTGGTCACATGATTTCTATCATTCATCGCTGTTTGGAGCAGGTGACATTCTTCTCCGTTGGTCACATAAATGATAAAGAGACCGTCTACTCAATTCTGGTGCATAAGTGGGCTGCTGCTACGTATCCAGAAGAAATTGTGATGGTTCTTTCTTGAATTGTGACTTTTCGAAGTGACTTTTTGAACTGGTGGTCAATTCTTTGGTTCTCCGAGTTAATTGTTGTTGCCAGCAACCTTGCCGTAGACGTCGTATGGCGATCTCTCTCCGGATTCTTGATCGAAATTTCGGGATACGTGTCAACCACCCAGTCAACCCATGAAGACATTTCAACACCTCTGACAATTGTGTTGACTGTCCAGTCCCTGTATGTCATTGTCATGTCTACCTTGGGTGCCTGCAGGATTGCCATCGCATCGACAATCCAAGTGCTCTCACAGGGCACTGGCATCCTTCTTCAATTGTTTCAGCAGAGATGCTTTGACAGTCTTGACCAAGTTTCCCTCAGGTGTTGCAATAGCAAGGGATACTGGTGCAAAAGAATATTTGACGAGTTCTAGTAAAGATATGTTTCTACAATGGTTGATTACCCAAAATCGTCCAAACAGTTCACGGGTTGATCTCAAGACAGAAGTTTGCTTCTTGTGTGGTTTACTCACATCCAAAGAGTTGAAAGTTTTCAGTCTCATCTTTGGTACTGGCGCATATAAGTCCTTTTGTCCATCTGTGTACAATCTCTCATGAACACATTCCCTGACAGCTTCCATTCCCTTTGTATGTGCTCCCAACAGGTCAGCTGAAATGTCACTAGTTGCATTTCTTCCAGAAGCCAGATGACAGAGTTTATCCTCTCTCTGAAATGGGTTAATCCAGTTTGTGATGCATGTCTCAATCGTCGCACAGCAGCTTCGTCTTCTGTAACACGTTTTCCCCCATCATCCATTCGTCTGTTACCTGTAGCTGCATTCGGTTGTCCAGACATTTCCCGGCACAGACGCAAGTATTCACCTCGGTCAGCCCTATACACCATCCACTTAAGAACTGCGCCATTATTTAGTGTTATTCCTACAATTCCAACACGGGAATTTGTGTCCCGGTTTGCAGTCACTTCAATGGTTTGGTCATATGGGATGCGGCCAAATGAATTTCCTATCGATCTTTGCACTGCAAATTCACCATTGATAAGCAGCGGGTGTGCGTCTGGATGACTTTCCGGAAGTGTCGTTATTTGTAGAACATATGCAGGCAAGTATCTTGCATAATTTATCCTGTCATATGCTGCAAACCATGGCACCATCTCCAGCAAACACTGGATGTGCAAGTTCCAATCGGCTTCTCTGGTGGACCGAAACAATTGCAGCAATAGACCCACAATATCAATGTATGATGACCAGCTGATCAGGAACATGCTGCACCAATCTTCTGTGAGGTAGTATACGAGTTGTGACTACGCGTGGTGGAGCACATGTTGTGCAATGGGTTGTGTTCTTTCCTGAAGGTGTCTCTTCCTGGAAATCATTATTGTCGTGTTATTAAATACATGTTAACCAGAAATGTATGTAATCTCACTGAAAAACTTTTATATGAACACAACGTGAGCTGTACCCACTCTGAAAGAACTTTGTGGTTTTGTTCGATAAGGAGGTAGGGTTACTGAAATCTCTATATAATTGTTCAAACATAACAAATAAAAATTATTCGTTCAGTAAGTTGAAGTAATTGATCATATAAACATAGACATCTGGTCTGTTGATATGTAATTAAAAAAATAGGCATTATGTTGCAATGTATGTGATTCCGGTTACCGTATGTCGACTGAAAAAACTGTGTATTTCGTACGTTATATGGGCAAAAATTTTAATGTATACAGCTGATTGATGGTACAAAAATGCTTTGTATTATGTTATGACCAACTACGTGAGACTATAAGATGATTAACAAATAAATGGTTGATTTAGAGCATATTGTGTGACAATTTGTAATTGTTCGCCATTTCTTGACTTAGGGGGGTATGATTACATATATGATGACATTGTCATTATACTGAATATTTCTCGCCAGTTGTTTCTCAAAGTGATAGTATGTAGATGTGGTAACATACTGATTTGAAATTATCGGGTCAATATACTATGGGTATGAGAGTGGAATAAACGGAAACACAGATTTTACTGAAAAAAGTGAGACATTTTTACACAAAATCACCGAACGTATCATATTAATGATTTAATGTTAAAGATGTTGTGTTACAGAGCTGTTGTACATTCACTTATGTATCTACCCGTGAATTTATAACGAGATTCAAGTAAAATTATTGTATGTATGGCATATTATATTAATTTAGCTATTTCTTATAGAACGGACACCTTAAGTTTTGGTTAATGTTTGGAAATTATTAGTTTATAGTTCAATTAAAAGAACGTATCAAGAAACCTATGTTGGCGGGAGGTGCAGCCAACTCCTGTTTTAATGCCCTTTTGGAAATCAACATCAGGTCATGAATCGGCTAAGACCATTATTAACGCTAAGATGATTGTCTTAGTAAATGACATGTTTTTTTTAAATATAAGCGAACATAGTAGTTTACGCAAACATGTGACGCTAAATAATGGCGGAACTTTAACTACTCTTCATGAAACCGGCCCCAGCTGGGCCCGTATTCTCGAACGATTACGAATTTCGTAGCATAATTTTTACATAACAATTACGTCAAAACAGCGTAAGTTACGATTTTTTCGCAAGTGCTATTCTCGAAACATTTACGATACGAACATTCGCAAATATGGCGTATATTTCATTGTAAAGTTACGCCAACGCAAGAAGTTGACAAAAGAAAAGGTAGTGTAACTTTTTCGTAACTTTTGTGGTACTGCGTTCAGATGGAGATTTCTCCATTATTTGCTGTTACAATGTTGCCAAAACGCATTAGTAAATTGTGTGTGATTCAATGACACTAATGTGTGTTTGTCAATTTTTATTGATCTCTGTAATTGCAATACCGTCTTTGAAAGCGGCCCCGCGCCTATACTGCTAGCAATGCATAATTCCACAATAAAAACTAAACAAGCGGGACCAGCCAACAAACGGGACCGTAGTAATTTATAGATTGACTGCGTGGTATACAATTCCGATTTGTGTAGGCACGTTTAACTACACTTGAAACCACAATTTCTATTTCAAAATACCACAGGGCTTCAAACTGGAAATCAGTTTTGAGTAGGGTACCACAGGGAACAGTATAGGGACCTATATAATTCTTAATATACTGTATATCAACGATTTGGACAATGATATAACAAGCAAGGTGTTGACATTTGCGAATGATACAAAATTGTTTAGAAGGATTAAACGTGATGAAGATAGATAGCATTTACAACATGATCTTGACAGGTTGATTTTGGGAAATGGAAATGCCTCTACACAGGACATGGGAACAAAGATGTACAATATACATTGGGAAGTTCTGTACTAAGTATTACTGTAAAAGAAAAGGACTTAGGGTCAAACATTAGTGCTGATATGAAAGTTTCAGAGCAGTGCGATATTGCCGCTTCAAAGGGAAATCAAATCCTTGGATTAATTAGACAAAACATAACGTTTAAGGAAAACGAGCTAATAATACCGCTGTACAAAACAATATTTAGGCCGCATTTAGAATAATATTATTGTATTCAAGCATGGAGGCCATATCGCAGGAAGGACATAGATATGCTAGAAAGAGTACAGAGGAGAACAACTAAAGTGATGCAAAAATTGAGGGATCTTAGTTACGAAATACGCCTAAAAGAATGTGGTTTAACAACACTGGAAACCAGAAGATTGAGGAGATCAGATAGAAGTGTTTAAAATATTGAATGATTATGAAAATATTGATAGAAATATTTTTTTCTCAGTTAAGAAAGATAGAAGGACCAGAGGACATGAAGTTACATTAGTAAATGAGCAGTGTAGATTAGATATAAGAAAGTTCTCACAAAGGACTGTAAATGAATGGAACATATTATATCCTGATTGTGTTGGTGCTAGTAGCGTGAATATGTATAAAAGTAAAATCGACACATAACTTAAAAGAGCGAGGTACACGTAAATAAAAAGTATTGGACTCTCGATAAGCCAAAAGGCTTCCTTGTCCATCTGCCATCTAGAGTTAATTTTCTGGAAGGCAATCTTGTTAAATCTTGTTAATTCGTGTTACTTAAAGACGCGTTGTCAATACTATCGTTACATGACGGCTTGACTACTACAACCCACTTCAATACGGCACGTCTGTAGCTAACACCACGATCAGACTGATTCTGCGCGGTCCACATAGAGACAGTGTCACGCCCCTTTTGCCCGTGGCGTGCAGAGTTGATTTCAAGATATTGGTACTTACGTACAAACCCATACGTGACGAAGCGCGCATGTATCTGTGCGAACTCGTGCGCCTATATCAATCGGCAAGAGCAATGCGCTCTGCAAACAGTAACAGTTTGGAAGTGAAGCGCACGCGGATCAAGGTTGGGGTGGCTCGTTCGCAGTGGCTGCTGCGTCCTTGTGGAATATTTTGCCTAACTAGTGACACTTTCGCCAGCTTCATATGTCAACTAAAACACATTTACTTATGATTGAATATTAGTGCATATTCCAGATGACCACTGTCCTCTTCGTTATGATTATTCCAGAAAATCTTATTCATGATTTAACATTATTTGACACATAATCACTTAAACTGTATATTTGTATAATGTTTACTGAAGTGTTATTTGTTATTATTATGCTTACATATACATTTATTCATTTACTTCCTTATTTAGAAATTCTACACGATTTTAATGCTGCATTTATTTATTTTTGTATTATTATTAATTATTTATAATAATTCCTATTACTAGTAGTATTTGTAATACATTATTATTATAATACGTTGTGAAGCGCAACGAATATATTTGGAACTGGCGAGTCTTCGAGACAGCGAATCGCTGAATTTCTGGCAAAAAATCGCCAATAGCTCCCCCCCTTTCTCTTCCGATGTCAAGATCCAAGGCAGCGCGACGAGCCAGCGCGACACGAAAAGCGTGCTGAACCATTGACAAATCTCCCGGAATTCCAAAAAAAGTTGGCAGGTTTACAGAACTCCAAACGCAGCACGAAACCGGATGAGGTCGATTCTAACGCTGACAGAAGCGACTCAAAGCGCTTCATGACGCAGTGAAGACACCCTATAGTCCACCGTCCTTCAGCAACTCTCCTATCCTGAACATCGTTCCTTCAACTTTGATCACAAAACCCAGATCCCGGAGAGGTAGGCAGAGCATTTCTGCAATGTTCTTAACCGCCCGTTTGAAATCAATGAAGCAGCAATACGATGCATTTCACAGGTGGACATGTCGATGGCGGAACCCATTAGTGTAACTGAGGTGCAGAAAGCGACGAGTTTGCTTTCCTCTGGCAAAGCCCCAGGTGCCGATGCTATCCCAGCAGAGGATTATAAAACCGCTGGCCGGTACTTTGTTGAAAAGCTCATTGTACTCTACCGTGCCATGTGATCTGCAAAATTGATCTGAAGGACACCTCTTTTGTGCGTCTGTACAAGAGAAAGGGCAATCGTCAAGCGTGCGATAACCACCATGGGATCTCTTTGTCGTCTGTCGCTGTAAAGATCCTTGCTCTCGTACTCCTGAACAGCCTGATCCTCCACCTTGAGCAAGATAATCTTCTTCCAGAGAGTCAGTGTGGCTTCAGAGCATGCAGAGGCACAATCGACGTTGCAACTCGCCAATTCTAGAAAAAATACCAAGAGTAGAACTGCGATCTCAACACTACCTTTGTCTATCTGACTAAAGACTTTGACACGTTGAGCCGAGGTGGTGTCTTGAAAATAATGGCAAAGGATGTCCTGATAAGTTCACGGACATGGTCAAACAGTTTCGTGACGACATGCAAGCTCAGTTTTGTAATCTCCGCTTCTTTCCCAGTTAGGAACGGCGTAAAACAAGGGTGTGTGGTCGCACCTACTTTGTTCAGCACGAAGTTCACGACCATCCTGTCCAACGCCTTCAGAGGGAGTGATGACAGCACATATATCAACTACCGCACTAATGAGGGGATAACCAACTCAAGAAGTCTCCAAGCGAAGACAAAGGTGCTGCCGGATGTGATTCGATATTTCAACTTCGCTGATGGTTGTGCTCTCTGAGCAACTCATACAGGGGAACATGCACAGATGTTCAATGTTGGTGACAATTTAGGCCCGAAGAAGACCGAAGTTATGCATCAGCCAGCCCCAGGCAAACAGTACGTGAAACCAGAAATCACAGTGAAGGACCAGAAACTAATTGTGATTGACAAGTTGTTGTGCTACCTGCATTCGTGTATTCCTGCGAAAATGGACTGTTTATCGGGTCATGCTCACAAACTCAACTACTTCCACGTGACTTGTACCCGCCGTTTGCTGAAAATCCACTGCCAGGATCATGTCCAAGACAATAATGTCCTAGAACAAGCCAATGTGTCAAGCATCCACACACTCCGCAGGAAGGCCCAGCTGCGATGTGCTGAACACCTAGCTCGCATAACTCATGAGATCCTATAGGGAGTGCTCCAAAGTGCTCCCAGTTGGCACTGTTAGTGTTTTTACAATATCACCCGCTTAGTCACTAGGTGGCATATCGAACACTTAATTCTTGGTCAAATTTCACATCGGCGTTGGCTTGCTTGAACTCAAATAGAAACAATAGGCTTGATAATTGGAATATGAATACCAAGCAATACTTAATTCAACTAAGCGACGTGCAATAATTTGGTGTCCAGCTCGACGGCAGAGCTGAACTGACATATATATGTATATATATGGCCGATTAATCATATCGCTGAACTTGCATGATAATTATATTTTGGTTTTGGATTTAAATCCCTTCACAGTAAATAATTATAGTCATGTTCTTTTACCTTAAGGTATCTTGTATAATGTTATTTTGAAATTTTATTTCGTTATCGAAATCATACATAATACATAAACATTAATACTAAAATTAATTTTACACGTATCTGCGATTTAATCCAAACAGTGATGCCATCTGACGGAACATTCAAAATACGTTTTTTTCTCATACTCTCTTCTTGGCGAGTTCACGAAGACGAGCGACAGTCGTATAACCGCGAGTGCTACGTAACTCACCGGTCTTGAAACGTGACTTGGTGAGACTACATGTTACGAACGTCGTATTAAATTGCCGCGCCCAGCCAGACCGCGTGACCAGGAGACATGGTTTGCACCACGGAGAAGTACTGAAGAAGATCGGCGAATGCGTGGATTTGTTTGGAAATTATATAACAATGCGAAATTATAACTAAATAAACAATAAAGTAAGAAGTTCATAATTATTCAGCGATGTTATTATTTTGAGCCATTTACAATATCACAAGACGAATTTTGCAGCCACCTCTTGATTACGAGCTATGAAACAACTGGACAGAGATCGTGTATAGATAAATTGTGAGCATAGTAGTTCATTAAGTAAACCTTGGGGTTGTGGTGTGGCATAACCTAAGCAGGCGACGTGCCCAACCGTGGAGCTAGATCAACTCTGCTTTAGGTCCATTGGTTTCCTTCATCAATAATAACATTTCGACGGTTTCATTTCATCATTAATGACATATTCTAATTCTCATAATTTAGGCAGGGAAAGGGGTTTAACTAAAAACGTTCTTGTCGAGACATTTTTTGCGTAACTATGAAAATGTGGAGCATTCTTGTGTTTTTGTGGGCCAAGTTCCTTTCAAACTGCTTACACCCTGCCCACCAAGCAGACCTAAATTCGCCAGTTGTTGCTGCAACCACTAACCAAGTGATTGTGTGTTCCAAATGTGACTCTCACAACTACTGAAACTCTTTATATCATATAAATGACCTAGTCACATTAAATTATTATAATCCGTTATCAGACTTGGATGCATATAATATGTCAATACCATCAGTAGTTTCAACATTCAATCCGGAAGGAACAAGCAGTCCAAACAAAAGAAATGGTACTCCTGCTTCTAAATCTAAAAGCAGCACGTCTACACCCAGATCCAGAACAAGGTCAGCCAATAGTTCTAACAAATACAATCAAACTCCAAACAAGCTAAACAACTGGCGAACACTTGTCATAAACTGTAATCACTAATGGCATCTTCAGCCAAAACACTGAAATAGTTCGTCCCATTGAATCCACTGACCCAGATCTTCTCATCTTATCCGGAAAAACACACACTTTATGCGGGCGCCTTTCACATGCCACCTGCCAGTAAAACGCAACCCTTGGATGAACTAGAAAAGGCACTAAACACCTTAGCACTCAAGAACTCAAAAAATCACATCACCGTACTAGGGGGAGACGCTGGAAACATAAATTGTGAAACCTTACAATTAATACCTGGCACCAGCAACAAAGCCGTCAACGACAAGGTCATTAATATCCTGGAAGAACATCATCTAACCCAAATTCATCGTGCTCCCACCCGCGAAGGAAAAATCCTAGATCTTTTCTGCACAAGCAAGCCAGCTCTAACTAAGCACTCTGATTCCATCCCAGGTATATCAGATCATGAGATTATCCTCACAGGCTCAAATATTAGACCGGAGTATAAAAAAAACCATTGCGTAAAATCCACGCAGATTGGAATAAAATTAGGACGATTACATCAACCTTTGGTAATACATATTCCCAAGAGCATGTCAGCCGGTTAGTAAATTAAAACAGAAATGCCATTAAAATCCACATTTCTACGATCATTAGCAAGTTTGTCCCAAGTAAGAAGTCATCTTTCAGATGTCATCTCCCTTGGCTGACAGCTGCTCTCAAGCGGATGTGCAGAAAGAAAAACAACGCGCGCGTAAGACCAAAAACCAACAGTACTGACTAAAATTCAAAGACATTAAAAGACTTGTTGCCCAAGAGATAAAAAAGGCACACTGTAATTACATCAACGAGGTACTATCAGCAAGTCTAGAGGAAAATTTCTGGCGGTATATAGAATCCCAGAGGCAAGAAAACTTTGGAATACCTCCCCTGAGGGAGTCTGACGTTGCTCACACTGACAGTACAACGAAAGCAGATATTCTAAATAGGCAGTTCCAGTCAGTCTTCACAAAAGATGACGGCACGCACAGCCATGCTAAAAAACCAAGGCAAAAGCTTCCCATCCATAAGTGCATCGCATGCTGACACTGTTGGTATCAAGAAGCTACTGTCGGACATTAACCCCTCTAAAGCTTCCGGTCCAGATAGCATTCCTTGTCATGTGTTGAAGAGCAATTTTCACACTTTTGAACCAGTCACCAAACACAGGACAAATACAATTAATTTTATGTCGATACATAAGAAAGACAATGTCCACGATGCGTCCAACTACAGGTCTACATCATTAACATGTGCAGCGTGTACTACTTGAACATATCATCTGCTCACATGTCCGTAAACATCTTGATGAATATTAAAGTGGATTTGTTTGGAAATTTTGTAACAATGCGAAATTATAACTAAATACACAATAAAGTAACAAGTTCATAATTATTCAACGATGTTATTATTTTGACTAATTTACATTACAAGACGAATTTTGC
Organism: Escarpia spicata; assembly: GCA_963995525.1. Classification (NCBI taxonomy): domain Eukaryota; kingdom Metazoa; phylum Annelida; class Polychaeta; order Sabellida; family Siboglinidae; genus Escarpia; species Escarpia spicata. The sequence goes on from OZ023211.1 coordinate 11,586,105, forward strand.
AGCCACCTCTTGGTTACGAGCTATGGAGCAACTGGATGGGGTAACTTGTGAGCATATAGTAAACCATGGCGTTATGGTGTGGCATAGCTAACTCCTGTCCAACATGATTTTAGAAAACAGCATTCATGGGAGTCACAGCTAGTAACAACTATTCAAGATATGCACAAATTCAGGGTATAGTAAGATCCAAGTGGACCTTGCTATCGTCGATTTATTTCGACACTGTACCACACAACAAACTTCTTTGTAAACTCGGTCATTATGACATAAATGGTAACATACATCGCTGGATATCCAACTTTCTTAAACACCGTACCCAAAGAGTCCTTGAAGAAGGGAGTTTTTGGATAATGTCAATATCGAGTCAGGCGTGCCTCAGTGTACTGTTTTAGCCCCTCTGTTATTTTTACTACATATAAATTACCTACCCATGCAAGTGACTTCCAATGTCCGTCTGTTTGCAGACGATTGTCTGTTATACAGACCCGTCCATACACAGACGGACCAGATGGCCTTTCAAACCAACTTAACCGATCTCAATAAATGGGGAAAATATTGGGGTATGCACTTTAATGCAACAATGTGCAATGCAATGCGAATCGCCAGAACTCCAAATTCAAATACATTATCCAGATCATACTCACTTGGCAATCATATACTAAAACAAGTTGACACAGAGAAATATATTGGGGTAATGATCATAGACAACCTATCCTGGTCAACACATATTCCCAAACTTCCAACAAAGCCAATGCCACTTTATCATTCTTAAGGAGAAATATGAAGTCTTGTCCGCAGGTTCTAAAAGAAAGACCTTATGTCACCCTTGTTCGCTTCATTCTAGAATACGGCTTCACAATGTGGGACCCACACTTACAAAAAGATATATACACACACTCGAGAAAATACAAAGAAGATCAGCCCGCTTCATAAAAGGCGACTACAGTTACAATAGCACCGTAACAAATATTATAAAAGATTTAGGTTGGTCAAATCTTGAGGAGAGGAAAAGGAACATCAGATTATTACTCATGTTCAAAATCGTCCATAATCAAATTGCTGTCCCGTCCAGAAACAATTTAGTACCTACACACAGACGCACACGCTCAAATCACCCTTACAAACATAAACACATCAGAGCCAACACTGAAGAATATAGAAACTCATTTCCCCCGCCCTTTAACTGTATGGAATATCCTAGAAGCGTCATTAGTTAATGCAAAGGACGCCCCACAATTTAAGGAACTGCTAGGCCGTGCGCAATGTTCATAGAGCAACCAGCATCATTGGCGCGATACCCATTTGGGATTTGCCGATTATTAAACATAACCTTTGTGCATATGATTATTAATATCAGTTCGACACACATATTATGTTTTAATGAATAGCAATCATATTTAATAGTGCAAAGTATAGGTACAGCAAAGTACATTTTAATTATCATCTAAGCAACTGCAAGAGCGCTGCCACGAAACTAAGCCATTACTTATCGAGCCAAGTAGAGGGACAAGAATAGTCGCCAAACAGTTTCGTCGTCTTGGAAGCACGAACGAACTCGCAGGTAACACTTGGCGTATTCATTTCTGGCACACCGCTGCACTGAATTCGAGTTTCGGTGCATTATAACTATTCAGCAGTAACGCATTCAGTCACTCATTAGTGAAATTTCACAGTTAGTCCTCGAAATCCGTGAAATCATCGTTAATAGTAGTCATCTTCGTTTAAATTACCGCCAGATGTCAGATAAGCAATCAGTGAAAACTAAATTCGAGATGTCTGGAAGAAAAGAGAGTAAAAAGATACAAAACGAAAAGTGACGGAGGACACATCGCCCAGTAAACTAGGAAACAAAGATGGCGATGTCCGCGCGCTCGTTCATAACAACGTGCGGTTGGCAATCGTCGGACTCCTGGAAATTTACGCGGAGAGCATGGAAGCGATCGTCACGTCAGTGACTGATGTCATCATCAATAGTCTGATGGAGAACGATGCCTTCACGGCAAAACTCGGTGCTACACGCCAAAGCCACGGACGACATCAAACAACAGGTGTTCGAGGCAATCACCATGGGCAACAACAAGTCGGCCCAAGCGACCACAGCACTGCACGCGCGTGTATGCCAGCTTGGGGAACAAAACGTGAGACTGCGGGAAGAGACACACAATCTCGAACAATACAGTCGGGGAAACTGTCTCGTTTTCCACGGCATTCCAGAAAACGAGAAGGGTACAATTGATGCCGTGGCGAGGATATGTCAGAGAAAGTTGGGTCTGCCGAACGACCGCAACTGCATCGACAGGAGTCACCGACTGGGCAGGCTGACCGGCGAGACGAAGAAATTTGAAGGGCACCAAAATCGTGATCACGGAAAATCTTATGAAACGGAGAAGCGAACTACCGACGAAAGCGAGAACAGCACCAAACGTGGCAGCGACTTGGGCAGTTGACGGAAGAATCGTTTGCCTGCTGTCAAATGGGAGAAAAATAATAGTTACAACAGAGCAGCAGCTGAAGGGTTTGTACGAGTGCTAGATGGACAATCGAACGAAACGATATATCAGTACGAACTTGACTCATAATGGTCAATTATAACATATAATGCCACTTAGCAATGCTCAGTGAATTAGACATGTTAGACAAGATGTCATCTTATAAATTGTTCGTCGGCGCTTGTGTCGAATCCGGACCCACCTCGATTTCTTCGTTATAACTTGAGTTTTGCCCAACTTTGACACCTCAGTGTGTTAATTCCACCATTCAACATTACCCCAGACATATTTACGTTTAAGAATATAGCATCTTAGCACACCTTTGAAGCGTCAATAGCCCCACGGTTTGTATAAACATACGCTGCTATGTAACGCACGATTGCAACGGCGCAGACTAGCGCAAACCGGGTCGCTACATGGGCTTCAAAAGTGCGCTGAGGCACACTATTTTCGTAAAACAAATATGCATGGGATGATGTTGAATGATGGAACTAACGCAATGAGGTATTAAAGTTAGGTAAAACTCTAGTTATACCGGCGAAACCGAGGTGGGTCGGGATTCGACACAAGTGTCCAAACGTCGTGACGTGGGAGAAGGAATGATGACGTTCGTAAGGTATGTCAAAATATAACATAGACATTTATGTACACTCACAGTTATATTCATATATACAAATATACACATTAGTATTATTATACACAAATATACAATATATAAAATATATAATATACAATATATTATACAAATTTTGATCCAGAGAGGGTCCAGTGATATTTGAGCTAAAATATGGTTTTAGTTGAACTATAAAATATCATATTGAGCTTAAAATCAGAATCGAAGATTTACCAAAGTGCACCTTTTCAGGTGTCTTGTCGAAAAATACTGTAACACCCCAGGGTGCTACAATTGTGTACCACCAAATGTACATATATTAGTGGGCTGGACACGCATATTTATTTTCTAATTGTGGCAAAATTGCGCCTTTAGAAGAGATTGGCATAACATTGAAAGGGTGGGACGGAGGACAACCCCACTCCAACAGTGTTTTCTCTTTATGGCCACTAATTAGTGCATACTTTTAGTGTGACGAAATTACGCCTTTTCAAAAGTGGTTGGCTAATATAATCAAACAGATTGGAATGGTAACACCCCTCTCAAACCGTGTAGGAGGAAAATGCTATCATATCCGCGCACAAAATGTTCGCTAGGTGACAGCACTAATTTGATTGAACAGTGAAGCCGTAAATTCCCCTCGCTGACCGATGGTTCAACACATCGGTAAGAAGAATGTGATTAACTGGCGTCGGGACGAGATGATATATATTGAGGGGGCTAAATCCGGAGTTTCAGTTCAGCTCTGCTGTTACAATCGGTTCGGCTAGACATGACATCGGAAGACGGGGAGAGGGGTGATGTTAAACAAATTCGCATTGACGTTCTCATTTTTGTGTGGCCTCTCATCGACTCATTAAACACTTCCGCGCTTCTGGACACGACATATAAAGGCAGGGGGTGTTGAACACTTTCCTGGATTACGTTCTCAATCTTTAAAATGCTCACGAAACAACACGATTGTTTTGTAATTATTACAAATTTGTAAAATTTCACTCTGAGCTATCAAGTGGAATGGTGATCACCCACATTTTTTAAATAATAAAACTCAATATTGGGGCCCCCTCTCAACACGCCCCCCCCCCCGTTTAACCCTTTGTGGCAAGGCAAATCTTCTGTAACATCGACAACATGAAATATATATCAGACATCTCAACGAAGATGGCTAAACAGAAGGTTCTATTTTTGTTCCATTTGTTTACGTCCTTGTTTCACGGCCCACGGTTCTGCAAGGTTTACGATCGCTGCGAACATCACCAGCGAGCCTGATACAAAGAAAGACTCGTTCCACCGTCCCGTCTGATCCCGCAAGAAACCTGTCAAACAAACCACAGCTTATAAAAGACGGTGTAAATGTACGCAACAACAGCAAAGTATAACGGCCAATGACCTCCCTTTCACAAGGTACCAATCTTTGAAAACAAACAAAAACTATGTCAAAGACAACAAACAGCACGTACATCAATTGTTTTGTTTAAAATTAAATGAGTTAATGATTTCATTGTACATACTAAACATGCACGCACACACGCACACACGCACACACGCACGCACGCACGCACGCGCGCACGCGCGCACACACGCACATTGGTAGTTTCCGAAATTATGCCTATTACAAACAGTACGTTATCGTATCACTGACATTTGTTAAATATTTACAGGTAAGGACAACCGAGACACAATAGTATTAAATAGGGAATACTTAAAAAGTACGACAGTCATTTAATACGTAAAAATTTGATTATGCGATAGTGCTTACACTGTGAAGTTTAAATATAAGCAATTTAAATTATCTTTTTCATTATTCGGCATGTTTTGTAAAACCATTAGTAAGACATTATCGATAGACGGAATCATTCTTGGAGGAAATTTTTGCTGATGTTTTTGTACACATCCGTTCTTCGAATTCTAATTTGAAGACGAACCACTTACCCATGAGGACGGGAGATGCGAAATAGAAGAAGGCAGACGTGCTGCAAGAACAACAAAGCTGTTCGTTAGTTATCACAATATGTAAATAACAATTCAGCAAATAGTTTACTACCGTCCAACAGTGTGTAAAGTAAACAACGTTTCTAGTATCACAATCATCGCCACAATGTGATATAAACCAGTCCATTAATTGCACAAAGGGAAATTATGTTATTTGACACTTAACAAGAATTGTTTTGCTATCAATAAATAATCACATCAAATATAATAGAATGACCTTATGTATGTCTTACACTACACCAAACATTGTTGGTATATACATTACCTTCGCTGCCTGACGTTGACATTTGTTATCTGTTGTGAAGTCGTGCAATGCAATATAGTTCACTGCTATGCCCAATGATCAAGTGTACGTGTCTTTACCAAATTACAATAACTTTGGATATAGATATTCAGATACTAATTTCATTTATACAGTTATCTCAAAAGCTAAATGTGTCCTGGTTAGCACTGTGCTGTGCATGTGTGACAAACCTGTACATGACGCCGTACGTGACAGGGATGTAGACAACACCGAATTCGTCGGCAAGCAGGACTGGCGCCAGCACATTGATGGAGCCCGCGGCCACTCCACAGAAAGCACACAGGACGGCCATATGGGCGAATTGGTTGACCAGAGGAAAGACACACAAGACGACTGCACAGACGGTGATCGCCAACAGGTAGAAGTGTTTCTTCCCCACCAGGTCCAGATCGGCGAACCAGCCCGTCAGAAGTCGGGACACGCTGCCGGATATACCAGTTATTGAGAGGAGGAATACGGCTCTAACGTCCATGATACCAATGTCGCTGGCGTGTGGTGGAATCATCGTGAAGGTGTTGTGGTACGTGCTGTCGACCAGCGAATACGACACTGCATATATGTACAGCAACGGATGCTTCAGTATATTCCACTGAGAGGACGGTTTCGTTGGCAATCGGTTATCAAATGTGACAGTGATGTCGTCTAAAACAATGCACTCTTTTGTACCATTGGTAGCCACTGTGGAACCATTATTCATCTTTGTGGAACCTAATGGTCCAGTAGTTTCTTCAGCTACTGGACTCGTACAGTCGGGTCTTGCTTCAACTGTTGCTAGGCTGCCACAAGTATGTTCAACTCTGGAGTACGGGACGGGGGCTGAGCCATTATCAGAATACGTATTTATGTGAATTACATCGGCTTCGGCGAGTCCAGAGCTGTTGCTGAGTTTTCGCGTTATCGAACATTTTCCAAAAGAATGGAAACTGTTTTCTCTAACTGATTCATTCTGCGAAATCATAAAAATCGTTGTAGATTCTCGAGAATGAAATGTGGTTGTTTTTAGACGAAGCCTCTCCTTCATTAGATATCTCGCCAAGTAAAATTGTGGCGGACGAAAGAGCATTCCTGCAATGGCTGCGTGGAGCATGACTCCTCCCATGATGAGGCACGTGTTCTCTAATCCGTACAAGTCGAGTACATATTTTATCACTGGCGGACAGACGAAGGAGCCAACAGAGGCAGACGCAAAAATTATTCCGTATGCAAGGGCTCTTCGCTTTTCAAAGTATGTACCAATGATGACGATGCTCGGTGCGTAACTTAGACCAGCTCCAACACCTGGAAAAATACATCCAATACACATACACACACACACACACACACACACACACACACACACACACACACACACACACACACACACACACACACACACACACACACACACACACATATATATATATATATATATATATATATATATATATATATATATATAAATATAGGTGCGTGTATGCGCGTGCATGTGCGTGTGTTTTGGGTATTGTGTAATGGGGAATTAAGACAAATAAATAATTTGAATGTATTTTTATGGAATAAATATTACACAGGAAGAGCAAGTGCTATGGAAGTTGTATAACGTTTATACGGAATAACACATGTTAACTGAACTGTTCAAGTATTTGCTAACTTACGTGAGTGAAATCATTGTTTTATTTATTTATAGTCTGTCTGACGATGGTTTCCGTGAACATAAGTTGTATTATTGAAAATATAACGTGTCCGCATACGTTAAAAACACAGACAAATACATTACTATCAGTTGCAACAATCTATACTTTTAGTTTAGTTGCAATGTCACGATTCACACTATGCGTTCATCTATTTGACATAAGATGGAACAATTGTTCACGTCTATGTAGCGTTGTCATTCCGAGTGAACCTTACCTGCAAGAAGGCCATACGTGATATACATCATCCAGATATTCTGGGCGAAGGCGCTCAGTGCAAAGCCAGCGTTCATCAAAATGCCACCGATGAGCACCACTCCCCTCGTTCCGATCCTACTACACAGGAGATTGGCCGGGGTTGCTGCACAGAGGACATTTTTCGTTGCACATAGTAATCCATCATAATTTATCAATCAAGTACAATGCAATAACGATCGATGCTGTACGTAATGTATATAATGATAAAGAAACTGTTTCGAAATTGTTTTCTTGCAATATGCTTCATATCAAGTTCAGAAAATCTGCCAGACATTATTAATTGAACAAGATTATACACCGAGGAGACATTGCATCACAGTCCGACAGCAGATCAGAAACAGTGATCTACACAAAACACAGTGAATACTTTATGTGCTGTCACGTGCGAACAGTCATGTACAGTATATATAAGTATCCCAAAGTCGACAAGCGAACGAAAATGTACAACCCAAGATGCGTCCAAAAACACAATTCAGCGGTCGTTAGCACCCTTACGGCTCGTCCGATCCCAACGGTCTTGGTAGTTTTAAGAATGAATATCGGAAAACCAATATTGTGTGCTAGAATAATAGGAACTGTAAGCTTCCAAACGATACCAAGATCATCTGGATCGGACGAGTCATTAAAGTGCTAGCGACCGTTGAACTGGGTGTTTTGGACGTGTTTTGAGTTATACAATTTGTTTGCTCGCTTATCTATTTTGGTATAACGTAATTATAACATTAATTCAATATAACCGGTATATGTGGCTATTATCTATTTAAACACGCTGCAGAAAACGTCCCTGCTCTATCATTCATTGTGTGATGCTACTGTTTTTAAATGGCTTTGTTCTTTAAATTAAAAAGGCTAGGATATTAAAATCAAATCAACTTAGATTGGTATTGGACATTTACGAAAGTTAGTTATCACTATTTGTTGTAATTACCCGAAATCAAGTAACAAAACGCCAGTGTAGCCGGGATCCAAGCAACTTGTGTCGCTGTAGCATCGAACTTCTTTTGTATCGCCGTATACAACACGCCGAATGAGTCGACGCATCCACCGATAACCAAGCACTGGACAATAGCTGTACCTGTGAACAAAACATGAATGGCACTGATTTACTAACATTTATAAGCATGATTTTGATGATTACGTTATAATCTAAACAGAAAACTGTGTTTCACTAAGAAACCATAATTGAAATCGCTTCCAAAAAGCCTGGCATTTATTGAGCAAGTTTAAAAACATCGTTACGTGAAGCATACACAGTGCATTTCCATTTAATTGCGCCCACTCGCATTTAAACTTAAGCCTACAATGCATGCAGTCAGAAAGAAATAGGACATTTGAATAAGATTTTTAAATATTTAACACGCTTGCCATCCAGAATATTAACTCCAGATGACAAGCGGGCAACGAAGTCTTTGGCTTATCGGGAGTCCACCTTTAAGGTCTTGACTGGATTTTCATAAGAACCCGTTGCTTTGTGCTTCATAAACTAGTTTAGTGGCCAAATCTATCTTCCTGAATAGTCCGTCTTCAAGGAGTGGGTCGTGTATCGACTGCACCCATATATACGTGCTATCCCTTCAATCCCTCCACGCAGCCCAAGCGCACACTACGTCGTCGATATTTACAGGTCTTAGCATGACTAACAATGGCGCTCAATATAGATATGGGGCGTGTTTCTTATTGTTGTCGTGCTAGGCTTGCAACTGTATCAATGTCAGAATGAAAACCATGCACGGACGGTGTATGCATTGTGCATAAGCAGCTGAGTGGACCGCAATGCTGCAGTATTTAGAAATGCGATTTTGTGACAAATTTAACGTATTAACGTAATATTCTAGAGACCAGCTACCCGTAGAGCATATCAATTCGGGAATCTTCCCACACAAAATATAACTCATTACGTATACGACAGATATATAAGGGAATGTCATGAGAGCAAATTAAAAGCATAACCAGAAGTCTAAAATATACATTATTATATTAAAATGATGGATTACCGCAGATAAATGACACCGGAAATGCATTTTTTCATTTTGCTTGATGTTATAAAATATATTAATGTAATATAGTATTCCATGTAAATGCATGAGCTAAAATGTAAAAAAAATATTTAAAAAAATGAATGTTACTTTATTATAATTTATAATTGAAGATAAATAAAAAATTGAACAGAAAATCACCACTTACTCATCTAGATTACATATGTTTATTAACAGTAACATTATTTATGCTGATATAGCTTACCAAATTATTTCCACTGTCGTATAAGGGAAATGCTGGTCAAATGGTCCTACTAAGCGACAACAGTTATGTTATGTTGTACATATTATCAAGTTAAATATGTAGACTAACGGTTACACACAATCCTATAAGGCAATGATAATGAAGGTCAAAGCGGGATGCTTTAAAAAGTATACTACGTCATTCATTCATCAGTGTAAAGATGATTTTCAGAACTTGGCAGCAATTGCATACAGTGGAACATCGGTATTGGGTCACCTCAATGGTACGGTCACCTTGCAATTAGGGTCACGTTGGGTCAGCCCCAAACAATAGTATAGTAAAGAATATGACATGCATCCCAATAATAGGGTCACCTCGCTATTTGTTAATAGGGTCAGTGACTGAGTGCAAATTGGCCACATTACCCCCAGATGAACCCCGCAATTAGGGTCAGTCACGGCCGAGCCCATCAGATTCGGGACACCAGTCGGCTGCCCCTTTGTCAGACTCAAAAGCACCGCCAACAATGTCAATAGTAATTAGATCCTAGCGTGTTACGCAGAAGCCAGTAAATAAAAAAAACTATAAAAGTAGCAAGTCCGTCATTCATCTTAAGTACGCAATACTTTGAACTAAAATTCTTAGTGGATGAGTAGATTTACAGAAAACCACGTTGTTCGACGCTGCAAATATGGCTATACTGTACCACGGACTAGTAAACAGTAAACTTCAGAAAACTATAAAAGACACCGCACTTCCAGTCAGTCATCTTAGGTAACGCTTTGAACTCAAATTCTAATCAGATGAGTAGATTTCCCAGATAAACATGACAGCCCTGTCGGTATTGACACTATCAACAGGGTGTCTTTAATTAGGCACCTTCCTGCTTGGCTATCTAACAAAGCAAGCTCAATTGGAGAGGTAGGTTCAGGTGGAGAAACGTAGTCCGAACAAACAAAACCGCTTAATTGGCAATTACATTGTTTCTGTTGTCAGATGCCAAATAAACCAATAAATGAAGACTCCTTGCTTCTATGAGAGACATTTGTTTTGTTCTGTACATACAGTTGCGTACATAAATAAAGTTTTTATTAAATCCCATTATATCATGTTCTCTCTATGCATGTCCACTGTTCTTAACATTTTAGGAAAAGCAAGTGCACCCTGTAACTGTATCCAGAAATAATCCAGACACTTCACTGTACTTGATATCAACAATTAATGCATTTGCTTAATATGCATTGCTATTATAATTATATGTACCTGAGCAATTTTCCCAATTCTTACGATGTTTCAGTCCCCATATTCAGCATTTGGGTCACCACGCTATTAGGGTCATGTTTGTCCAGTCCTGTGGGTGACACTAATACCGAGGCTCTACTGTATAATGAAGTCGTCAAGTGTTAGCACACTACTATAAATGATTGAGAGTAAAACACGTAGGCTATAAGTGGGTCTAAATATTTACGATGCACTAAGACCATCATTACGACAGGACTTGTTGACCAGATGGCATTCTGCACTAGATTTGTGACCCCCGTTGAAGACCTTCGTTAGGTATTGTTTAAAACAGTCCAGTAAAGACTTGGCATGTTGTTTTCACGTGTAACATCCACAAGGAGAGCCGTGTAACTGACCTCGTTCACAATGGGAACAAGATATAAGCTTACTTCGTACTAGTGTCACTGGCGTCGGAACGAAATTAATATTGAGGTGAATTGAACCCGGAGCTTCAGTTCAGCACTAAGCTGTCGGTTCGGTAAACAAGACATCGGATTACATATTTGGGGGTGCTATTAAAAAAAAATCGCGGTAACGTTCTCAACACGTCAGCGCTATCAGACATTACATCGGAAGACAGCGTGGAGACGATGCTGTTGAAATATTTCCTCGATTACGTTCACGAACAAAAAAGGTGCATTGGTGTTGTTGAAAATTCTGACGAAAAATACGAACTGTTTTTTTTATATATTCTACGATAGTGCGGCTAGTGTAGTGGTTAGCATATCCGCCTGGCATGCCAGCGCTCTGAGTTCGAAACCTGGACCGGGCAGGCATGATATTTGGTGTAAAAACCTGGCTCTCAATAATGGGGACTATGTATCCCTCGTGACTAGGAGATCGCGTTAATGTCGGTCCCATATCAATTTGGGACGTAAAAGAACCACTGAGGACACCAAGCACCCCGGCAGTGACCACGTTCAGTGCCAGCATATAAAGGTCGGTTTGGCACTAATGTTCTGAAAAAGGCTGACTAGTTGAATGAGACCTCATAAAACCATTACATTGTAACCACAATCATACAGACTAGTCAGGTAATAGAACGTCGCCGAGCGCTGGAAACAACTAGAACTAGAACTAGTCATATTATACTCCAAAATACAAGTGCAGTGCTGATCACTCACTTTTTTTAAACAACACTTAAATTTGGGGGGGCTATGCTCCCCCTCTTTCAACATTGGTGGGCTGAGTGTTGAAATAGTTGACTGGTGGTCGCTGCAACTGCGGCCTAGTTTAACGTGTTGCTTTTTACACAACAAGTTGTTGTCGTCGGGTCGACCGACGCTACAAAAAAATCTCCGGCAACACAGATATAGCTCACACACATGATAACTAACCAAAGTTCTCCTACGATTCATTGACCCTCCTTCGCATCCGGTCACGAAGTCCAGGAATCATATCTTCCAAACAGTGTCTCGACGGAATTACATCAGCAGTCAACCCTTTGTGCTTGATCTTGTTCACTGTCAGGCGAATGTCGTCTTTTCTAATAGTATTGTCTCGGAGTGAGTTGCCGTAGTCAAGGCGACTGATAATTGAATATACTGATATTGTTTTAGCAGTAGATAAAGACAAGTGACGCCGAATTCGACGGAAATCACGAATATGGTAGAATTAGGATTAACTTACTTGAACAATGTTCTTGTGAAAGCTGAACACACAGTGTAACACAACGCCTATATTACGAACGGTATCTGATGGTGACGTATCATTTATCTGGATTTAGCTTAAATTTACTTGCTTCCATTCACAGCAAGATGTCAATGAGACAGTCATTTAAAGTTGATAGAGATGTATGTGCGTGAGTTGGTGAAAATTATATATACACCTGTGTGTCGTCAGCATACAAGTGATGATTCATATTATGTGTAGTTATGACTCGACTAAGGGATGTAGTGTATAAGCTAAACAGAACAGGGCCAAGGACAGAACTATGTGAGACACCAAAAGGAAGATGTTCTGGACAAGGCAGTGAGCCAAATATATTAATGATTTGGTATCGGTCTAAAAAATACGAACTAAGCCACTGAAGAGAAATCCCAAAATGTCTATGGAGGCGATGTAAAAGAATGTCGTGATCTATTGTATTAAAAGCAGCTGATAGATCTAGTAAGGTGAGAGCAGTCAATTTGCTATTATCCATATTGCATGCAATATGATAATAGCAAATGTGTATTTTAAGAAGAGCCGTCTCAGTTGAATGGCATCGCTTATATGCAGATTGTAGATAATTTTATATGTGTTGTGTATAAATATGTTCATGGAGTCGATTTCATAAACCTTTTTCATACCTCCGATGGAAATCTCCTATCACGCATTCTGAAAGGTCAACGCAACAACGTCCTACCTTTCTATGTTGAGCTATAGGAGAAATGTAAAAATCGATTTTAAATAGAATAAAATGTTGTATGTACACGTATAAGTGATGTCATTTATATAATAATATCCTAACGTTGTATCGTTGTAAGTGCAGATCCACCGAGGCGCTTCTCTACACTCACCTCTTCCAATTTTTATTTTGTATAAGCGTGTATCAATAAATCTCGCCAAGCACAGCGAAGTGGTGTCTTTTGGCTCATGTGACGTTACGTCCTGCTTGCCCCGAGTATGCCTACTTAATTGTATAATGCTGATCACATTTACAAGTATTATCGTAATTTTTGTCACGCGATGGTTTTGTCTTATAATGGATGCCATTTACAATGACAACTATAACAAAACCCTGCGTCAATAGAGGTCAAAGTGGGCAACACTCACAGAACCGTAACACAGAATAATGCATACGCGACACTAATTTTTTCTTTTATGAATTTCTCAAAATAAGATAAATCAACATTTCGTTTTGGTGCGTAGGTTGTTCCGGAATATGGTATATGATTCATTATGATGCCAGCCTTCAATACAGCATTTCCGCAATCTTCCTCGGGCAACTGTCATGTGACAACCAAGAACATTGTCACATGACATCGGAGGACGGCTTATTCCGACGCAGAAGAAGAGGCCGTGGATGTGTCGAAAGCTCGAGTCGAGCCTGACATGTGGTCCCAGTTGCGTAACATCAAATAAGCCCACCCTACTGCCCCCCACCTGCCCTTTATGTTATAAAAAAATACATTTGTCTACTAGCATCGTGATTGGATAACTCTGCTGTTTATTTATGTTTATGCTGCTGGTTACACATTTATCATTACGAGTCAATCGGCTTGACTTATGGCGTAATCTGTTAGGCGGGCGGCCAAGGCGATGAATTGTGGTTTTGTAGGCATTTTTTGTTACAAGCAGCCAACCATTTTGTATGTTCTTTATGTACGTCACTGATTATGGTATGGGTTGTTGAACTTTCTTATTTGGGATTTTTAGGCCAGAAAACGGGTTTGTTGTTATGTAAAAGTTGACATAAATTTGATCAAAACCGTATTTTGGCTCTACAAGACATAATAATAATGTTACGTGTTTTCAAATCAGCTTATATTTTTCTACGTAGGCCACCCATTACACAAACGGAGTTTTGACCGGTCAGATTTGGGATTTTTGACCAGATATGGGTAATTTCGAGTTCTGAGCGACCTTGAAGAAGAAACGACGACGAAAACATGTTCTTGCAATTCCATGTCTTTATTGAACTTGTAACTTGGGGATGCTAGTTCAAATGCAGTACTGTCTCCTGCAGCTGCAGTCGGAGAAGCCCAAAGCAGGCCCGTAGGCTGGGAGAGGCTGCAAAGGATGTGTACGCACCCCTCCGCTGAGGCAATTTTGCTTCCCGCATCGTAAACATTCAACTGTGTGGCCAACCACATAATATGACTGGCACGTTGCCGATTACACTCTGAAATATAATTAATAATTAGTCATATACCAACAATTGTGAATTGGTTGAATAACCCATTTTAACCAGCAATCCAAAACTTGACCGCCTACTAGTGACCTATGTACAGAACCAATGGCGATTTTTAACATAGGTAGTAGGCCAAAATAGTTTTTAGACTAATTTTGTGTGAAATTTGATGTTAAGCAAAAAAATGACACATATGGGAAAAACGCACATACGAGGCAAAAGGGCCAACGTCTTTTACTCGAGCTAGTATTAAAATATCCCCTAGATGGCGAAGTAAGGTTCCAGACAAAACGTATCTCCTGCGCAAATTTGCAAATGACGTCGTCAGATAGATTCACGACGGTGAGTGAGATCACGATAACACTTTGCTACCTTCGCGCTATAAGCTTCCAGAAAGTTCAATTGTTACCAAGGAGAACACAGTACAACGTTACATTTACAAATGTAGTTTCTTATCCTCCTATTTTCTTATCAGTTATAGAATACACCACTGGCATGGGCAATAATGCAGCGTAATACAGATAAGCGCGTCATTTCTACCAGCACTATGTTGGGGCGAAACGCGCATGTAGTCTGCGCGTTTGCCCCTTTGCTGTATACGTTATTCCAATGCTGCAGAACATACGTTTGTTTTCGCATTAATATGTCCGACATAATAAGCTTAGTTACTATTGTGCATTGTTGTAATTGAACCGTTACAGCTCTGTGCGACTGTTTACCTGGTTAATCCGAGTTGACTACACGTGGTTTATAATCAAACATGTCAAACATCACCATAGGTTCAGCCATTAAGTCAGTGAACAGCAACGCATACAGGCATTAATAATATAATCTCTATTTTGTTTAGACGTGGTCAGAACATATCGAATAAATCAAACAGGGGCGACTACAGTGATGCCTCCCTGCAGGCTGCGCTACAAGCTGCCAAGGATGGGTTGTCCATTAGAGCTGCGGGGATACAATTTAATGTACCAAGACGCACTGTGGGGTAAAACGCCTATTTTTATTTTCACAAACTTGTGTATATTTGTCGTTATGCAATATTTATTAAAAATCGAACATAGCAGAATGATAGACAAGGTGAATAGCTATAAGAACATGTGCTGGTGTTCCGTCTGCTGTTTACCACTGCTATTCACGGACCAACTTGTCTTAAGGTGTGCGTTTTGCCCCTAGTTACATTACTTAACAAGACAATCCAAATCGTGTCTAGCAAACGCCATGTACGATAGTCATTGATATATGTGGACAAAATCTAAATTGGTTGGAAAATTGTAACCCATTGATTACATTCTGAAAAATAATAGTTAGCGTAGTTGCTTAACTACTTTTTGGTCAAAGTGTGCATTTTGATCTGGCAAAAAATCTAAAAATAAGACCGACAAAAACTCCGACTGTGTAATGTGTGGCCTATGTAGGCAAACTTTAAGCTGATTTGGAAACATGTAACATTGTCATTATGTTTTATAGAGCCATAATACGGTTTTTATCAAATTTACGTTAAATTTTACATAAAAACCCGTTTTCTGACCTAAAAATAAAAACTCTGAAAGTCCAACAACCCATACCATAACCAGTAACGTATATAGTAAGCATCTAAAATGGTTGGCTGCTTGTAACCAAAAATGCCTACGAAACTTTTTCTGAGCACTTTTCTCGCCTTTGGCCGCCTGTCTATGTAGCGTGTTTACGACTCAGACGAATCTGAAGCATGTTTATTTATGTTTATGCTGCTGATTACATATTCCTTATTATTTAACAAGATTTAATAAGATTGCCACCCAGAAAATTAACTCTAGATGACAGGTGGACAAGGAAGCCCTTTGGCTTTTCGAGAGTCCAACCCTTTTATCTACATGTATCCCGCCCTTCTGAGGCATTTGTCAATTTTAGTTTTTAAACATATTCACGCTACTAGCACCCACACAATCAGCAGATAATATGTTCTATTCATTTACAGTCCTTTGTGAACATGAGAAGTTTCTTATGTCTAATCTACACTGCTCCTTTACTAATGTAACTTCATGTCCTCTAGTCTTTCTATCTTTCTTAACTGAGAAAAATGTCTATCAATATTTTCATAAGCATTCAATATTTTAAATACTTCTATCTGATCTCTTCTCAATCTCCTGATCTCTAGTGTTGTTAAACCACATTCTTTTAGGCGTTATAACTATGATCCCTCAGATTTTGTATCATTTTAGTCGCTCTCCTCTGTACTCTTTCTAGCATATCTATGTCCTTCTTGCGGTATGGCCTCCACGCTTATATACAATATTCTAAATGAGGCCTAACTATTGTTTTGTACAGCGGTATTATTAGTTCTTTTTCCTTATACGCTATATTTCGCCTAATTAATTCAAGGATTTTATTTCATATCAGTACTAATGGTTAACCCTAAGTCCTTTTCTTTTACAGTAGTACTTAGTACAGTACCCCCATTGTGTATTCTACATCTTCGGTCCCATGTCCTGCGTGGAGGCTTTTACATTTCCCAAAATTGAACAGCATTTGCCACTTTTCAGACCATTTGATCAACCTGTCAAGATCATCTTGTAAATGCTGTCTATCTCCATCACGTTTAATCCTTCTAAACACTTTTGTATCATCTGCAAATTTCAACACCTTGCTTGTTATATCATCGTCCAAATCGTGATATACATTAATAATAATATAGGTCCCAGTACTGTGGGGTACCACAGATCCCTGTGGTACCCCACTCAAAACTGATTTCCAGTTTGAAACCTCCCCATCAACAACTACCATCAACAACTATCCGTTGCCTTCTGTCAATCAGCCATTTTTCTATCCAGTTAATTATACCATTTCCTTTGCCATGGGCCTTTAGTTTAAGCAGTAATATTTGATGTGGAACTTTGTCGAAAGCTTTTTGAAAATCTAAGTAGATGATATCTACTGGTGATCCCTCGTCTACCCACTTATTGATATCTTCCAAAATACATAACATATTTCTTAAACATGACCTCGCTTTTAGAAATCCATGTTGAGATGGGTTTAACAAGTTATGTTTAACAAGAAAATCCAACATGCGATATTTAATTAGTCTTTCTAATAATGTGCAAATCACCGATGTTAAACTCACTGGTTTATAGTTATCTGACTTGTTTCTCGAACT
Source organism: Escarpia spicata (assembly GCA_963995525.1). NCBI lineage: Eukaryota > Metazoa > Annelida > Polychaeta > Sabellida > Siboglinidae > Escarpia > Escarpia spicata. The sequence continues at coordinate 11,603,903 of OZ023211.1, forward strand.
TTTTTAAAATAACGGTATAATGTTTGCTTCTTTCCATTCTAAAGGAACCACTCCCTCTTCTAATGACAAATTGAAAACTGTTGCAAACGGTATGCCAATTTGTTATACAATTTCAAGTAGTAGTTTCTCCAGGTGATTTCTTATCCTTCATAGCCCTCATTTTTTTAGCTACCATTTCCGTGGTTACAATTAACTGTCCCAAATAATCTGATTCTGCCCCCATTGAACTTAGCCTCTGGTACTGGCAGTGAACTAATATCTTCTCTGGTAAACACCGAACTAAAATACTTATTCAGGTCTTCTGCCATTAACAATCCCTGTGATATTATATTTCCAGCACTATCTTCTAGAGGACCGACCTTATCCTGAACTTTCTGTTTGCTTCGAACATGCGCATACAAACTCTTGCTGTCATGTTTTATTTTACAAGCTATTTTTTGTTCATAGCTTCTCTTTGAATTTCTAATTTCAGCTGTAGTTTGGATTAGTTCTTCTTTATAAATGTTGTAGTCTTCGTCATTTCCAGTACGTCTATATGACTTTCACATCATTTGTTTGTATTTAATTTCTGTAATGGATTATTTCAATAAGTGTTTCTTTTTGGACCGTTTCCCCTTTTTTCAGGGGAACAAATTGACTGACTATGGATTTAATTTTAATTTTTTAGATATTCCAGCATTCTGTTGCTGTCTTATTCTATGGTGTGTTATTCCAGTCTATCTTTGCTAAATATTTCCTCATTATGAGTCAATCGGTCTGATTACGTCGTTATCAGTAGCGTTTCTACAACACAAACGAATTTGGGACACACGTGTTTGTTCCACTTCGACGGTTCTTAACGCTAACCCTGAATCGCGACTCGAAATTGGGTGGCCAAGCCATTTTGAATGGGTAGCCAAGCGTGTCCAGTGACTGTCTGAACTGTCATTTGTTCTTCTTATCCGGACCAGATGCGATACATTAATTTATGGATTAATTGCATAAATTTGGAAAGTCATGTGATATAATATCACAAGGCATTTAAAACGTTCTCGACATTCGGCGCAAATTGACTCGCATCTGGTCCGGACAAACAATCTTCTGGTTGTTTGTTGTTGGCGAAAATGCGTTATGCGCACACCGGACGAAATCGGCACTATTTTCGATTCACTCGTAGCCTTTCAAAGCACACTGTTATAGAAAAATATCGCTTTTATCTGCATAACCAAGCACTGTCTGTTGACCATGACATTGTCTACCTCCTTATTATCACAAGTATATAAAGTAAAGTAGTGGAATACCAAACACATATTGTCAAACGCGTGGGATCTTCTCGACTCAGTCCGCCATCTTTGTTTTCTATTTACAAGGCATATAAATATCCTCTTTCTATGTCGATAAACATAATAACTCTGATCTGGTGATGTCGCTGTGTTTAAGCAAGTTTAATAAATATTCTCATTTACATTGTATGTTATGTATATTTAATGTACAAGTATTTGTTGAACCATTTATCTTTCTAAAATGTGGATCAAACAATTTGTAGACGGTAAGTACTCATGCTTTCTCAACTTAGCGGGCCAGTAGACCCTGTATACGTTAAGATAACGCATAGCATAAGTTGAGTCACAATGGGTAATGTTGTAGTCGTAGCAACGCAGACACTGACCAGTCAATATAAGTATTTACAAGCCTATCGGAACCACGACGTAAGTAACTCCGTGTTGTATATTGCACTCTAGTTATTCGGTGTGTGATCTTCCTAAGTTGCACAGACAGTTAAACTTCATGACGTATTTTCGAGTCAACAACACTCGTCTTAGTTCTTCAACCAAGCGTCTTAACCCCATTTCGAAACTAAACGTTGTTTAGTTAGCAGCTCACTAAAGCTCTAAGTGATGTAAAACACTTCTTACAAGTGCACACTTAAACTGTTTGTATTTGGTCAGGAAATAAGGTACAATCATGTGATGTCATAGTTTACACACCAGCAGGCATTAATTACAACCGCCAAGGTGATGTTTAACATAACATCAAGAAATACTATTAACTCGCATGTTCTTACCGCTATGACATATGGCACATACTACATGTCATCTTTGCCAAATAACACGTTAAGCCACAATATGCCAGCAAATTATAGTTCTCGTGGCTGATGTAGAATTCTGGGCAACATAAGTGGACCAGCTAATCAAGTGGCTCAATTAAAACATCCTTCCCCTAGAAGACATGCCGACCTTGTCTGTCCTGCTACCCGGAATCATCACGCCAAGATAGGAGTAGTAGGTATTAACAGGATGTACGCTCAATCAATTGTACTCACTAGTGATATTAATTGGGGAAACCAGCCCGACCGCACCCATGTGTGGGTAGCGTTGTTATCTCGGCAACAACTGCATTTACAGTCTGAATGTTTTCTATGCGTTTCTTGGGCGCAACAATCAAACTGCGAGCAAAGTGTCGGACTTATTAATCACAATTTGGCAGGCATAGTGTATACCCTCAACAAACACGCGCACGCGCGCTCGCTATTATACATGTACTGTTTTAATCTGGTTGTATTTTTAGCATTGTTACTTATTTTTATTTACAATTATTTACAACATTACTAGAGGCGTGCTGAATAAGTTGCTGTTATTGTTCTCACCATGGTACGTTGTCAGATTCAAGCGACGATACTGAACTGTATCTTACCGAGTAAACACATCCATGCCCAGCCTGTGTCTTTCGGCACGGCCAGCGCCAATTTTGTCTTCTCCTGCATCGTTCTTGCAATCGACAGTATGTGAGTGTGTAGGTTCGTAGACGGGCACTTACTGGGCTGATTACACACAACGTTGACTACTAAAGACGATAACGTTGAGTTCACCACCAGCCACACTGGCAAACAATGTACCTACTTCCGGCGCATGTTTGCTTCAGTGCACTGTACATGGCTTATTATTTATTATAAACAAATGCTGATAAGTCAGAACGTCTCAGTCCTAGGGTATATGTCCCATGTCGGCTGCTATATCGATTGCCTTAACTGCCTTTTAAAACCTAAATTACCACTGACACATCCTAATCCGCCGACACGTCCGATTACACAACGGCGTTATCCGCTTGTCTTTCCAAAACAAATACTTAATGTAGGACATCAGAACGAGACTCAGTTCAATAGCTTAGGTGGATGTTCTCAGACTTGATGACGCACGCATTATTGACAACAATGCACTGTACTCGGCAGTAGTGGAGACCGGGCACAGTGGATCAAGGGGCACAGTGAGTGGATCACGGGGCACAGTGAGAGGATCACGGGGCACAGTGAGTGGATCACGGGGCACAGTGAGTGGATCACGGGGCACAGTGAGTGGATCACGGGGCACAGTGGATTACGGGGCACAGTTGATCAAAGGGCACAGTGGATCACGGGGCACAGTAAATATATGGTTGTTTATAGAAACTGACACCTGGAAATCCAAAGATAATATGTCATCAGTTTATGCTCCCCTCTCTCCGTCCCTCCGTCCTCCCTCTCTCCACATCTCTCTCTCTCTCTCTCTCTCTCTCTCTCTCTCTCTCTCTCTCTCTCTCTCTCTCTCTCTCTCTCTCTCTCTCTCTCTCTCTCTCTCTCTCTCTCTCTCTCTCTCTCTCTCTCTCTCTCTCTCTCTCTCTCTCTCTCTCTCTCTCTCTCTCTCTCTCTCTCTCTCTCTCTCTCTCTCTCTCTCTCTCTCTCTCTCTCTCTCTCTCTCTCTCTCTCTCTCTCTCTCTCTCTCTCTCTCTCTCTCTCTCTCTCTCTCTCTCTCTCTCTCTCTCTCTCTCCACCTAACAGTAAAAATATCATACCAGTCTACCAATGATACAGAAACCTATGGATATAGTAATACAAAATAGGCAGTGATTATCAACCTGGACGTCATGAAGCAGATATCCTTGTTTATTACATAAGACATACTTACGAAGCTACTAGAATTATAGTAGGCTATTATAATAGCAGATAGTTTCTTTTATGAGAGATGACCCACATTGTTGTATCTAATCCATTAAATTAATATACAGGATAACTTGAACCTATATATGCTAGTAATACCCAATAATTGGAAACAATAAACACGAAGCATTGATCCACACAGATCCGCACCGCTTGTCACATACAATACTGATTCTCAGTTCACTCTTCAATTCACAAATTTTTTATTTCTCCGACATTAACTTATACAAGGCTAGCATGTAAAGTACTATATGAACATACACTGTATGTTCATAATAAATGTATGCATATAATTAACACTAAGTATTGTATTATTCAATACCTCGCGAATAAACATGCACACCATATCATAGTCACTCCCATAGTCTTATAATGAGTAAACATGTAAAGGATGAAATGAAATAACTATAAACATTACAAATAGTTCTTAAATTAAGCAAATGAAAAGCCATTGTTATGGGCCTATTATAGTTTGATAAGACTACTTGTCTAAGTAAAACACGTACCAATTGTGTTAATTAAAGCTAGCAATCAAGACTTGCAGACGTAGTGAATCGATTTTTTCCCAAAGCAATATTTTCACCGACAGCATATGCAAGTTGTGAGGAGCTGCTCGTCTTTTCTCCATGACATTGTCATCCTTGGCGAACGCATGTTCACCCACGCGTCTTGCATTGACAGGTCGGCCCATCGACACCCTCTTTGAGCTACGACACACTGCTCGGCACCTTCTCGCACTAGCTGTTGGCTGCACTTGTATCACCCCTCTATAAACAAGCAGAACAAATTTAAATGATTGAATAGTGAAGTGAGGGCATTTCGAATGTACACCATTAGTTTATAATCGTATACCGGTAAACAGCATGGTTAAAGCCTGAACCATTCCCTTCATAGACGTAAGACTCTCACACTCCTTTCAGTATTCATATCATTCATTGCTGTTGATAAACATCAAATAAATCAACATTGATGCAGACATCCAGCAACACACTATCATCAATATTATCTTTAATAATTACATAACACAAATTAACAATATCAAACGAGTTGACAAATATCATGCATGTGAAGACATTTCTTTAACATGTCAGTTAAGTAGCCCTACATTATGAATACAATATTTGTTCAGCTCTTTTGTAGGCTAGTAACCTGTTAGCTGGTATTTACTGTGGTTAGTTTACAGAGTATCCTTCTCTGGTTTTTACTGTGGTTTATTTACAGAGTTTTCCTTCTCTAGAGTTTGTGAGTCCACAACAGGTTGCATATTTACCCCGTGTGTGACAGCAGATATAAAGGACTAACGGCTTTAGTGTCTCACCCGAAAGACACAGGCAAAGTGGGTAAATGAGATTGCCTAAGATTTTAGTCAAAAAAGGAAAAATGTTAAAAGTGTACATATACACACCAAATATAACCACTGTACCCCGATTCTCTGTACCCCGAAAGCACTCAATACCCAAACGTGATTTTTTTGCGTGACCTTTTCAGTAGAGCGAGAGAAAAAGGGAGAGATAGAGGGAGAGGGAGAGGGAGAGGGAGAGAGAAAGGGAGAGGGGGAGAGGAAGATTAAAAGGGGAAGGAGAGGGAGAGAAAGAGAGTTTGTGAATGAGGAGAGAGAGAGAGAGTGAGGGGAGAGGAGGGAGGGAGGGGAGAGGGAGAGGGGGAGGAAGATTAAAATGGGAAGGAGAGGGAGAGAGAGTTAGTGAATAAGGAGAGAGAGAGGAGAGGAAGATTAAAAGGGGAAGGAGAGGGAGAGGGAGAGAAAGAGAGGTTGTGAATGAGGAGAGAGAGAGTGAGGGGAGAGGAGGGAGGGAGGGGAGAGGGAGAGGGGGAGGAAGATTAAAAGGGGAAGGAGAGGGAGAGAGAGTTAGTGAATAAGGAGAGAGAGAGGAGAGGAAGGAGATATAGAGGGGGTGGCAGATTAAAAGGGGGAAGGAGAGGGAGAGGGAGAGGGGGAGAGAGACGGAGAGGGAGAGGGACAGGGAGAGGGATAGGGAGAGGGAGAGGGAGAGGAAGCGGAAGAGGGAGAGGGAGAGGGAGGGGAGAGGGAGAGGGGAGGAAGATTAAAAGGGGAAGGAGAGGGAGAGAGAGTTAATGAATAAGGAGAGAGAGAGGAGAGGAAGGAGAGATAGAGGGGGTGGCTAATTAAAAGGGGAAGGAGAGGGAGATGGAGGGGGGAGAGAGAGGGAGACGGAGAGGGACAGGGACAGGGAGAGGGATAGGGATAGGGAGAGGGAGAGGAAGAGGGAGAGGGAGAGGGAGAGGGAGAGGGAGAGGGAGAGGGAGAGGGAGAGGGAGAGGGAGAGGGAGAGGGAGAGGGAGAGGGAGAGGGAGAGGGAGAGGGAGAGGGAGAGGGAGAGGGAGAGGGAGAGGGAGAGGGAGAGGTAGATGAGATTGCAAAG
>OZ023211.1:11610456-12030456 GCA_963995525.1 Escarpia spicata
GAGAGAGAGAAGAGGAGAGAGAGAGAGGAGAGAGAGAGAGAGAGAGAGAGAGAGAGAGAGAGAGAGAGAGAGATTGTTCCTGTACTTGCGGGCATAGTACTCGGTCAACTTACGTTTGCACGATTTTGTCGCAGCTGAATATTCCTCCTAAACACAATTCAGATATTCGCGAGAGTGTTCCTTGGACGCGTTTTGAACTGGTGGTTAGCTTGGGCCTTGGACAAACGCCCTTACTACAAAGCCTTGTCAAATATCTCGCAAAGCCTAAGAAATGTAATCAAATTTCAGAAATCTTCGAGACATACGGATATACCGCAAGAGTTTGGATCTGTGATCTATGGAGAGAACAACTTCGTCGAGTTATTAAATCACACGTCCCGTCTCATCGCAACGGCGCTTTGTTCCGGAAATCGTGTGGGGCGAACACTGCGTCTCGTGTGTCAAGAACATGAACACAACACGCCTAACCTATTTCTTGGCATAGGTTAATTACAATGAAGCCTGGACCATCCGAAGCAAGTGACACGGCCGTTGGTAAGTTTCGTTTTCCACTTGTTGTGGTTGTTTTGTTGTTGTTATTATTATTATCATCATTAGCATCGTCATCATTAATAGTAGTAAGCAGCAACAGCAGTAGCTGTAGCAGTAGTAGTAGTAGTAGTAGTAGTAGTAGTAGTAGTAGTAGTAGTAGTAGTAGTAGTAGTAAGTAGTAGTAGTAGTAGTAGTAGTCGCAGTACTTTGCTTCTCCAAATCAATCGTTGTGTTATCCATTTCTTGTCGCCATCGTTGCTGTCGCCCGAGCCTCCTACCCATAAAGGTGTCAATGTATACATAACAATATCTGGGATGTTAGCAAGTCAGCCTTAGTTTGTGTGTATGTGCGTCTCGGTACCAATATGTACCTCCTACAGATCTGAATCCACATTTCGAGAGTGTCTAGCAATTAACAAGAACGACGATCCTAACCATAACATATATTTTTTTTACATATCGTCTACATCGCATATGATCCGAATTTTATTTTAGTCACAACTGTTAAGTTAACTTACTTTTACATTTCGGCCACCTACAGTAGCCCTCTTCGGGACCTGCTCGCCAGATACCACTTGTAGAATAGGAACTGACATCCAAACATTTAGTTCCTGAAGACCACTACCGAAATGTAGACGAAAGTTTCATTGACTTTATTTACCTCACAAGAAACCCGGGTTTCACGTCCATACATTTTGGACCCTCAAGAATATATTGTTATCATTATTGTATTTCATTGTGTCACCAACTGTAAAGACAGTTTTCTTCATCAAACGTATTTGTTATCAAAAGTAGGCGGGCATGCCCCCACCCCTGTACCAACTGACGGCTGTCTATGAGTGCGTCAAATGTTATTGTGTCTGTGAAGGCATGCGATAACAATGTGTGTACAGATGTATAAGATCACTGTGTTTGTATATGTATAAGTTATTACTGTGTTTGTATAGGTGTAAAATAATTAGCATTGTGTTTATATAGGTATACTATATCGCTGTGTTTATGAAGGCATAATATATCGTGGTGTTTGCGTAGGTATTCTATATCCCTGTATTTGTTTAGGCATGATATACAACTGTGTTTGTTAAAACGTAAGTTATTACTGTGTTTGTGTTGGTATAAGATATAACTGCATTTGTGATGGCGTAATATATTACTGTGTTTGTGTATGCATACGTTATTATTATGTTGGTGTTTGTTTATGTAGGTGTAATATATCACACTTATGTGAAGGCATAATACATTACTGTGTTTATGTAGGCATAATATATCACAGTTTTTGTGAAGGTATAATAAATTACTGTGTTTGTGAAAGCATAAAATATCACCTTGTTTGTGTAGGTATAAGATATCAGCGTGGCGACAACACTGGCTCCTCAGAACTAGCCGCGACATTCTTCCTTTGCTGTTCCATCATCGTCATCGTCCTCACCTTCCCTTTCACCATCTGGCTATGTTTTCAAGTAAGCCATGTGTTTGTTATTGTTTTATTAAAGGGAAACCAAATGCATAATTCGGCCTATGCATCTAAAGGAGATAATTCAAAAAATTAATTAGCAACTACAATCAAGAATATTATGCCAGCAGCTTACTAGAATAACCGTTTCGAAGACATAATTTAAACTGCATGGAAAGCGCCATTTTGATAGAAAGCCTGACGTCACCAATGCCTACTTTTCCCAGTTCGACAGTCGCCGAATTGAGAATACTACTCTATTTTGCGTCGCTCAGTAACCCATATATTTCGGCTAACCGTTTATTTGCGTTTTAATTATATTATCTCAGCTGATTATGCCATTTTCAGTTAAGTTAACTGTTTACATAGTTATTTTGTGACATGTTTATTTCTACAGCTGGTACGTCTACTGCAGACCCAGCCATGAAAAACGATTTTCATTGCCGAATTTTCTTTGTCGCTGTAACTAGTAAATATGTTACGTCCACAGAGTGCACAGTGTGACAGTTGTTACAAGTTTAAGCCAAATTCTGAGTCGAAGGGAATGCGATAAACCAATCAATGAGCTAGCATATGAACTATACATGTCGAGAACCAAAGTAAAGTAAGTAAAGTACATATATTTCCCCATCCACATAATACACAACATATTTCAAGAAAAAACAACACAGATGAGGTGGCTGCCAAAGAAGTTAAAACATGTATAGAGCTGGTAGCCTATTCAATCAAACTAAACGTAGTACACTCCTGTATATAAATAACATCTCATACATAAATGTTACACAACTGAGTCAATGTAATAGCTTCAGGTTGACTTCATTTAAATTAGAGATAATGTAAGGGGAACTGATTATTAAACGCCTATTCATTACATATGAAGTTCAATTACTTTAATTGATGTCAATGGTAAATTTCCTGGTTTTATGCTTAAACGTATTCAATGATGTTGTGTTTTTAATATGTACAGGTCGTGTGTTCCAAAGTCGCGCCCGTATTATTTTCAAAGAATTTTCTCCAATTCAATTTTTTGATCTTGGTGTATATATATAAGTTTGAATTCAGTCTTGAACTTTTCCCATGATCTCACTATTAAGCATGTAAAATTGGTGAAATACACCAGGAAGATGTTTCCTACGCTGTTTGTTCACAAATATTAGAACATTAAGTGCATATAGTTCATGAACTTGTAAAATATGTTGTTCCCGGTGTAAGATACTAACACTGATTGTGCATGAACCAAGTACTAAGCGACTCTAACTCATCCCGAGCCGATCATACAATATCCTTGATATCTTTACCACTAATGAACAGGTTGGTGTCGTCCGCAAACAAACGCAAAGATCCATTTTCTACGGCATCAGAAATACCAATCGTAAACAGGACATACACGCGGTAGAAGCGTACAGAGGAGACCGAGTAAAATTGTTCCAGAACTGAAAGACATTGGCTATGAACGCCTAAGAAACCATTATTAAAATAAAACCAATTGACAAGGACCTTTAATGGGTCAAGTAAATAAACGAATTGCTTGACTCTTCCACAAAACTATAATTGTGATATCAAAGTTAAACAAACTAATACAATATACTGCCGCCTTTGTATCAGACATACTGTATACCACAAACGAATAAACAAACTTAAAAAACAAGCAATTAGATCAATATCAAACTGTAACTATAATTCACACAGTACACCATTACTTAAAGAACTAAAACTAGTAAAAACAGATGACCTTTATAATCTATCATGCATGACATTTTTCTACAGATATAAAAATAAAACCGTCCCAGAATATTTCCAAGACATGTTCTCTACTAGTGAAACTATCTCTAGACCAGCAAGACAAAAAAACGCACCTCAACACGTTACCAATACAATAAATAATTTCCCACAATACTATAACTGTGATATCCAAATTAAACAAACTAATACAATATACTGCCGCCTTTGTGTCAGACATACTATACCACATCTGCTTCAAGAAAACTTTCTTCCACAAATTGCCAAGACAAAAATTAACACCCATTCATAGCAAGGCTTCGTAAGTTACTGCAAAACATATATTATAAGTAAATATGACACGGAATGTGACACCAATAACTGCTACATCTACAAACAGGATATATCAACTGAAGTATAGAACTTATTCATTTTCCTGTCCAAATTTTAATTGTACTTTACTATTATTTAGGACTTTTTTTAATATATTTTTTATATTTACTTCTCTGTAATTATTGCATCATACCAATGATAATTTGATTTACATTCTAATCACACGCATACACATGTTAGAAAATTACACTAAGGCATTTACATTGTTGACACTATTATGTAGTATTAGTTTTGTTAGAACTATTAACACTATTATATGTGTTATTTGTATATATATGCACATTTGTTTAAAACTTTGTTTAAGACTAATCAGGTACCATTAACTATGACTGTACGATAGCGATCTCTCGTGTCTTAGTGCATGCCTCCCCGGATCAGCCAAACTGCGAAATATGTACAAACTGTTTATTTTACTACGTATGTATGATGATCTCAAATAAACTCCACTTCACTTTATTCGATAAGCAAAAGGCTACGTTATCCAGTTGTCACCAGGGGTTTTGCTCTTGGTGGCTATATCTTATTAAATAATTTTTAATAAATTCATAAATGAAAATGCAGTGCACCTCGCCGTGTCGACTAGTATTATTTGTTGATTACTCAAGTGATATACCTGCGCCTATTTCTTTCACAGACCGTGGACGAATACAAGAGGGCGATTGTGTTCCGCTTTGGGCGTGTGCGGAACGGCACCGAAGGACCAGGTAAGAGTGACACGTGTACAAGGCTAATACACAGCATTGCAACCTATACTAGCATCAACTCATGCATAAAAAGTGATCATTATACGTTTGCCACAGCTTGGTTGTACATTCAAAATGAACGCTTGACGAAGTGGTACAAACGATTGTTTGGTTTTGCAACGACATTGTTTTTTACGCCTTGTTACTCCAGTTTTCAAACGCATACACTCACAGTACATAAAATATCAAACAAAACGTACGGTATTGTGGTTCTCGTTCCAAGTCTACACAAACACTACCTACACTTTTGTAATCCAACAATATATATTTCTTGATAACCACTAGGAGGTCAGTAAATGTGATAAAACTGTGCACCCACACAATCTGCCTGCCCACAGCAGATGACAAAGACCATGTCCAGTGGCTACACCAAAGGATGCAACATGAACGGCTCATGCGCCGTCACTAACATTGCATAGGCAGATCCACGGGGCATGGGGTAACGTATCCTTAGACCATTGGAATTTGGCATAGACCGTGTTGAATGGGCCCACGTCACGTGACCGTGCCCCCTAGACCCTTGAAAATGTGCCCACGTTCAGGTTACAATAAGCTAAAGTTACGCCGACGCGGTGGCGAAAACATTTCTACACCATTCATTTTGGTTTGGCCGCCAGTAGAGGTTTTTGTGCTCCTCCCCCGGCTACCCTTTCTGAATCCGCCCCTGCAGTGCGTGTTACATTAGCTGCCGTGGCTGCCTGGGATCGGTAAAGAAGTGCAACCGTGCGTTGTAAGCTGCAAAGTTTGACAGCAGCGAAAACGGCGACTAAGACAGTGACAATTAACATCACTAGCATTTTCTTTAAATGTTTAACTGTCAACTTCTCCATGTAGTTTTTTTGTAAAATCAACAGGCAAACTTTTCACTTTCACTACTTAATGTTGGACCACATAAGGTAAGCATTAATTCGGGTGATTATCAAATTTTGAATATTCCCGTCATCGCGCAATATGGCTATGTACAATGTATCTGCGTTGATGTTGTTGACGACCCTTGTGTGTATGTGTGCGTGCGTGCGTGCGGGCGGGCGTGCGGGCGGGCGTGCGGGCGTGCGTGCGTGCGTGCGTGCGTGCGTGCGTGCGTGCGTGCGTGCGTGCGTGCGTGCGTGCGTGCGTGCGTGTGTTGTATGTGTGTGATCATTTTAGCGTAAGACGGGAGCTGTTCTCAGTCTATAACGATGACTAGGCGTTTACCCCCAGGTCTGATTTTCCTCAACCCATTTCTCGACACGCTCGCGACGGTGGACATCCGCACCAAGTCGTTTGACGTTCCACCACAAGAGGCAAGTTGTACATTTGAAAATCGAACAATTTTAACACTCTTGTGCCAGGTTACTCATTCGCAGTAGATGCCACTTATGACTGTGGACAAACATATAAGTTTCCAACATTAACACCAACAGTATCCATAACTTAGTTGTCCTAATCCCACGCGACTTGGTGCATAAGGCAATTCTTCACATCCTATTTTACATAATAAAATTAGTTCCTGATTACATCAAACTTCAACGTTCTGATACTTTCTGATGCAACTTCAGAATTCCAAGTTGATTACATAATCTTAAAAATTTCTCAGAACGAAATTAAAGTACAACAAAACAATAAACACGCAGAGGAACCTCAAACAAAACACAAAGGAATAGTCACTACTGTTAATAGATTATCATAGGAAATACGTATAATATATGTGTGTGTGTGTGTGTGTGTGTGTGTGTGTGGTGTGTGTGTGTGTGTGTGTGTGTGTGTGTGTGTGTGTGTGTGTGTGTGTGTGTGTGTGTGTGTGTGTGTGTGTGTGTGTGTGTGTGTGTGTGTATCAATATACATATACATAAACAAGCATACACACATACGCAAACATGCCTACATACATTACACACATAGATATATACATACATATAAATCTATATAAATCTATATACATGCATACATGCATGCATGCAATATTACAATATATATATGTGTGTGTGTGTGTGTGGGTGTGTGGGTGTGTGTGTGTGTGTGTGTGTGTGTGTGTGTGTGTGTGTGTGTGTGTGTGTGTGTGTGTGTGTGTGTGTGTGTGTGTGTGTGTGTGTGTGTGTGTGTGTGTGTGTGTGTGTGTGTGTGTGTGTGTGTGTGTGTGTGTGTGTGTGTGTGTGTGTGTGTGTGTGTGTGTGTGTGTACCCATTTTTGGCCATTAAAAGAGACTCCAATATTTTACATTGTTGCCCCCCCCTTCAGGTTTAGGTATTAAAATGTAGGAGAATAGCTTACTTTACATTCCAATCTACAATAGTAGTCTCTGAATTGTTATCATCTTCAATTAGTATATATGTCTGGTGGCATGATACCGATCGAAGAAGACGCTGTATCGGGGATGGAGAGAGAGAGAGAGAGAGAGAGAGAGAGAGAGGGGGGGGGGAGAGAGAGAGAGAGAGAGAGAGAGAGAGAGAGAGAGAGAGAGAGAGAGAGAGAGAGAGAGAGAGAGAGAGAGAGAGAGAGAGAGAGAGAGAGAGAGAGAGAGAGAGAGAGAGAGAGAGAGAAGAGAGAGAGAGAGAGAGAGAGAGAGAGAGAGAGAGAGAGAGAGAGAGAGAGAGAGAGAGAGAGAGAGAGAGAGAGAGAGAGAGAGAGAGAGAGAGAGAGAGAGAGAGAGAGAGAGAGAGAGAGAGAGAGAGAGAGAGAGAGAGAGAGAGAGAGAGAGAGAGAGAGAGAGAGAGAAATATTATATTTAATGAATGCAGTGAGAAAAAAACGACATCTTACATACAGATACTGACGAAGGACTCTGTTACGGTCTCTGTGGACGCCGTTGTCTACTACCGCGTCTTCGATCCGATGATGTCTATTATTAACATCGAGAACTCGTCCAAGTCGACGCATCTTTTGTCGCAGACGACGCTGCGTAACTACCTCGGCAAGAAGACGTTGTCGGAGATCTTGACAGCTCGCAGCGAGATTAGTGACGCGATGCAGGTGACTGGTCACGTGATATATACACATTTTAAAGAATTTGTGTTTTATCAAATTCAAGCATTTTAGCATTTTGCAATGTCTTGTTCTTAAATATGTATACAAAACTATACATTTAGTTGCACGATTGTGGAATGCACTGTCAGCGGACATCCGACAGACAGGTTATTGTGATGGACATTATTCCAATATTTTAAAACATATATTTTGTTGTATACTTATTGTAGCCAACTCTACAACTTATATTAATAGTTTTAGTTTTTTCTGTATAATTTTATTTGTACAGCGCATCGATCCACAAGTGGAAATTAGTGCTTTAATATACATTATTATTATTAGTAGTAGTAGTATTGTCATGTATACCTGGTACGTTCGCAAGTATCAGATGAACACTGAAGAACAGTCCCAGAGAATTAGTCAATACACCAGGACGAAACACAAGCGATTGCAGTCGGCTATAAAATGTGTCCATATTGCATACAACTTTCAGTAATATAATCAGTAAACAAACTATTATATTTTCTTCCAGAGAGCACTCGACGAAGGAACCGATCCGTGGGGCGTGAAGGTGGAGCGTGTCGAGATGTAAGTCCAGAGTCTAGCCCGTTACACGTAGGCCTGTTGTTTGACAACATAGTAATGGTGGATGACATCACACTATCAACAGACCGGCGTATTTTCCCACAAGAAGCTAGATCACTGATCATTCTCGTAATTTACCAATGAACTTTACCGCAGAAGCCTAAACGCAACATTCCCAGTAACCATAATCAAATTCCCTATTAGGGGCGTACGTCACAATTTATGTCACGTGATTGTTTATGTTTTATTATTGTTATGTTATTTATATTATTGTTATAATAATAATAATTAGTATTATTATCATTGTTATTATTTAATATTATTACTTTTGGACTTGCCTGTGTATTAGTAGGTGACATCAAATACGCATTATGTAATCAGCGTGTATCTAATGTTGTTGTATGGCCTCCCAGCAAGGACGTCCGCTTACCGCAGCAGATGCAGCGAGCGATGGCGGCTGAAGCCGAAGCAACGAGGGAGGCTCGAGCTAAGGTATTTTGTTCTGTGTCGCGGTACACTCACTAACTGCACCCCTCCCCTAGAGACTCGCCAAAACTCGCCAACAAAAACCCTCCAATTGCATCCTTCTTGAGATTCGTCAATAATCTCCAACAAAATCTTTCAACTGCACCCCCTTGAGACTCAATTTTTTTTAAATAAAAACAACTTTGCCAAAACATTGGAAGGCTAATTTTTTCTTCAGTCCCTACAGAAATAATTGCTGCATGAAACAACTGGGTAACGTGTTTGTTTATAATCGAACGAATGTATCAAAAAATGCAAGATAGCGGAGAGAACATGCTTACATGAAAGGACAAATTAAATAATAAAAATATAAAGAGTTTGGATCAGAAAGTTCGATCTTTCTAGTGTGGATCCAAACATTAAACGCATCTGTTCCCCAAAACAGGAGCCAGTTTCTCAAGAAAGCCAAACCGAAGTACGGGCTTTCAATTTCTCACCTGATTGCTTCTGGGGACCGCTGTAAATGCATTATTTGGCTACGTTGTGATCGGGAGATGGTTTTTAACATAGCATCTCTTTTAAGATTAATTAATGGTGGTGAAGATTTTTATTTCATAAATTAATTACATTATTAATTGTTAGTAATATTGAATAAAGCACGTGATATAGTTAATCATTTTAAATGTAGGGCCTACTATGTATATGTAGGCCTATACTAGTGGTAGTGGGTCGTGATTATAGAATACATATTAACATGGTAAAATGTGGTTTGGTGTGCCGCGAGGATCGAGCAAACTCAAGTGTGAAATAAACATGTTGATAAATACTGCTGTAACCGATGGTTTCTGCAAAATGACTAAACGTTACTAACAAAAGTTACAATTACGACCGTGCATGTTTGCATTAACAGGACAATTAAGTGGGTTTTCAGGTGATCGCCTCGGAAGGAGAGCAGAACGCGTCACGTGCTCTGAAGGAGGCGGCTGACGTCATCAGCGGTTCGCCTTCCGCGCTGCAGCTTCGATACCTTCAGACACTGACCCAAATATCGGCAGAGAAAAACTCTACCGTCATATTTCCGCTGCCGATCGATATAATTCTTAAATTAACCAGGAAATAAGAATGAATCGTGCTCGAAAAATATTTCCATCTCGAAAGCAGCCGCATGGATGAACAAAAGTAAACCAAGTGGAACCTTTTTAATCCCAATACAATATTCATTGTTGCGTTGTAAATATGCATCATTTCTATATTCGCAGGCGCTCAATATTCTACCTTAGTCCTGAGGCTTATTTTGTAAAACTCTAAAACATATTACGTCACCAAAATAATGTCGTTATCGCCATGAAATGATGCGTCTCTTCCATTAGCCGTTATATGAAACCCATTAACCATCGACATAGACGTATATGATATGTATGCTCTGTGCGTAAGCTCTGGCACATTCATGCTAGCTATTCACATCCTCTTGGAATAAACAGTATCACACACAATTACACAACGTCTAGTCGAATGTTATTATATTGGATATTTATACGAACGGTAGGGAGATCGATACTATTGCTACTGGGGAACATCGGCACGACAACGCGGTAACGGCTAATTTTGAATACTTTTGTAAATATTGTTTTCCTTATTTCGAAAAAGAAATTTGACTGAAAAAACATACCAATACGGTGTATATCACTCTTGAATATGATCCGGCCCCAAGAACGGCTCCACTTTCTTTCTGATACAGTTCTCAAAACACTACGATCTTGTTTTGCATTTTGAAAGTGAAAACTGCGAGAACACAATTTCTATCATAATTTTTTTAGATTAAAAAATGTATAATATTGACCTTGTTAATGATGATTGAAAATCAACACAAATGGGAAATGTATAATGTCAAATTGTTTGCGAACTGATAACTTAGATCAGAACGCACACGTCATCGTCACGATGCAGCCAGCCTTGGTTCACGAGGAATGTGAAAATATTTTTAAAACGCAAACAAAATGTTCCGAATGCAAGGTCAGATTGCACAGAAACAAAGACATCTACCGTTATAAAAACTCAAGAAGACAATGTGACAGTTGTCATTTCGCCTCCTGAAGAAAAATGGTATAACGTTCAACGTACGACCCCCACAAGAAACTATATACAGTAGTTCAGTATTTTGAATAATCTATCCAGCATTGTTTATAACACCGACGACAACATCAGCGTACATACAGTGTGTGATGAGCCACCCCCGATATATATATTCACCACTTCACTGTAGATAAAAGTGGGGTTAATTCAAGTTTCTCCACGGCCTTAAACCGCATGAAGCTACCGGTCCAGACAACATTCCAACCAGTCGTCTAAAGGAGTTTGCACGAGAAACATGTCCGGCACTAGCACTGCATGATCTTCCGTGCATCTCTGCTACATGGCAGCTTACTATCTCATCTAGTTTGTGTAATCAGAATGTTCAAAATAAACAGGGGAGGATCCAGAGGGGGTAGTCTGGGGGGGGGCACAAAAACCTCCACTGGCGGTCAAACTAAAATAGTGTAGAAAATGTTTGCCGTAACTTCAGCTTCTCCGCTATCTCGGCCCGACTGTTGACATCGGAAGACGGAAGGAGGGCGTTTTGCTGTTGAAGATTTTTCGCCGTCGCGCCGCCGTATCTTCAGCTCTTCTTCAGCTTCTCCGCTGGCTCAGGTCAGCTGACTGTGACATCGGAAGATTAGGATGGGTGCTGGTGAAAATGTTTACGCCAGCATAACCTCAAATTGTTGTAACCTGAACGGGGGCACATTTCCCATTAAAAAAGGTCTAGGGAGGCACGTGTCCCCATTCCAACCCTGAATCGGCCTATGATAAGTATTGTTATATACAGCTCCTTAATCTTACTGCAGTGTAATGAATGCAGAAAGATTGACAAACGGCATGGACAACAGAAGAGGATTGTAGATAAAAAAGAAGACAAAAATTAAGAGGGAGAAGAGTGTAGAGAAATCTCTAAAAATGGCAGGTATGAACAGCTGGGAATGAAAGACCAAAGACAACAATGAATGATGGAGAGAACTAAGGAAAAAGGGACCGAGTGATATGGACACCATCCTGCAAGGCACGGGGGGTAGAGGAAGTCATATTTATATTAAACCATTGGAGAGTGACAGTTGGTCAACAATAAGCCTACAAACCATTATTACTTAGATCAACGTGATTTGCATATATAATGAGTTTTGACTGTGTCCAGTAAAACTACAATAATTATAATAATTGCTATATCAACATATTGTAAGTATAGGCACGCTAACTATTGCAATTGAAGCACGTATATTGAACAATTCAACATACTTATAAGTGCCATATTTCCACAGCAAAATGGTGTTGTGCTCTGACAATTGGAAGAACATCAACAGTATGTTCCGATGCTGGTTGTTCAATTATTGGCTCGCTTCTTCATGTTTCACCCAAACTGGCCACCAAAACCTGCACCTGACCGTAATTCAGTAGAATACAAATAACAACACGTCACAACATGAAGTTAGCAGACACAGTGGTATGTATAATATAATTAATCTCTATATCAAATAATTCTTTGAGTCCTACCAACAGTTGAAACTGGAAAAGTAGACAATAAATCAAAATGAAATCAGTTTATTATTGCAGAAAAACATAAACAAACAATGTTATCTCAGTTTCAGTCATCTCTGTGTACATTCAATATGTGTAGCCATGACCTCTTCTACACCGATGTTTCTCCATCACCTTACATATGCTGTAAGTGCTATTGTTATGGCAGATGTCACAGATGATCAACATACATACATTAACTTTGCTCCAAATCCAATGCACATTACCAACAAACTGTTATATCTGATTCTGAAATAATGCATGAAAATGTCATGATTTCACCAAATAAACAGTTGGTCCCACATAACACATATATGTTATTTAAAATTGTAGTATATTGTAATTGATTTGAATAGTGTAAATGTAATAGAGTAAATGTAATTGATGTTGTGCCCCACCATGTGCATAGCATACATCATGTAATACATATAATTGCTGGTTTCTGCTATATTCATCAACTTTAAATTAAACATGCACATACATATATGGTGTATGCGTAGAAATAAACACATACCCTGGGTATGTATAATTATATACAGAGGACTCTTGTTAGAAGGAACACATTGGGCTTTGGTCCCTTGTATCCTTGGGTATATAACATGGTGGGTGTATAAACAGGGATTTTAAAGTTCTTCTTTTAATTGGCTGTTTCTTACACCAATGTCCATTATAGCAAGAGTCAAGTGTATAAACAACACATGTCTGCATGTATGCAGTAGATTGCATAGCTGAATTGAGTCAATTGCCGGGATATCCAACATTCATGACCGGACAACCGGCTTTATTTCAAAACTGCTCTTGCAAAATAATATAACATGATGACAATATGAGCTCACTGTGGATATCAGCCTGCAACATATACAACACAATGTTTCCTGAATTGCAGCAAGGTTCCCGTTTCACCATTGAAACTGCCACATTATTCACAGGCTCATATAGGTATTTACAATAGTTCTGCATAGAGTTGATATAGGTTTAATTAGTTCTCAACAATCAAAAATAAACATGGGGTTTCAGTTACCCGGTACCTGCTAGCAGGTCCAGTGATATAACAAAGTGAGATGGGTTCCAAGTGTTTGCATTATTAAACAATTAATACAAAAACATTTGTTATATCGAAAACATGATATTCATGTTTACATACAAGAAGGCATTTAGATTGTAGAACAAATAAATCAGCAAACAAAACAGATGACTCATAAACAACCACACCACATTTAGAAGACAAAACAAGTTCACAAATGATAACTACTACTGGTATCTAGATGTAATTTTTGGTTGTTATTTTCATAAATTTATTTAGATATACAGTTGGATCCAAACCAATAGCGATGCAGAACTACAGTAATGTTTCACTTGTATCCGTCATTTGACCCGTTTCCGCATCACTAACAGCACTGACTCGCAGCACATTCAATCACATCACTGTGAAGAAGTGTTGCGAATAACATATTTAGAATTTCCTTCCACACCTCGTCTGGAGTTTGTCTCCGTGTCATACATCTTCACTATTTCGCGAAGGTATTTAATCCTGTCCCTAATTTTCCGTTTCTTATTCCTAGTACTGGTGATGGTCTTCTGGTGTTTGCGCATGTTTATAAGAATACTCAGTTCGGCCTTGATGCCTTCGAGGTTGCTGTCGTCAGTGTCAAGTGGCAGTAGCTGCTCACGTCGCTTTGGCTGCAGAACGTGACGAACCTCGATGGCAATGACTCCGTTCTGCTGATCACCACCAAACCCATGACTGAGAGCGTGCGTCTTGCACGAGATGAAGTCAAGGAACATCTTGTTGCAGTAGGGGCAGTTAAAGAGGGTGAATATACGATCACCGACAGGCGCTGCCGCCAGTGGATGGTGGCTGGTGCAGCTAGACCAGTGCTTGTGTAGCTTGCTGTGTGACCCGTGCATCTGTGAGCACTTCTGACAGAGGGGCATCCTCGAGATCGCCAGTGTCTCGTGCTGGATGACGGGACAGATGGAGTAGTACCCACAGCAAGCGTCCTCGCTGTCACTGGTGTCGTGCGAGTACCGGTAGTGTAGACTACACATGAAGATGTCCTCAAACACATCCTGACACTCTGGGCATGCAACGACCAGTCCCTTGCTCTTGCTGTGTTCGTTCATTATGGCCACCATGTGTTTGATGGACACCAGCTTCACAGCGTTCTTGTCGAACATGGCATTGTAGAGACTGGCAGAGAAGTGCTGTGCATTCGCCAGGTGCTCGTTCATCACTAGCCAGATGCGGTTCATGTAGGGGCAGAAATCACATTTGTAGATTGCGAATGTCACTGTGCTTTCTGGCTTTGATGGAGTACTCTTTGTTGATGCAGTGGCCATGGGAGACCGCACTCCGATGGATGATGGAGTTTTCTGTGTTGATTTAGAATTGTCACCATCCTTACTAGATGAAGCCGCAACACCAGTTTCTTCCTGCGATTCATCGCTGGATGAAGAGAGCGAATCCCTGCTGAATGAAGATGCAACAACTTTGTTGACATCCTGTGATGATCCAGTGGTGTGCGGTGCACCATCTGGTGACGTGTTCACACTGACTATGTCCGACGCAGCATTCTGTGACACGTTTACCTCTTGTTGACTACCGCACACTTTCTGTTTCTTGTAAGACGTTGATTTGACGACATCGAGCGCCCTCTTGGGACTGGTATGAGAGACACCCGAGTAGAACGTTGGAACCTGGTACTCGTTGTTCTTCTCATCACGCGTCAAGTCAATGACAACAAGATTGCCCTGTGATAAGGACGCATTTTCTGAACTACTCGCAGCAGGCTGTGCACTGGCCATGTTGCCTTTATCAGGAGATTCGTGAAACAGCAGGTCCAGATGATCGGATGAATAGTTCAAACTTGAGTTTGCTGATGGTGATGTGAGCGTGCGAATGTTACTACTGTGGCTATATGAAGCATGGCTGTTAGCGGGTGACACTGGGGTAGTATACTGCGACAACTTTCCTGACTGCACAATGTTGATACTTCCAACATTACTCAGGAAGTCATTGACATTGAGCGGGGTTGCTGTTGAAGGAATCGGTGGTACATTTTGTTGTTGTGCCTCTATCATACGACCAGAAGGTTTGCGTACAGGCGGGGGTTTCTGAGCACGGCCATGCTTAAAACTGTCAAGGCCAAGGCGTGGCTTCAGTCGATCCAATACGTCAGAAACTGGATGCGTGAGGGACTGGATGAGAATTCTGCGAGCCTCCTCCAACTGGTGCTTGGGATATGGGCCATTGTAGTCCATGAGAGTTGCTGGAGGAGGCCAGCTTTGCCATGCCATGGTGCAGTTTCTAGCCGAAAATTTCTGAAACGCAAAGAACACAAATGTTCAATGAAATAAATGTTGTTACCTCTACTATTTCTTGTGTTATTTTATTTATGTCAATATGCTTTCTCACAACTCAACCAATCTTCCAATTCTTCTTAATTTGGCTATTAATTCAACTATGCATTTCATATCAAATATACCAGAAGGGCATTCACAAATCTATGATAAACTATAAATAAAAATAATAAAATAAAAATAAAGGTATGTTCTTATATAGCGCAGTATCCAGTCTACAGGACTGCTCAAGGAGCTTTACACTTTACTCCCTGGCAGACCTATTCAATCGAACACCATCTCGACTTCTCTGGGAAGCATCCAGCCATGCTGGAATTAATGCACGAAGACTATTCGTATGCAAATATCCACCACTGTCTACAGCAAGGTACTCATTCATACAGCTGTGTGAACTGGAGCAATGTATAGTGAATGAACTTGCCCAAGCTTCGACACCACCACACAGGATTCGAACCCGGGTTCTCTCGGTCGAGAGTCCGAAGCTCTAGCCACTGGACCACAGCGCTACACTATGTTGATACGTTAAAGGCTACCTTATTCGCTTGCCATAGATATGGGAATAACCGCTGGCAATTTAATGTACCGAAAGTCAATTATGGCATTGCATGCAGCCAATAATAATGTCCTGGAATTTAAATCGAACAGAGTGCCATAGTGGCGCCCTCCGTTGTTTCAGTACTCGACTCATCCATTGAAAAAGTAAGTAACTACCTTTGTTTTTTTTGAAATACTTCACAGATTGGTAGATCGGAAGCCAATAGTCCAAGGAAGTGAATTAACACAGAAAGTGGTATGTGGACGTACGTTGACGCCTAAGAAGAGATACACTTACAATGCTCTAGTATTAATATAGTTCACATAGTTAATATTGATATTAAATTGATTGATTTAATGTTTGAACGTGTTCTTAAGCACCTGTGTGCAATAACAATTTGTTTAATCAAAACACTCAATATTTACTTTTGTAGTAATGTGTATTTATGTTCCTTGTGGGCTAATTATAGAAAAGCTGCTATGCAGCACTTTATAGTTTCCTATAATAATTTATAATTATGCACAGCCTATCTATGAGGTGTAGTGCTAGCCTAATGTTTGTTAGTCCTGACACGGACTGTTGCAATACTAGATTTAGAAAATGCATGTACAGTCTTATCATCTTATGAGCAGAATATCTGCATCGGCGAACAACATTGTCGAGAGTATTATACACAGTGATGTTTATAACACCTCTGTATTATGCAGGACGTGGATTAGTGCAATATATACACTATAATATACTTTTTATTTTTACTTTGTTTACTATGGACATAATCCATATTACAAGTACGCCTTTTTGTCTGAAATAAAGATTGATTGATTGACTAAGGCCTGAAGAAAGGCAGCTTCTAATGTGTGCCGAAATTACCGTACTGGCTACTGTAGTCACTGTACTGCAACAGTGTGGTCATGAGGGACAGCTGAATTCAAAACAGAGCTCTGCGGATTTCTGTGAAGTAATGCGTCGGCGTCGGCCGAAACGACTGGCCGAATCATCTGCCGGAATGAGTCGAAGCCGTCATGAGACTGAGCCGAACCATACGCAAAGCCGTCACGGCGTCGGAGTGATTCACACAGACTTGGTCTTGGAAGTTGGAGTGGGATTTGGTCTTACTCTCATTCAAGCGATTTTCATTACAACACCAACTTACCTTCTTCTACAAAATAAAACACAACCTCCTGAACATTACGGTTACCCCACCACAACATTTTATACTCCCATGCTCCCGTACTCGAAACAGCGATCCCAACAAATACTATACTACTGAAATAGTGAAGGTAATATCATATATGGCATAGTGAAATACATACAAAGACATGTATGCATAGCTACATATGCATACTCATTCTATCCGATAGTTATAAGAGCTTGGAATATACTCCCCCCAGAAATACATTTAACAAATGGTTGGTGCTAGGGTATTTATTGGTAACTTCTAAAACGTACACTTCTTTATTCGTCCGTCGACCAGCTGCTAAACGCAAACTGCCTTCGCTCGCCAGGGATGCGGTGGACAATCAGCAACTTCGACCAAGACGAACGTTGATTGGTCTAAATCCATCTCTCCGTGTGCGGACGGATGTGAGGACATGCGACTTTAAATTCCCCATTTTCAGTCGACAGCTGGCTATCTTATTCCAAAATGGATGTGGAAGCGGGGGAGATGCTACCAAAATTGGTAGCAGCTGTGGAAATGGTATTGAATCCTCTTACGCCGCATCAGCAACGGCTTGAAGCACACCAAGTAAGTAACTCTTCTATTATCGTCCACCGGCACTAGCTCTTTATGTATACACGGATTCACGGTTCTACCATATATGGGCATCCGTCATCTTAAATAAGTTTTCGAAAACGAGACTGCGAGTAAATAAAGACACGTGCGTCGATATAGATAACCATTTCTATGTTAATGTTAGACAGAAGTCTAGACATTTAAAAGGAATTACATTATCCATTATTCTTATGACAGTGCAAGGTTATATTACAAATGTGACATGTAAATAATTTTAAATGTATTGTTGCAGTTTGTGCTGGGCTTATGCTATTTCTCGAACAGCTCAGGAAATAACGCTATATAATAGTGTATTTGCAGTTTGGCCTTATTTCTCAAGCAGAAATGCACTTAAGATTCTTTCAGGGCATATATATATATGTGGATGAATTGTTGCGCCTCTGAGCTCAGATTCCTGGGTGCTATGGAAGTTTATTATTTCAAACACATGCAATGCTACTTTCCATTTAAAATTTGTCTTGCTGTTGATGTCCTCAATCAATTAGCTGATCATTCTGGTATTTTCAGGAGTGTTTGCACTGACTTCATGCATCGTTATGGGGAAATATGACATAGAAAATTATTTTTTGAGCTGCTAGAGAGATAAGGCAGTATTTTATATATATTTCTTTAGCACATCTCAATGTGCATACAAGTACACTTCAGGACCCATATTAATTGATGTCCTCATGTCCAGCAGAGCTTGACAAAATGATGGTAACTAATTCAGCAATTTGATTGGTCATAACAACTTCCAGTTAGCTTGAGAAATAATGACAAAAAAGAACGTTATTTCTTGGGAGAGAACCAGGGTGTTTGTGCTGGGTCAGGGTCACTCATGGTGGACTTCACCGGTTTGTCAATACCTATAATACATTGCATTTAAGAGGAATCAACACACTCTTCCCTCATTATGTCCACCAGAGAGGAAACTATATATTAATCTAATGATATGGTCACTTGTAACTTTTTTGTTTTATTTTATAATATTACTAAATAAACCTAACTGCCTAAGGTGACCATAAGCATAACTGCCATAGGCTTGACATGGGTGATTGGGACGGATAACAACAAATTTTTGTTACTGGTCCAGAATATCAACATTTTTTGCAGGACGTAACAGGGGGATCTCATGGAACAATAACATGTTCAAACTCTAATGAACTTGATTTACTAATTATTATTACAAAGAATAAGAGCAATAAAACATCAAAAGAATAAATCTTTGCAGATAAATGGAGTGCTGAGTAAAACGAATCTTCTGTTTGCTAGGCCTGTGAAGACTTCAAGGAGAATTCACCTCTGTGTGCAAGATGCGGGGTCCTGATGGCAAACGTGGCTCAGTCAGACATCACCCGCCATTTTGGTCTTCAGCTGCTTGAACACAGTGTCAAGTAAGCATTTTCTATGTATTGAAAACAGTATTAAGTAGGCATATTCTACTTGGCAAAACAGTGACAAGTAAACATGTTCTATATGGTAAAAACACAGTGTCAGGTTATCATTTTCAAAGGTTAAAACATGGTGTAAAATATGCATTTTCACAAATTCTGTGAAAACACAGTGTCAACTAGGTGTTTTCTATGTGGTGAAAACACAGTGTCAAGTCAGCTTTTTCTATGGGTAAACATGATGTGAAGTAGGCATTTTCTATCTAAGATAAAAACACAGTGACTGTGTATGTACTGAAGTATATTTTTTCTGTCGTGAAAACAGTGTTTGTTAAGTAAGCATTTGTTATGATTAAAACACCATCAAGTAGACATTTTCTATCGATGACTATCCAGGTATTGTAAAAAGACAATGTCAAATACCGGTTGAAAGTATTTTCTATGGTGAATACACAGTGTCGAGTAATCATTTTTTATATGCTTAAAAATAGTGTCATGTAGATATTTTCCATGGTGAAAACACAATGAATATGAATATACCTTCTATACTAATTGTAATCTATGATCAAAACAAACACACATGTTTTTTTACTGGAAACAAATTTGGACATACGAAATGTGATATGTGTATAGTTCTGCCTTTTCTCACATAACTTGATGGAAATTGATGTGTCAATGCATTTATGCAGCAGGGTGAGTTACATTTGATTTTCTAGATATCGTTGGAACAACATGGCTGCAGAAGAAAAACTCTTCATCAAGGAAAATACACTCGAGTTGCTTGCAAAAGTAAGTTATATACTATTCAGCACACCTGAAACCAGATGTTTTGTAGACTTCGTCGATTTTGACATAACATGATGTTCAAAACAGATATTACTTTATTCAAAGAATTTTGAAAATTGTCC
The DNA here is from genome assembly GCA_963995525.1 of Escarpia spicata. Lineage (NCBI taxonomy): Eukaryota > Metazoa > Annelida > Polychaeta > Sabellida > Siboglinidae > Escarpia > Escarpia spicata. The sequence goes on from OZ023211.1 coordinate 11,630,866, forward strand.
ACTATGTTCGATGAAACTGCAATTCTTCTATCAACTGAAAACAGGGATTCTAATACAGGAGATTCATCCTGTAAGAAGCATACACCACACATATTGATATTTGTTATAGGGGACATTTGGCACCACAATGCGTAATGGTATTTGTTGTAGGGGACATTTGCAGACACAACACATGATAGTATTTGTTGTAGGGGACATTAACAAATACAACACATTATGATATTTGTTGTAGGGGACATCAGCAGACACAATAAATTGATGATATATGTTGTAGGGGACCCATGACCTGTTGTCTGAGCACGCACACATCAAGGACGGTCTGTCGCGTATCATGGTTGAGATGATCAAGCGAGAGTGGCCCCAGCACTGGCCCACTCTCATGCAGGAGCTCAACGCCATCTGTAAACTTGGGGTAAGATCACATCAATGCAACATTCAGTCAGCTTAATTTCTTTCTGCTCACGTTCCTTTGGCAGACCGAATAAAAATATGTATGGAAAAGTATTAGCTTTGGATATGTTTAGAAATTCATTCCATAAGTGGTGTAGTCGCAGTAGTAAAAGGTAAAAAAATAAAGGTAAGGTTTTATACAGCACGATATCCAGTCATTAGGACTGCTCAAAGCACTTTACACTTTACTCCCTGGCAGACCTGTTCAGTCGAACACCATCTCGACTTCTCTGGGAAGCATTCAGCCATGCTGCAATTAATGCACGAGGCTATATTCATACACAAACATCCTGTCTATAGCCAGGTACTTATTCATACAGCTGAGTGAACTGGCGCAATGTAAAGTGAACGAACTTGCTCAAGGTTCGACACAGCAGCACAGGATTCAAACCCGGATTCTCTCGATTGAGAGTCCGTTGCTTTAACCACTGCGCCACTGCACTCCATGAGGTGTGTTCGTAACAAGGTTGTGTTTGCAGCTGACTCAGACAGAGCTGGTGTGGTCATTGTAGAAAGGGACGTTTGTAGTAGCAAGGTGTTTTATTTGCAGCTGACACAGATGGAGCTGGATTGGTCATTGTAGTAAGATATGTTCTTAGTAACAAGGTGTTGTATTTGCAGCTGACACAGACAGAGCTAGTGTGGTTGTTGTAGTAATGGATGTTCGTATTAACAAGGTGTTTTATTTTCAGCTGACACAGATGGAGCTGGATTGGTCATTGTAGTAAGGGATGTTTGTATTAACAAGGTGTTGTGTTTGCAGCTGACAGACAGCTGGTATGGTCGTTCTAGTAAGAAATGTTAGTAACAAGGTCCTGTGTTTGCAGCTGACAGACAGCTGGTATGGTCGTTCTAGTAAGAAATGTTAGTAACAAGGTCCTGTGTTTGCAGCTGACTCAGACGGAGCTTGTGTTGCTGGTGTTCCTGAGACTGGATGAAGACATCGTCATGTTCCAGAACGTCCCTCAGCAGCGGAGACGAGAGATCCAGCAGGCTCTCACTAGCAACATGGCTGAGCTGTACAGTTACTTCATCACAACTCTACAGACCAGCTACAACGTCTACAAGCAGCTGGTGAGTACAGTCGAACCTCAGTTTACGGACACTGTGGTAAAACAGCCATCTCAAAATTAAGGTCACCCTAGGGCAGCCCCAAATTATTTTTATAACAATCAAGCATAGGAATGAATCCCACTAATATGGTTACGTTGCTATTCAGGTCAGTTTTGGTCAATCCAAATGGCGACCTTAATAGTGATGTTCCACTGTATATTGATAATCTGACTATAATCACGCATAAGTAGGAACCATCTGTGACGTTTTTATTTTTGTTCCAAAATTCATTCCTGCCTTTTGTACAAGGTACGATTGTTCCAAGGTTAGATAAACTATCCCCAACTTATCAGTGCATGGCTTACGTAGCTTGGAGCAATTGTAGAACACGTACATAATGTTGTGAACTATTGTTCCGAGTTGCATAATAGTCATCATCAAAGGTCCACTACAAATACTTTGTGAAACAGGCCCCTGCTCAGTGTGACTATGTGCATGTATGCAGTGCCTTCTGGGACATAATGTCAAACTACCGACGTGGTTGCTTGGTTACTGTCCTGACCAGGACGACAAACATCTACAGCCTTTTACTAAGTGCCAGGTTATCCGTTAGTATGGCTATTTATATACAATAATACTATGTACTAATTATATAAGTCTTGATCATTTTTCAATTCAGTAATAGCTGTTTAATTAACAGTATTTACTAAACATGCTGTCATGCATAGGCAGTTCAGCTAAGATCGGCATCATAGCAATTTTAGATTCAAGTTGGATTTTGTTTATAAACATTAATTAATTCAATATTCAACGGTCTTCAACTGTGCATATGAAATTTTAAAATTATGTTTGTGTGTTGTTATTTATTATAAATTTTCGTGCTGTTTTGTCCCAATGCAGCCACCAAATGTGGAGCTAGCCATGGCGAACTGCAAGGTATCGCAAGCCGTCCTGTGCACACTGTCTGCCTATGTTGACTGGATCAGTATGACTTACATAGTGGACAACAGTGGCCTTCTCCTACAGCTGCTGTGTACCATGCTTCATGACAACTTCCTCCAGCTACCTGCTGCTGAATGCCTGCTCACTATAACCAATCGCAAGGTAACATTCACTTTAGTGCAGGACCGCTGCACAGGAGAACACAGCAAGAAATGATGTTGATGTGTATTAAAAGAAATGTGTAAAAATGCATGTGAGCACTGTTACAGTGCTGTTCAGTTTTGGTGACCTTTGTGTAAAACCACAAGATTGTTAATTTCAAATATAAATTGTAACCTTGTATATGTGATATGACTCCATTCAGGGTGACTCCATTCGGTGAAGAGAATTACTTGATTTGAAATGTGCTTGTGTGATTTCAAGTTTGATTCAACGAAAGTAACCATTTCAAGCCTTGTAATATAAAAGAAGTTTAGATCTGGTGGATTGGTGTTGTTAGTGATGATATTACTTGTGTTTTGGCAGGGTAAAATCGAAGACAGAAAACCCTTGTTGATTCTGTTTAATGATGACGCCATGTCAACCATTTTGAATGCTGCCATGTGAGTACGGATATCTCCACATCCTGTGTTGAAGTGTTCAATCATAGCATATTATATAAGTGTAAGTAAGTTATTTATGTTTTTGGATTTAATAGGAAATTATGTGTCCTCTCGGGAAATGTACAGTTTACTTGGAGATATTTGCACACTGAATGCAAAAAAAATACAAGTTTAGAAGAAAAAATGGCTTGACACTTCTTGTCTGTCTGCTGAATTTTAGCGGGCACTGAAACTCTTGAACAAACCGTGCCTGGTCCAGGTATTGAACCTTGAACTTTGGCATGTGAAATTACTGTGATGGCACACTACTGCCGCAGCATTCATGGTATTGTCTGTTGAAGACTATTTAGATGTGTGAGTTGTGTTTACAGAAAGGCGTCGGAGCATTCAGCATTTGATGAGACACGCTACCTGTTTCTCAAGAAACTGTGCCAGGTGTTGACAGCACTCGGCCACCAGCTGTGTGCGCTCTGGGTACGTCACAAGCTCACCTTTGCTTAGTTGTTTACCCCTTTAGACCCATGTCATTTTATGAAACAATCTCCAAATCCCTGCAGTGCGCTCACAACATCACCAAGATGTGGATGGTCATAGTTTTTTGCATTTAACTTTTTTGTACTTTGTTACCTAACATTGCAAGTTGTGCTTATCGTAAAGAACAGGCTGGTGTTAAATATACAAATCAACTTTTAAGTTAAGCGTGTGAGACGTGATACCCTATGTCTGGGTGTGTCTGCATAGAATGCTGTGTATATCTACAAACTCTTTGTCAGTTGATAATTTCAAACAGTGCCTATTTATTCCAGTACAAGCTACATAAAAAATACACCCAATGCACAGCAGATACACTCAAGAATCCATTGACACAAGTTACACAAGTATCCAGGTGATGCCATCTACGCATTGTCAAAGCTAAAAGACACATTCGGGTGCTTGGGAAAGCGGACTTACAGACGTTTTCGGGCGTTCAGGTCTAAAAAATTAAAGAAAAGAATGCATACTTTTTTTGTAAAATAATTGAAAGAATTGACTTTGCTAATTTCAGAACTGTGAAAATTTGCATGTTAAATTAAACAAAATCGAGATGGTAAACCATTTCTAGGAGACTATTGGATTAACGTTTTCTGTTGTTTTAAATTTTTAAAATGTTGTTCGGAACTGACGGATGTAAATTGTGCAGTAACCTTTGTTTATTATTTTCAGTAAATTTTATTTGCACTACTGGTACCATGAAGTGAGTCAAGTTTTAATGTTCATTCGAACATGGCTAGCTGACAGACAGCCACCAATGTGATCCTGTGTTTCCTTGCACTGTTGGATTGATTCAGCAAGGATTTCTGGGAAATTAGTAAATCTCTACACCACAAACAAAGATACTGTTCTACTTGGTAAGACAGTAATTGAACAGCTGTGCCACAATAGCATAAAAATGAATTGTTTTGATTATTGACTGAAGTGTCCCTCTGAAGTGTCGGTTGTTATGTGTGGTAGGGTTCAACAGAAGACGTCGCCCAGCCGCCAAACTTCCAGAAATACCTGAAGGCTATTCTTGCCTTTACCCTGCACCCCAGTCAGGTACGACTGTTCCATCGCATCAACTGCTTAAAATATCACTTAGAAACTGATTTTAACCCACTACTCTTGATTTCTACCCAAGCATTTTCAAATTTATCTATTTCCTGAACTAGCTTTGTCAACACAAGATGGTGCATTTTTCTCTGCCCAAATCTGGTCTTCTAAATTGGTATATCACTGTAGACAGTGGAGGATATGTATGAATGCAGTAATTGCTGCATGGCTGAATGATTTCCTGATCAATTTAAATAGTGTTCATTACAGTTCGAATGAACAGGACTATCAGGGGGTGATCTGTGAAGCACTGTGTAGCTCTAAGGATTGGATAATGTGCAATGTATGAATTTGTTCTTCACTGATTATGATAAACTCTTCCCCAATTACTAAATATAAAATTATTACCAAGGGGCTGTTAAAATTTATGTAACTACCGGTACATAAGTAAGGCGGATTGCTTTGACGATATCCTAGGCATGTTCCAATGTCACAGCCTTTCCAATTGTTAATATTATATTATTTTTACAGAACATTCTATGAATATGAATACATTTATTTCAGGTAAAGCTCATAAATTGGCACATAAAAATAGGTATAAAAATTCATATGTTTAGAAAAAATGAATAAAATCTATATAAATGGGTAAACAAATATTTTAAAAAGTTAATCAAGAGATAAAGGAGTTTTTTAAAATATAACAAATAATTAAATAAATATGTAAAAATATGCTATAGAGTCACCATTTTACAACATGAGAGTGATTTTGACCAGCAAGTCTACATGGACCCATTAACAACATACTTTTTATCACATCATTGTCAGTATTAAGCACCCGTTTTCTGAAACCATAAATTGTATGCCAAACACGATATTATTACCCACGTTGAATTGACACAGACTACACTATTCCCTTGTTTGCCATCCAGGTGCTGGGGAGCTACACCCAGTCCCTGTGGGGGATGTTCCTCCGTCACCCCCAAATACGTCAGGACACCATCCTTGTCTCCTGCATCCCAGAAGTGGTCAAGACAACCACCACAACTCTCATCAAAGTTGGTATTTAATGCATGCGTAATCCATCGTACTGTCATATTAAGGACATGGGCTCCTCGTGGAATGTCATATTTTAATTAACTGTCATATCGTAAAAAAACACTTCTCACATATTGATCAAATTTACAGTGTATTAACGAATGAATAGAAGGTCTCATATGACGTATTCGCATAACGGTAGCCATGGTAACCAGATTATTCTTGGAAATTCTGATGGAGGTTGTTTTGTGGAACGTTCCATGGAAAAATTAAATCCTACATTTTGTTTTAACAGATGACATGTAGTTGTGCAGTGAAGTAATTTTGCTGAATAAATAGTAATACCTTTAATATTTCTTGATAAATAAAAAAAAAGTAATGTAATAAAAATTCATTTTTATAAAAAAAATTATAATACAATATTCCACGATGAGCCTATGTATTTAATGAGTACATAGTCCAGCTATCGTACCATCTTCTTGAGCCAGAGCTGCTGAACACACCAGCACACATGTGTATTGACCTAAGGATTTATCCCCCATACCTAAAAAGCCTGAAACTCTGAAAGGTCATACCTCGCTGGAATGAATGTGAAGATGGTTGGATAGGTAGTTACAGGGATTTCCTTGAATTGCTCTAAGATGTCAGTCATGTGTGCCTAGTTCTCACAACTGAAAACGACGAAGACAGTAAGTGGGCCAAAATACAACTGATTTTACAAATGTCCATGCAATGTTTGGTATATGTGTCAGGTGCAGGGTGAAACTATTACAGCCCCTGGCCCGAGAGGATGCTAGATACTACTGCAATTTGGTATAGTTCTGTTTTAATAAAATGTATCCACAATGAAACATTGAATACTAATAATTTACCAAAATGTTTCGTTATTAAAATAAAATATTACTGGAAACAGGATACAGTATTAACATTGTATGTAGCTCCGTGTTTTGGAAGTTGTTATTTTAACAATGTTAACAATTTGAGCAATAATGATGATGCAAAACTGTGATTAGCATAAGGCTTATATGTATATCAAGTTATTATTTGTTGAATTTATAAATATGTATTTTAACATGTTAGATATGAAAAAGGCAATATTTATAAATAAGCTGAAGGTGTGTGAGGTGAAATTGTACATCATATTTTCCACGTGTCAAACTTTACTTATTTTATGATTTTGTCTATTTACAAATATTGTTTGTTTTCATTAAGCTTTGGTATTTTTAGGTTGGGTTCCCATCCTTAGACAATAGCCCAAGCTGTGCCTATGCAAAGCTGGACTTTGACAGCGATGAAGACTTCAACTTGTTTTTCTCAAGTGAGAATTTTATTTCTTTGCAAGTGGCATGCCATAAGTAATTCATGACATGTTATTTTTGTTATATAACTATTAATGCTGTATGGTGATATCGTCACTTCACTTCAATTTGCCAGCCGAGTTCATCATTAGAAATAAGTATATACCCACATGCGGACATATACTTCTAACAAAATCTACACATTTACACTCAGTATAATTCAACGACAACGTTCTTTGTTGATGTGACATGCTGTAGTACATATTGTTAACATGTTGTCATGTACCATGTTCTCACTCTGCTGATGCATCTAGAGTATCGTGCCGAGATAGCTGAAGTGTTGAGAACAGCGACACTTCTTGCTCCGATGGTGACGTTTGAAGTTGTCACCAGGTGGCTTGAGACACAGTTGAAGAAACCACTCGATATCGGAGAAGGTGAGAATTTGAAAGCACCAGTTTCTTGTATATTTTGTGTTTAATAGAGTCACCTCTTTGAAAAATAGGATACCTGTTCATACATGCTGCTGGATGCTATATATAAGTTTCTAAAAATAGCAACTTGTTTATACAATTTGCTTGTAGTAACAACCCTTGAACTGTTTGCCATGCAAAACTAGCCCTGGCTGATCCCCTACGCGAAGTGTGGAAGTTAGCTGAGTCAAACTAGTAATTGACTTCGCCAGTCGCGACTGCGTCACCCATGAGAACAGCACAAATACCCACCCCAATTTGAAGCCGGATAAACAACTTCTGGGAATCCCAATATATAATGACCCGTTCGCCCATTAGCACGAGCAGCTGAGCGGTATTGTATATTCGAATAATTGCTTCTACTTCCTAAACATTGCATGTAACACGAGCCACGGTTGGTTGAAATTTGTTTTATTACGGCCACCTGACCTGCCTAGATCTACTGATCTAGTGAGCGATTTCATAGGCTGAGCTTAAATTCAGAGTTTCGCAAAGCGATCAGTCAGGGGGTACTGCTGGCTAGCACTAACATAATCAGCAGCAGTGATCCCTGGCGCGCGAGGATAACGCCTGAAGTCAAAGTGAGTTTGATATACCACAGGCAACACATAAATAGTTTAAATCGGCAGTACAGTCACAATGCAAACAAACGTTTCTGCAATACATTCTTCTGTTTACATTGTGAACGCTTCCCCACAGTTACACAGGTGTACCTGCACAGAAGTGTAAATTGGTGTTCTCCAAACAGGTCAATGATGAGTTGATTGCGTGACTGCAGGTTCGGAGCGTGGCCACTGTAACCTGAGTTCCCCAGCGTTCCTTGAGTGGGACGCTCTCACGGTCTTCCTGGAGAGTGTCATGTCGAGACTGAAGCTCCCTGATACGCCTCCCTCCGTACAACAGGACGGCATCAGACTCATGGAAGCGGCTCTCGTATACAACACGAATGTACGTCCCCAGTCCTCACTCACTACATCCATTACATTTGTTTGGTTGAAATCCGTATCGCTGATATGAAATTCCATATAAATGCATTGTTAACCAGTTCTACTTCAACCAATGTCACCGTCTCTCAGGTCAGCTCCTTAGTCAGAGACCCCTGTCTCATTATTGCAATGGCTTTTTGCAAAATTGCAACAGGTGTTTTCTAAATAGCGAGTCTTTTGGTCTTTAGATAACAAGATTTATATTTTTCAGATACCATGATCTTGTGTTGGATCATAACCTGTTTTTATTTTCTAAATGATAAGGTCAAACAGTGTTTGCGTTGTCATAAAATGGGTCTTGTACTAAGTGTGAATGCAGGAGCGTAGTTTGAAGTTTTAGTATTTTGTGAGCATCAGAGGGTACAGCTGGAGGTTTTCAGAAACCTCAACCCCCTGAATATTCATCATGTTCTGATGCCTATGACCAATGCATGTATAACAGGGTTTTTCATGAGCACAACAGGTAAATAAAAAATTAGAACAATCCTGGCTAAGGATCTGTCTCAAGCTACAAAATATACCGACACAAATATCCAAAACCAAATCCACTAGGTCTTGTTGAAAATATGGTTGGCATCAATACTATTCTCTCTTTGACCGCTGTAAGTTAGTCATTCAGTTTTATGCATATATGTAATACAAGAAAATGTGTAATTTATCCAAATTTTTCAATTTGAAGCAAATCCATATTACCAATATGTTCCTTAAAAAATCAAAAGAATCCTTTTTATATATGAAAAATCTGTCCGATGTGGCATATCTAATACAAAATGAAATATGTCCCATCCTACCATCGCAAATTCACAAAGGGCATCAGTGTGTTGTTAAACGTTCTCCTAACATCTTGTTATGTTAGTTTTTCTACCACAGCTTCAGGGGAGAATAAAGAGTCTTCCTCCCATTAATATTCTCGCCTATCATTGAAAAACTACATTATCTTGAAGACCTGATGGGAAGGTATAAACAGTGAGCACAATGTTAACTTCAGTTATATTATTAGTTTCTAGTTCCACATACATTTCCGAATATCTCACATCATTTATGAGCAAAACAAATTACCCTACCTACTCATCCTGATGACGTTTGTAACAGGATTCTCTTATCCTGATTGTTATATTGAAAATGTTTGCCTCCTAACAGGATTCTCTCATCCTGATTGTTATATTGATAATGTTTGCCTCCTAACATGATCCTCTCATCCTGATTGTTATATCGATAATATTTGCCTCCTAACATGATCCTCTCATCCTGATTGTTATATTGATAATGTTTGCCTCCTAACAGGATCCTCTCATCCTGATTGTTATATCGATAATGTTTGCCTTCTCAGATGATCCTCTCATCCTGATTGTTGTATTGATAATGTTTGCCTCCTAACAGGATCCTCTCATCCTGATTGTTATATCGATAACGTTTGCCTTCTCACATGATCCTCTCATCCTGATTGTTATATTGATAATGTTTGCCTCCTAACAGGATCCTCTCATCCTGACTGTTACATTGATAATGTTTGCCTCCTCACAGGATCCTCTCATCCTCTCCTGTGTTCTCTCCTGCATCTCGGCACTCTTCATCTTCATTGAACATGCCCCAGAGATCCTGCCCCAAGTCTTAGAGAAGGTCGGTCCGCCAACAGTCCTCTTGTATGTTTACCTTAGAACACCACACATTTCTACAACTACAGGATATTCAAAAAAATAGCAAACTGTTTCTCTGGATTTGCATAACTTTTTATTATGGCTGTTTCGTATTTACTTTCTTTCATGATGACGACCATGTCACCTATTGCATCGTGATTTTTAATGGGCCATAACTCGGTCACACACAAACACATCTATGCAGCTTGTGATACAATTCACAACAATAAAATATAAATAATAATAATAAATAAAACATAAAATGTTGTTACAGTTAAAAACAAAAGCACGAATCAGTTGACCAGTTCTGGACACAAAGGAAGAAAACAATAAACATAGTAAAAAATATAATTAAATCAATTTATCATTAAAATGAAGGCAGTTACAACAATGCTTACAACTGTAAACATCCTTCTCGAGAAGTGTTAAAAACAGTGTTTTAAAGCTCACTACAGTGTTCGCATTTTTATACTGTTCTTTACAGATCTTCTCAACAGTTGTGTTCAACATAGAGGGTCAGACAAAGGCTACACGGAGTAAGGCCGTGCGCAATGTGCGAAGACATGCCTGCTCTGTCATGATCAAGATCTCCAAGCAGTACCCCCAGCTGCTCGTTGTAAGTCCACACTTCACTGGTTACTGCTCTCTGTTACTGATTTCATTCCCATAGTTTCGTTTTCATAATACCCTCAAATAAGTTCATCTGTGTGGTCATGTATTGACAACCAAGAAGTACTAGTTTTCTTGAACGGTTGACTGCTGCTGTCTTCAGTAGAGTTGTGGTTCATTTACTAGCCAACAGGTGGCAGCGTGGTTTACAGGAGATTTATTACTTTTACCAAAACAAATGACAATACCAAACTACCTGTACACAGCAGTGGTAACAATTCTCAGTCTTGCTCATAGAAACGAGCTTTGTTGAAAGACTAAAATAAATTAATGTGTTTACTGAGTAATGACGATGTCAGATGTAAAACTGCCCGCACTCCTCAGAAAATAATCCACCTGAAACTGCACAATGCATTTCAAAAATTGCACATATTTATATAAATTAAATTGTTGTTTCTATTTGTGCATTGTTTTGGTTTTAATGTGAGATTTATATAAGTCTTGTGAATAACTCTATATATATATATATATGTGATTTGGAGATAAAAAAAATAAGGTTTTTGCTTAGTTTAGTTCACCACATGAAACACTATGAAACAATGTTTGGTATGTAGCATATTGTCTGTATTCATACATAAGCCTTATATGCATATTATTTAATTTATGTTACTATTCTAGGGTTAAAATTAAGCTTCTTGTTCTTGTCTGCAGCCAGCGTTTGACCAGTTGTACAGCCACATCAAGAAACTGAGTGAGGATCCTGACGAATTGTCACAGATGGAGAAGTGTACACTCAGTGAATCTCTCATTCTCATCAGGTTTGTTTCCACATCCCTTCTTAGCTCAATTACTCAGTGAATCCCTCATTCTCATCAGGTTTGTTTCCACATCCCTTCTTAGCTCAATCACTCAATGAATCTCTCATTCTCATCAGGTTTCTTTACACATCTCTTCTTAGCTCAATCACTCAGTGAATCTCTCATTATCTCAGGTCTATTCACATTTCCCTTCTTAACTTGATCTCTCAAATAATATATTCTCGTCTTGTTTTGTTCACACCTTCGTAACTCATTCATTGAATCTCTCATTCTTGTCAAATCTCTCAGGGAATCTCTTATTCTCAGCATATCTGTTCACACAACCTATTTCCACCTATCTCTCTATATAGATAGATAACAAACACACCCCCTGGTGGTTTGTTTAAACATTCACCCCTAGTGGATACCCCTAGCACTATTTGTAAATTACATCACAATGGCGTAACCAGTCACCAAACTGAGAACAGTCCAACAAAATGTTACTCGTACATCCCGTAAAGCATCTTTCCATAATAAACAAGTGATTTTTAACGATACCTTTGGTTGCTGTAGCAAATGGGGCTAAGTTTATAGACGACATCCACCAGGGTGGTAACAATACCACCGCTGGTTATCAAGCGTAATTACATAAAGAGCTCACTCTCATTGACTTTATTAATACAGTTTTTTATGTAGTGGTACATAATTTATCTTATGCATCCTTTTGTCACAATGATAAGCAGAGCATTGTAGGTTTGCCATCTGCAGTCTTCCAGTGAAGTACCAGTGTGAGTAATAACGATGTTAATGAAAGGTGCAAATCTCACCTTTTGGAAATTAAGTTCTGTCTGCATAATTTTATCAAATTATTAAATCACTGACTGCTGACAGTGGGTTGAATGGAATTGTATAGAACTGAGATAAATCTAAATTTGTGAACTTTGTTACATTTAGTAACCAGCACAAGAACTTTGACCTCCAGTGCAGCTTCCTTGGTGAGATCCTCAAGCCTGTGAAGGACATCTGGCTGTCAGGCAAAGTGAAAGAGTGGGTGCTTCCAAGATAATACGTGTATTAAACCAGGTTGCTTTGATATTGTCTTCCACTTCTTGGTTACATGTGTGATATTATGTAATTATCAGCCAACCAAAGTGTTCATGATCATCTCATTTTGTTAATGTCCAATGAAAATCTGAGAATTCATAGATTCAGTAACTTTATTTGTGTATGCAATGTCTGATTCATACTAGATTAGTATAACAGCATCATGGAAATGAAAAGGTTATCATAAGGACAAAGTAGTAAACTGTATCCTTAAAAACTGTCTGACAATTTAATCAAAGCAGATATGTTCATAGCAAACATAAAAGTATTTATTACGTTATGAGTTTTTCATTACATCAAAAACATAGCTTTAAGTGAATAAAAAGGTTTTCTATTTGCGGAAATAAATGTATTTGTAGCTCTAACTATAATCGAGCTAGCATGTGTTTGTGTATGCATGTTAAGCTTTTCCTCTCAGACATTTTGCATCTCAGACACCAAACATGTCGTTCATCTACAACACCTCAGATGAAAACTAACAATTGGCATACACAAACAGAGGATGAGTATTTTTTTTTTTTTAATAAATAATTTTTATTGTGTGTGGCATGTCATAGACATGAGTTGTTGCTGGTCTAATGAGTTACTGCTCTTGTCTTGCAGGGCTCTCTGGTCTGCTGAGAAGTTCATCACCTACGTAGGTCTTGATCAGGCTCCAGTGGAACCTAGTTCAGCTGACACGTGCGGCATTAATAGGTCACATGTAAGTCACATGATCATCTGGGGTTTGATGATTGGCTGAGAAACTTACCAACATGAGGCAGTATATAAAATATGTTTGCATAGCATTATTATTGTGCACACTGGGTTGTATATGATACAAATAAAGACTTGACTAGTCTCTTTGTTTGTGATTGTAACTTTAGAGTAATCTGTATTTTGAGGAGAAAATGCGCATGTCATCCAGACCAGCACATTTACAAGATTGTGGCCCAAGTCATCAGTTGCTTGTCTCAGGCCACTGAATTGATACTGTTTCATTCCCTGAATGTAAGGCACAGGGTCAGGAGAATTTCCACTAGATTTATAGAACCATGTGTTTACATGAAAAAAACTACATTTCAGATCACGTACTGCATCAACACAATCCGAGCCGTCCTAACCAGAAGTACCTGGCCTGAGGAGACAGACGTAAGATTATTCACTTCACACAGCAGTCACATTTCATTTAACGATATTATTTAGTTTGGTCTGAAATTAATTGTTGCATTAGAGTCTGTCATTTATAAAATGCCAATTATTACTACATTTAAACCTCTTTGTATTTAACTATGATCAAACTAGTGATTGTATGCGAATGTGGGTATGTTAACATTTTCCTTCTAGACAGTTTCTCTCTCAGGCGCCAAACTTCCAGGCATTTTTCTACAAACCCTGGAAAGAAAAGTAACATTAAAAATTTTGTTAAGTTCCCCATGGGTTCATACCAGTTAGACAGATTTTAGATGTTTGCTCACTATATTATGCATGTTTTCTGTGAGTACTCCGAGATCTCTAAACTGTCCACTGGTCAGTTGGGGATGTTTGACGTAACAACAATCATTGAAGGCGCATGCATCATTGCGAAGAACTTGTCACAGTTATATCATGTTTTGTTAACCATCAATACTTCGGGAAATTGTCTTCTGCATCTATGTGTATGTAAAGCTATCCAGTGCATGAGCAGTTTTGCTATTATACCTAAATCCTCACAACCAAACCATGGTAACTAGAACACATGCTGTGCATAGAATAATATTATAAATTCACATATTTTTAGTTTTATTTTAAATATGGAGTACCCTGGTAGTTGCCCAATCCAGTCTTGGCAAAACAGTATAATAACAATGGTGGACAAGCAATGGCGGCTAAACCCACAAACCCCCAAGCCAGCCACAAACCCCCAGGACACCATGTCACCATGACCTAGACAGTTGTTGTGGTCAGTCAAGTTGACCACTCTTGGTGTCCTGTCACAGGTAGCCGTGGCTGGGGGTTTTGCCCTGAAGACTCTGGACAATGGCACAGTGGTAATGCGCGACCCATCCACTGTCCACCTCATCCCAATGCTGGACAGTGTCCTAGCTCTGGCCAGGTGGGTGGTCATTCACTCGTCTCTTCTAGCATTTAAACAGTCAGTAGGTAATTTGTTCCATTCTGTTGTTATTCTTTGTAAGAAAGAATTCTAATCACCTTCACTGGTGTTATTTTGTGCCTTCTGGATTGTTCTTTCTTAAAAGACAATGGAATCATTATTAACAGTCTTAGTACATATGACAATATTTGACAGAAATGCACCTTTAAACATATGATACTGAGGTTTATGTTAAATTGTTTTTAAATAAAAAAAAACACTGAGTAGGTACTAGCCACTAACATCGCAAAGTCATATGAAAATATGTATAATGCAAAACATCGTCAAATCAGAAACTGCCCCCCCCACAAGTAACATTTTTGGAGTAGTAATTAATGCTGTGAATGACCACGTGGTTGTCATTGATGAGAGATCATTATAGAGAGCTTTTGCCGCCACCTGGTGTCTGATTGTCACTCATGTATCTTTGTTACATTTTGTACAGGAGCACGAATGCACTCTGGCTGCCAGACAATCTACAGCGAAGACACCCAGCGTTTGCGAAGGCCTACGACGTGCTCGAAGTCGACAAACAAGTGATCCTTGGTTCGTATCCAAAGTCTGGTGACAGCAGTGGGACATGATGGCATAGTGGTTAGGTCATCTCAGTCTCAATTGAGAGATTCTGGGTTGGAATCTTATTGCTGCTGATTCCAACCTTGCGCAAGTTCGTTCACTCAACTTTTCTCCAGTTCACTCATCTCTATGAATGAGTACTTGACTATAGACAGTTCACTCATCTGTATGAATGAGTACTTGGCTATAGACAGTTCACTCATCTGTATGAATGGGTACTTGGCTATAGACAGTTCACTCATCTGTATGAATGAGTACTTGACTATAAACAGTTCACTCATCTGTATGAATGAGTACTTGGCTATAGACAGTTCACTCATCTGTATGAATGAGTACTTGGCTATAGACAGTTCACTCATCTGTATGAATGGGTACTTGACTATAGACAGTTCACTCATCTGTATGAATGGGTACTTGACTATAGACAGTTCACTCATCTGTATGAATGGGTACTTGGCTATAGACAGTTCACTCATCTGTATGAATGAGTACTTGGCTATAGACAGTTCACTCATCTGTATGAATGAGTACTTGACTATAGACAGTTCACTCATCTGTATGAATGAGTACTTGGCTATAGACAGTTCACTCATCTGTATGAATGGGTACTTGACTATAGACAGTTCACTCATCTGTATGAATGGGTACTTGGCTATAGACAGTTCACTCATCTGTATGAATGAGTACTTGGCTATAGACAGTTCACTCATCTGTATGAATGAGTACTTGGCTATAGACAGTTCACTCGTCTGTATGAATGAGTACTTGACTATAGACAGTTCACTCGTCTGTATGAATTAGTACTTGGCTATAGACAGTTCACTCATCTGTATGAATGAGTACTTGGCTATAGACAGTTCACTCATCTGTATGAATGAGTACTTGGCTATAGACAGTTCACTCATCTGTATGAATGAGTACTTGGCTATAGACAGTTCACTCATCTGTATGAATGAGTACTTGGCTATAGACAGTTCACTCATCTGTATTAATGAGTACTTGACTATAGACAGTTCACTCATCTGTATGAATGAGTACTTGGCTATAGACAGTTCACTCATCTGTATGAATGGGTACTTGGCTATAGACAGTTCACTCATCTGTATGAATGGGTACTTGACTATAGACAGTTCACTCATCTGTATGAATGAGTACTTGGCTATAGACAGTTCACTCATCTGTATGAATGAGTACTTGGCTATAGACAGTTCACTCATCTGTATGAATGAGTACTTGGCTATAGACAGTTCACTCATCTGTATGAATGAGTACTTGGCTATAGACAGTTCACTCATCTGTATGAATGAGTACTTGGCTATAGACAGTTCACTCATCTGTATGAATGGGTACTTGGCTATAGACAGTGATAGATATTTATGTATGACTAGTTTTCCTACACTAGCAGACCTGCCTACCATTCCAGATTGTCCGGAATCATTCCGGAAAGTCACCTCAAATTACGGTATTACGGCGAGGGATGAAAATATTACGGACTGTCACCATGTTTGCCAATCACTCAAATTTAGCTTCCACTATATTCAACAGGTGGCTGCATATGTATGCAGCATGTTGCGACATGTTTTTTCATTTGCTGAGTCTGGTCGTAATCTAACCAATAGGAAACAGCGTTATGACAAATTCGCATTTCTGCGATCAAACAAAACGAAGTCATGTGGCACGAAATGATGGCTGACATCGAAACGACAACCAAAAAGAAACGTGTAATGCAAAAATTTAGTGAGTGTTGTACTTGTAGTGTTATGCCAACTGACCAAGACTAAGTTAGTGTATTTATTGAGGAGTTTAGTCTATCATTTACAGCCTATCATACATTCACTAGAGTCTAAAAATCAGTGTAAATGGGAAGATGGATTACTGACAGGAAGTTTTTGGGGTAGGCAGGTCTGCACTAGTAGATTTCTAACAATATGCAAATTTCTAACAAAATGCAATAGATTTTGTATGATGTTATATATACATACAGTGTATATATGTGATGGTGACACATGATCAGAGTAATGACATCCCATTTGTTTTTATGCATCTCTAAGCTTGGTTTCCGAGGATTTAGGCACAAAAGAAGTTGCCTTATTATTATTATAGGCCAGTAACCAATGACGAAAATAATATGGATTTATACAGAACTTCAAGTCAAAAATACAGGTTTCAACCAGGAAAATTAGACATGTTTGGAATAATCCAGGATAGTTTCTGCCCTGACACTGTGGTTGCTATTGAGCCACTGACCTCTGTTGAATAGGCATCCACCCCCCATGTGTGGACAACACAGACGCTCCAACTAGTCGCCAGCCTCTAGAGAGGATGCAGAGCTTCCTTACTACCATCCATGACAACTGGTATGTACATTCACTCACTCACTCACTCATTCACTCACTCATTCACGCACTCACTCACTTACTCACCACCATCCACACCAACTGGTAGATACAGTCACTCACTCACTCACCACCATCCACGACAACTGGTAGGTTCACTCACTCACTCACTCACTCACTCATTCACGCACTCACTCACTTACTCACCACCATCCACACCAACTGGTAGATACAGTCACTCACTCACCACCATCCACGACAACTGGTAGGTTCACTCACTCACTCACTCACTCACTCACTCACTCACTCACTCACTCACTCACTCACTCACTCACCACCATCCACAACAACTGGTAGGTTCACTCACTCACTCACCACAATCCACGGCAACTGGTAGGTTCACTCACTCACCACCATCCACGACAACTGGTAGATTCACTCACTCACTCACCACCATCCACGACAACTGGTAGGTTCACTCACTCACTCACCACCATCCACAACAACTGGTAGGTTCACTCACTCACTCACCACCATCCACGGCACCTGATAGGTACAGTCACTCACTCACCACAATCCACGACAACTGGTAGGTTCACTCATTCACTCACCACCATCCACAATAGCTGGTAGGTTCACTCACTCATTCACTCACTCACCACTATCCACGACAACTGGTATAGGTACAATCACTCACCCACTCACCACAATCCACAATAGTGAGCTTATTGAAAGTGGTTTCTAATAAAAAATCATTAATTAAATTGTTATTTTCTCATTTGCATTGATCTATAGATTAAATATGGCACAATTGATGGCAGACGCAAACATATAGACAGTTTGAGAGGATTGACAATGGTGCGATATAAGGAAGTAATATAGAAATATAATTATGGCTTCCCATGAAGTTAAATAAATATGCTCTGCCTGATGAGAAGGCTTGCCCTATTCATTATTTCAGCTATCACATCCTGGGCAACCTTGGGCAGAGTCTGGGCCACGAGTTCTACCAGGCACCCAACCTGGCAGTGATGCTCAACAACACGATCTTTGTGAACCTTGAGACGGTTCCTGACTACAGACTGCGACCTATTCTCCGTATCCTTAATGCATCTCTACCTCCGGGTGACAAGACATACATCAAATATGCCCAGTCATCACAGTTGCAAGATACCGTCTCCCCACTCTTTATTGCCATAATTTACATTAATTTGTTAAACGTGCCATCAGATGATGTAACTGAGTCACTGCAACCATTGCCTGCAGTGGTCGCAGCTAGGTTGCAGCTTTGCATGCGCAGAAACTCGCTTGCAACTGGTCTGTTCACACAGCATCACCTAGTCGCACACAAAATCCGTGATGTCACTGTTTCTGACTTTAGGCACCATTTATGTGGCAAATTGTTCCCAAAAGAAAAGACAAAATAAGAGAAGCGTTTGGGTTTGACCTTGGCTTCTGTGGAGATCTAGCCTACAGTGCGCTGTTCGCAGAGCTGCAAGAGGAGGATCCACATGCTTTGATGAATTTTATCCGGATGGACGAGGACCGTCTTAATTGCCTTGTAGATCTGGTTCCCCCGCATATTCAGAGGAATAGCATACGGTGGCAGTTGTGCATTATTGAGCAGTTATAAACTGCACAATATTGAAGTGTCACTTTTTTGCAGTATATTCTTGAAGAGTGAAGAATAATGTTTTACAAGAAATCTCCCATTTTCAGTTCCATACAACTGTTTGTTTCCATTGTTGGTGATGACAATCCCCCTGGCAGCGGGTTCTGATTGGTTAATGTATGCAACTTAGTTGAATGTCATAGGACATGTTCTAAATATGCAATTTGCGTGCAATAGAATTGTGCGCAATGTATTGCGTGCAATGGTACCAACATATGAGGCGACTAGGTTGGACACAACCACTGCATGCGACTAAGTTGTATCATCTGAAGCCACGTTAATGCACAAGACAACTATTTGCTCATTTTAGTTATTCAATGTGTATCTGATGATAACACATTGGCAAGCTTTGACGAAAATGACATTACCCCTTGTGGGTCAAATTTCGGTTTTCATAGCAATGTTACCATGCTATGGCATTTACAAGAAAATGTAATGCACGAGGTGTTTTCAGGGAAGCACAGTCTCTACTTTAGCATGGGACTTGTTATGTTTATTGTGTTACATAATGGTATGTAATAGGTGAATAGTTTGGTTAACGCTTACTGAAATGTCATTACTCATTGTGAGTGAAATTTGGGTTTTCAGGACAATGTTATGGAATTTTGAAAGAAAGGTTAGTAAGATGGTGTTTCAGGATAGCAAATCCTCAATTTTGGGGGGTTTGGGTCAGATTTTTCTTTGTATATAGATTTAAATGATAGAAATGTGCTATTTTATGTGTCCTAATAAATTTCATAAAATAAAAAAATTATTGCAATATATTTCACATTCATTGTTTTTATAATGTGAACTTATCAAATTGTAAAATTCATACAAGTTTCATGTTTGGATAATAAACAAAACTCAACAATATGAATTTTATTTATTATCCAAACTGATTTTGATCGGACCTTAGCAATTTGCAAAATGTTATGCTGACATAATTGTTACAGTGTCAGATATTTCAAACATTTTTGCGTGATCTAATTTTGTGTTGCATTTTTTACATTTGGGGTCAAATATATTTCAAATAACCTACAAAATTTGCGACTTTTGTGTCTTTCTTTGACTATGGTCAACCTTAACCTTGTGTACAGGTGTGTTTATGAAGGGCTACGTCCAGTGGTGTCCAAAGGAGTATTTCCAGACAGCTCTCTTGCCAGTGCTTACTGTCTTGTGTCCATACATGCTTGAGGTAAGTTTGTGCCACACTGTCATGGATGGTACTTATGTTTGCCATGGGCATGACTGGCCTAGAAATAATCTACAGCTGTAATATTTATATATTTTATCTCAAGGTTTGTGGAATGTTTTTCAATGGTTTTGTTTTACCCAAAGTTGTTCCAGCCATTCACCATTCTCTGTTACCTGCGATGAACTCACCTAAAACTACGGTTAACTCTAAACTTGGCATAAACTAGTCCCTTGACGACACAGGGTATATTGCTTAGGATCACTGCAATCTGAAGTTCATATAAGACAGATATGTACAATACATATTTTGAGGATGTATACGCAATGTATTCCATTTTTATGCAACTTTATTTCATGTACATTACATTGTATTGTTCATCACAACAGTATAGCATTGAATGACACACACCCTCGTGCATACACACACACACACACACACACACACACACACACACACACACACACACACACACACACACACACAAACGCATGAACAATCACACGCATACACAAACACAGTCAAAACACAAATAATTTTGATGCAACACAGATTTCCAATAAAAGTTATTGAATTTTATTTGATGCAGAACTATTTGTACCATGATAGATGGCAATACTTGATCAGAATCATAACACAGATTTCATCCAAGAAACATTGATAACAAATTTTCAATTAAATTATGAATTTTCATGGACTGTTCAGGTCATAAAATACATGAAAACTATTTCAGGTAACATTTGTTTACAATAAAAATAGTGACTGTAATACTGAGTAATCTTCTTACAGAGACTTATGGGGAAGTGGCAAGTCATTGATGAAAGATACGCATTGAAGTAAGTCCTGTGTGGTGTGTTTTAAATATAATATTTTTTGCAGATTGATTGATGTCTTGAGTAAAGGAACCGTTGGAGTACCATAGCAGTCTTGATCAATTAAAATAACCGAAACATCAATGGAATTATAACTTTATTGATTTGGAATAATATTGAGTTAACAGAATTTGAATAGTGAGATTTTACCCCAAAAATATGATGGAACAATATGTTGTAATACAATTTGACATATTAGTCTGCCAAATGAGTTATTGCAACAGATCGGGTGTAGTAATTAAGCATTGTCAACTTACTGTACTGTTGATTAGTTTTGTAGCGTGTCCAGAAAGTCATTTTATTTTGAGATTGATTTGAGAAACTTGACCTGTAGAACGGAGGACAGTGAGGAGGACGAATCACAGGAAATACTCGAAGAACAAATAATCCGGCAACTAACAAGAGAATACATCGAGTTAATAGGTAAAATCTTTGTCTTCTACTCCATACAGTCAATGTCAGTTATTAATGCGATTTGAATAATCATCTGCAGGTGCATTCAATGACCTGGCGTCTGGTTGCATGTCTACATTGGGGGTGTCACCTTTTAACTCTTCTTGCAAAGACATGTAGAACGTGCATGTTTTTTTATGTATCATCTAAAGTCTAAATGTTTATTATCTGACCCTGCACAGAATAAATATTAAACTGTAATGTAAGATAATAGTAGTTGCATATAATGTTCTATGAATTAAGTAAATATTTGTGTACAGTAGGTTGCATGGATAGCACAGAGTTGTGCCTTGTAAGTACAGTAACTAGGATTTTTTACATAGATACTGCACAAAAAAGAAAACATTTTGAAATCCATATTACACTTACATTTCAAGTGCAGTGTAACCTCACTGTTGACGCAACCCTTGCGACTTAGTCACAGTGACCTGAGTAGCAAGGTGACCACATTAGCGGGACTAATTTCCTGTACTTTGCTGTTACGAAAATAATATGGGACAGTCCTATAGTGACTTTAATTGCGAGGTGGCTGTATAAACGAGGTGAGTGTAACGCGAGGTTTGATTGTAGAGGC
Organism: Escarpia spicata; assembly: GCA_963995525.1. Taxonomy (NCBI): domain Eukaryota; kingdom Metazoa; phylum Annelida; class Polychaeta; order Sabellida; family Siboglinidae; genus Escarpia; species Escarpia spicata. Next base: position 11,653,191 of record OZ023211.1, read on the forward strand.
AGGGCTTAGAGAACTAACCAACAGGTGAGACATAGCCGCAGTGGTCTCTCTCCCGCAGGTATTCTCTTCCGGGAGAAGAAGTGTGTGGATGGCCAGGATGATGCTGTGATGGATGACGGGGAGACTGCCTCTTGTAAGGACGACTGTATCAGTGAACTGGGACAACTCATCCTGAAGGCGGAGGTGGGTGGACCTACCGTACAGATCCCATTACTGGCACATTGCCTAATAATAGATGTACACCCCCTTGTATAAAAGTAAAGGTTCTCTGTATTGAACGAATACTTTAGAAATGTAAGATATGTTAATACTACCACTGGTGCCACCTTGTGGATACTGTCTATATAACTGTTCACACTATGTTTAGCTGTAAAAACATCACGTTTCAACTGTTCGCAATCAGCTTTTGTTTATCATTCCATTTGTACTCTGCGGTGGTGTACTATTGCAACATTGGCAAAGAAAACAAGTTTGATTTACCAGCACCGATTCAGCAAAGATGGAGGATAAAAATCAGGACATCCAGCAAAGTTTAATAATGTCCTCTGCAATGGCTGTTTGTTTAAAACTGCATAAATAATCAAGCGGCAATCACAAAAATAAGAATGATCACACTACCACCAGTAGCTGTCTGTTTCAAGTCTTGTGTTCTTCTCATTTGCTATCTTCTGTCAAACAAGAACCAGACAATTTTAGAAATGTGCTAAATACGTCTATGCTGTGTGTTTCCCAACGTGTGATTGCCTGTTTGTGACGTGCATGAAGTTTGTGCGTTCACCCAGCCCTGACAGTTTGTGTAATTTATGTCTTATACACCGTAATAAGAAATTACTAAATATGCACCCAAGCCACTGCCCTTGTGCACTGTGTGTCTATTAGTACCTATAGGGTATTTCCCAATTTGTATCCAGTCATTCCATCGAATCACTACCGTGTTTATAAAATAATAGACTACACTACTTGTTTTCTAGGTGGCTGTGTAACTAACCATGAGAAACTTTGACTCGGAAATAATTTCCATTCAATATTTAGTGTTTCAACTGTTATGGCTCATTTTGATTGGCTTAACTTGGGGGGTGATCTTTTGGTTTGGGACACCTTTGTGGATTTGAACGTGAATGTGAAATAAAGAGCATAAAGCAGTGGAGAAATGTCTGCAAGTCGAGGAAGAGAGAGATCCATCACATTTGTACTCCATACGTCCATGCCCCACTCCCCTTCTAGTTCTCATGTCATCATTGTGTTCCCTTGCAGAATGTCTACTCTTGCATAGTGCTGACAGCTTTCAATGGATTAACATGGCATGATACACCAACAAGTCACAAGTGCATTGTCTTGTGTTGGTCACTCATTAAACAGGTACCTCACTCATCACAGTCTACATCATTTGTTTTCATTTTGTGTTTGTTTAACACATCTAAGTATGTTACTTTCTTAGTGTCAGAAAATGTAATGTTGATATTTGTCATTTCAGTTTTAAATAAATTTATATAAATTATAAAATAGCATTATATGGAAAACATTAAAGAACTTTTTAAACAACAGCTATGCAGTTACATTAGCAATCCACAGTAATGATTAATTATGTAGTCTATCAATTAAGGAATAACATTATGGTATAAGTTAAAGAATAACCATGTTGCAAATGTGTCAGCAGCCGTCTAAGGCAGTGGTACAGAATCGTACAGCCCATGGCTATATTGACAAGTTGTGACTCAATCTTTCACCAACAACGCAGCATTCGGTGAATGTTCTTGTATGTGTACTATAATACTGCTCTCCACCAGTGACCATCTGTTACATGTGTACTGTAATACTGCTATCCATCAGTGACCATCTGTTACATGTGTACTGTAATACTGCTATCCACCAGTGACCATATGTTACATATGTACTGTAATACTGCTATCCATCAGTGACCATCTGTTACATGTGTACTGTAATACTGCTCTCCACTAGTGGCCATATGTTACACATGTACTGTAATACTGCTCTCCACCAGTGACCATATGTTACATGTGTACTGTAATACTGCTCTCCACCAGTGACCATATGTTACACATGTGCTGTAATACTGCCCTCCACCAGTGACCATCTGTTATATCTGTACTGTAATACTGCCCTCCACCAGTGACCATCTGTTATATCTGTACTGTAATACTGCTCTCCACCAGTGACCATCTGTTATATCTGTACTGTAATACTGCTCTCCACCAGTGACCATCTGTTATATCTGTACTGTAATACTGCTCTCCACCAGTGACCATCTGTTATATCTGTACTGTAATACTGCTCTCCACCAGTGACCATATGTTACATGTGTACTGTAATACTGCTCTCCACTAGTGGCCATATGTTACACATGTACTGTAATACTGCTCTCCACCAGTGACCATATGTTACATGTGTACTGTAATACTGCTCTCCACCAGTGACCATATGTTACACATGTGCTGTAATACTGCCCTCCACCAGTGACCATCTGTTATATCTGTACTGTAATACTGCTCTCCACCAGTGACCATCTGTTATATCTGTACTGTAATACTGCTCTCCACCAGTGACCATCTGTTATATCTGTACTGTAATACTGCCCTCCACCAGTGACCATCTGTTATATCTGTACTGTAATACTGCTCTCCACCAGTGACCATCTGTTATATCTGTACTGTAATACTGCTCTCCACCAGTGAACATCTGTTATATCTGTACTGTAATACTGCCCTCCACCAGTGACCATCTGTTATATCTGTACTGTAATACTGCTCTCCACCAGTGACCATCTGTTATATCTGTACTGTAATACTGCTCTCCACCAGTGACCATCTGTTATATCTGTACTGTAATACTGCCCTCCACCAGTGACCATCTGTTATATCTGTACTGTAATACTGCTCTCCACCAGTGACCAGCTGTTATATCTGTACTGTAATACTGCTCTCCACCAGTGACCATCTGTTATATCTGTACTGTAATACTGCCCTCCACCAGTGACCATCTGTTATATCTGTACTGTAATACTGCTCTCCACCAGTGACCATCTGTTATATCTGTACTGTAATACTGCTCTCCACCAGTGACCATCTGTTATATCTGTACTGTAATACTGCTCTCCACCAGTGACCATCTGTTATATCTGTACTGTAATACTGCTCTCCACCAGTGACCATCTGTTATATCTGTACTGTAATACTGCTCTCCACCAGCGGTCATCTGTTACACAGTGAACCTGGTATTAAGTGACACAGACCTACGCGGCACACGAGCCAACAATGGCTGTCCAGGTCATGTCCCATCAATGTTGTGATTTTGGCTGAAATGCGTACCTTGTAATCTCATCTGTCAATGCCCAGTGTATTTTTCTGACCAAACAGTCCAGAACTAATAAAATGGAGGCATTTGCAAACCCATTGATTAAAACGACAACGGGCAATATGAGTCAAATTGATCTCGTTTCTCAAAAGACTGCTTATTAAAGTTTACTTCAATTTTAGCAATAAATAAAAAGATATTTCAACAAACGACGTATCATATTTGAGCTCATAATGTGTGGAATCCAAAAAGATACAAAACTCCATTTCACAATTTTGCAGCTTACTACCAAGTTCGCCGTGGCAGGGCACATTTGGGTTGACAATGTGAAGACATTGAGTGACTGTTTCAGCTGTTGGCCGAGCGTTCCCTGCAGTCAGATGACATGGTCCACCTGTACACGGCCGTACTGCATGGTCTCCAACAACACGGTCAACACGACAGCATTCTACCCGCCCTCCTCACTCTTGCTCTGCAGATGTATGAACATCTCGTGAGTTGTTCACTTTACTTCTATCACCCTCTCTACAGATATATGAACATCTTGTGAGTTGTTCACTTTACTTCTCTCACCCTGTCTACAGATGTATGAACATCTCGTGAGTAGTTCACTTTACTTCTCTCACCCTCTCTACAGATGTATGGACATCTCATGAGTTGTTCACGTTACTTCTCTCACCTTCTCTACAGATGTATGAACATCTCATGAGTTGTTCACTACACTTCTCTCACCCTCTCTACATATGTATGAACATCTTGTGAGTTGTTCACTTTACTTCTCTCACCCTGTCTACAGATGTATCAACATCTCATGAGTTGTCCACTTTACTTCTATCACCCTCTCTACAGATGTATGAACATATCATGAGTTGTTCACTTTACTTCCATCACCATCACTACAGATGCTTGAACATCTCATGAGTTGTCCACTGTACTTCTGTCACCCTCTCTACAGATGTATGAACATCTTGTGAGTTGTTCACTTTACTTCTATCACCCTCTCTACAGATGTATGAACATCTCATGAGTTGTCCACTGTACTTCTGTCACCCTCTCTACAGATGTATGAACATCTCATGAGTTGTTCACTACACTTCTCTCACCCTCTCTACAGATGCATGAACATCTCATGAGTTGTCCACTGTACTTCTGTCACCCTCTCTACAGATGTATGAACATCTTGTGAGTTGTTCACTTTACTTCTATCACCCTCTCTACAGATGTATGAACATCTCATGAGTTGTTCACTTTACTTCTATCACCCTTTATATAGATGTATGAACACCTCATGAGTTGTTTACTTTACTTCTATTACCCTCTATACAGATGTATGAACATCTCATGAGTTGCCCACTTTACTTCTATCACCCTCTCTACAGATGTATGAACACCTCATGAGTTGTTTGCTTTACATCTATTGCCCTCTCTACAGATGTATGAACACCTCATGAGTTGTTCGCTTTACGTCTATTGCCCTCTCTACAGATGTATGAACATCTCATGAGTTGTTCGCTTTACGTCTATTGCCCTCTCTACAGATGTATGAACACCTCATGAGTTGTTCGCTTTACGTCTAGTGCCCTCTCTACAGATGTATGAACACCTCATGAGTTGTTCGCTTTACGTCTATTGCCCTCTCTACAGATGTATAAACATCTGATGAATTGTCCACTTTACTTCTACCGCCCTCTCTACAGATGTAAGTTGTCCAGTTTTGTTTACTTAATTCACCCTTGCCCTTCAGATATATAAACCAGTGTTTGAAATAGACACTGACCCGGTGGTCACTGACCATCTACTTTGCTGTCGGGTCAGTAACCTTGTTGAATTACTAGTCCTTGTGACCGTCTACTTTTCCAGAGAAATTTAAACGTTTTACAGCAGTAGACCCCATACATCAGCCTATCATCAAAACTGGCTGCTGGAAAACAGTGTTTACTACAAAAAACTTTTACAAAAACGCATTTTATGCTCACTATTGTCCAATTTCAATCTTCAGGACTTCAGTGTGCTTTACATTTCACCCTCTGGCTGACATATTCATTCGAACATCATCTGAATTTCTCTGGGAAACATTCAGCCACAGTGCAATTAATGCACAAAGAGTAGTCATGCGCAAATATAAAGTCCTGTGTATAGCATGGTACTTATTTAGAATTCAGCTGAATGAACTGGAGCAGTGTGGAGTGAACGAACTTGCCAAAGGTTCAAAATGGCGGCAAGATTAACAGTGTTAAGACGATCAGATTTGCTGCAGTGGCATAATTCTACTGTTTTGTTGCATGTCATCTTTTATGTGCCTCCGAATGGATTCATTGAGATTTATGATGCTATATAAGTGTTCGTGTTATATTATGTTTTCAGAGACCCTTGTATCCAGCACTGAGCGACATCATGCTGCAGATTCCTAACTGCTCTCAACAGGCTTTGAAGGTATTGAATGGCTTACAGAATACTGTCAAAGTTTCATATCTTGGAGCTTGTAAATGTAACAATAAATCAATGTTTCACAGCGCCATTTGCTTAGAACACTTGTACTTTCAATGTGTGACAGTTACCTATTAGTTGGGACATTTTGTTTACATTTCATTAATTATATGTTACACCTTAGGAGTTAAAGGGGTGTAGGACAAACATACAGTGTTCTATATTAATTCCTTATCTGGACCACACCTGTGGGTTTGATAACATAGCCCGTAGTGATGCCTATTAAAAAGAAACGTGTAATTATTTGTAATTACCTTCAATTCATATTATACATGTTCATAAAATTTTATTAAAAGTACAAATTTTGATAATTTTTATAAAAAGCCCTATATAATATAAAAAGCATTACAACTTAAACATATTGACTCTGCAGATATGTTAGTGAACCATGTGGACAGTTATCTCTTTATGGATATCAACCTTGTCTTTCACCATGAAATATAAACATGATATTTGGGGCAAAACTTTAAAATAAAAAAGATGATAGTCAGGTACTGTTTGTTATCATAAATAAATTTTTACAAAAGTGATAAGACCTTATACCTTTAAATGTGAAACGCTATGTGTTGCTTGACAGGCGTTTGAGGAGAGACTGTTTGCCACAACACCACAGAAACAGTTGCCGGACAAGAAAAAGAAAGAACAGTTCAAGAAATTGGTGCAAGCAATCATTGGGGTAAGGAACAGTACATTACGGTAAAGTTAGGATTCCACATGTACGGATACGGCATGCAGATGTGACAATGGACTGAACCATTCATAGTCAACCTGCTGTTTGCAGGCAGGTCAAAGGGAATCCATAATTTCCCTGAATAAAACTTCACTGGTGTTATCACATGTATGCAGGGCTATCAAATTGCAATCAAGTCACGCCTGGCGTCATCAGCTTGTTGCAGGGGCTATGTGGCTCCTTTACTCCAGCAAAGAGGAGTAGAATCAGCTTTGATGTCCAAAGTGAGCTCAGAGAAGCCATGAGCATGTAGCCACAGATGGAAGTGAGCTCAGAGAAGCCATGAGCATGTAGCCACAGATGGAAGTGAGCTCAGAGAAGCCATGAGCATGTAGCCACAGATGGAAGTGAGCTCAGAGAAGCCATGAACATGTAGCCACAGATGGAAGTGAGCTCAGAGAAGCCATGAGCATGTAGCCACAGATGGAAGTGAGCTCAGAGAAGCCATGAGCATGTAGCCACAGATGGAAGTGAGCTCAGAGAAGCCATGAACATGTAGCCACAGATGGAAGTGAGCTCAGAGAAGCCATGAGCATGTAGCCACAGATGGAAGTGAGCTCAGAGAAGCCATGAACATGTAGCCACAGATGGAAGTGAGCTCAGAGAAGCCATGAGCATGTAGCCACAGATGGAAGTGAGCTCAGAGAAGCCATGAGCATGTAGCCACAGATGGAAGTGAGCTCAGAGAAGCCATGAACATGTAGCCACAGATGGAAGTGAGCTCAGAGAAGCCATGAGCATGTAGCCACAGATGGAAGTGAGCTCAGAGAAGCCATGAACATGTAGCCACAGATGGAAGTGAGCTCAGAGAAGCCATGAACATGTAGCCACAGATGGAAGTGAGCTCAGAGAAGCCATGAGCATGTAGCCACAGATGGAAGTGAGCTCAGAGAAGCCATGAGCATGTAGCCACAGATGGAAGTGAGCTCAGAGAAGCCATGAACATGTAGCCACAGATGGAAGTGAGCTCAGAGAAGCCATGAGCATGTAGCCACAGATGGAAGTGAGCTCAGAGAAGCCATGAACATGTAGCCACAGATGGAAGTGAGCTCAGAGAAGCCATGAACATGTAGCCACAGATGGAAGCCGGCCATTGTAATATTTACCTAAGTGGCTTGACATAGCTGGAGAGCAAATCTGGGTCAATGTTTGCCTTTACTTGGAGGGCGTGATTGATTTCACTGTGGTCCAAAAGAAAAAAGGAACATCAATTAAATATAGCAAGTTGTGTAGTGTGTTATTTAATATTATTGTTAACTCTAGGTTTGTATTGTTCACGAGAGTACCAACTATCGAACGTCAACATAACCATTCGGCTACACCTAGTGAGTATCCAAGTCATGAAACTCCATAACGGCAACCTGCCTATAACGGTAATTTTGCGCAGTTCCAACGATGACCGTTATGGACAGGTTTTACTGTAGTTCCGTACATACATAGGTGGATGAGTTTTTTCGTGCAGATGAGGCTTGGTGTGACAAATTGAATCAGTTTGTGTAGCAATTTGAATCGTACATATATACATACACACAGGAATCGGATATCAATTAAAATAGCCAATGGTCACCCACCCAAAATATGCCACTATTAGAATGTTGTGATATGAGATGGAAACTGCACTTAATGATATCCTACATCTGATTGGTCGCTGTGTGTGTTACGAAGGAACCGGGGCCATGAAGCGTACTTAAAGTTACGCAATTACTTAGCGTCCTGTGTTCGCTTATATTTAAAAAATCATGTCATTTATTAAGACAATCATCTTAGCGTTAAGAACGTTCTTAGCCACTTCATGAAACCGGCCCCAGGTTTTGGGCAAAGGATGCCCTCCAGTTTCTCTAAACAAGTAACTTGTCAAAAGTGCAGTATTTAGAAGCATCAACAGTATGCACTATAAACAAGGGAATAATCTACTGTCTAGTTTACAGCATCACATAAACTACTCTAATTGTTTACTCAGCAGGGTCATACAATACTGTTGTAAACTCACTGCTTGGTTACTGGAAATTTTGATTGTGAATCTGCAATGTTTTGGTTTCCAGAAAAACGTCAGCGAAGCATTCCAGAGGAAAGTGCAGATAAAGAACTTGCCACCGATGTATCGAACAAATCGACCAAAGATGCCATCTGTTTTTGATATGGGCACATCCAATATTGGATTGTGCAGTTTGTTTAGCCCAAAAGCAGAAAACGGAGACTGAAATCGAGGGTCTCAAATAAACATTGCCATCTTACTTGTGACCACAGATAGTGAACGTCTTGACACCGTTCTGTCATAAGTTGTGTAGCCGGTGAGTGTTCATGTTGTCACCACAGTTTATCAGATTCATTGAAGGTCATATCAGAAATGTCTACGTCAGATGCCAGTTGGAATTACTTTCATCTGGTCTCAGCCCCCCCACCCCCCCACCCCTCAGACAGAAGTTTGTAAACATTGATATGATGATATCAATATATTAATAGTATCGGTCCGAAGTATAAAAACATTGATGTCCGATGCCAGATGAAACTGCCTCTACCCCCTTTCCACAAACGAAAGTAATTTCATCTGATATCAGACAGCGATGTCCTGAGATGATCCCTAAATGCACGAATTGTAAAGTTATTTTAAGTTGTGGCTGCTGCTAATAAATAAACGTGTGATCCATAACTACACACCTACTGTGAGATTATGGTCAGCTTCAAAGTGTAAGACACATACTAATGATGTTTATGTGAGCCATATGAGCGGTCAAAGTATGTCTTGTGTGCAGCAGTGGAACTACTGTGAAGGTCTACGACTACTACGTAAAGAATAACAGTGTAATTACCTAGGGGCTGACATGCAATTATTCCATTATTTCACACAGCTAATCAAATGTTGTGAGAGACACTGAGCTTCAGTTATGACGTGATCACTGATAAAGAAGGAAGTCACCGACTGTTCAGAGCATGATAACTGTCAATAACAATTTATGTTGTTTTAAAGATACCTGCGAAGTGTTTTTATTGCCAGTAAATGTCACGGTTGTGTGGCCTTAGCTGGTTAAACAGCAGAATAGACGCAAATTCTGGCTTGATCTACACATTAACTGTCATGCAGATTAGCTCATAAAATCAGGTAGTGATAGCTGTTGGAAAAAGATACGGCACATGTCTATTAATATAATTATTTTGATGTTCCAAGTATTTTGTGTACTCAGTGTGGCCAGCTAATTCTTATACAGTGGAACCTCAGTATTGAGGTCACCTTCGGGAATGGCCAAACGTGATCTGAGTAATGAGGTGGCAGTATTAACGGGACTAGCTTTTTTGCTTCCCTCTTATGGAAGAAATTTTGGACTGTTGTAGGGTGACCTTAATTGCAAGGTAGCTGTATTACTGAGGTGACCATAAAGCAAGGTTTGACTGTACTGATGCATTGCCATAGTTGTTGTTTGTCACTGCTTTTTACTGCCAGCCTTTCCCCTCTGCCTGTCTCACTCCCTTCATGGCACAGTCTTCTCATCTTAATACAGTAGAACCTGTCTTGTGCGACCTCTGTTTTGGGCAATCACCTGCCTTAGACGACCACTCTCTTGGTTCTCCTTGACCGTGTTTACATATCCTCACAAGCCACGGGTGATAGTTGGACTACACTACCCCTGGCAGACATCCTCACAAGCCAGGGGTGGTAGTTGGACTACACTATCCCTGGCAGACATCCTCACAAGCCAGGGGTGGTAGCTTGACTACACCTCTGGCAGACATCCTCACAAGTCAGGGGTGGTAGTTGGACTACACTACCCCTGGCAGACATCCTCACAAGCCAGGGGTGGTAGTTGGACTACACTACCCCTGGCAGACATCCTCACAAGCCAGGGGTGGTAGTTGGACTACACTACTCCTGGCAGACATCCTCACAAGCCAGGGGTGGTAGTTGGACTACACTACCCCTGGCACACATCCTCACAAGCCAGGGGTGGTAGTTGGACTACACTACCCCTGGCAGACATCCTCACAAGCCATGGGTGGTAGTTGGACTACACTACCCCTGGCAGACATCCTTACAAGCCAGAGGTGGTAGTTGGACTACACTACCCCTGGCAGACATCCTCACAAGCCAGGGGTGGTAGCTTGACTACACTACCCCTGGCATACATCCTCACATGTCAGGTGTGGTAGCTGGACTACACTACCCCTGGCAGACATCCTCACATGTCAGGGGTGGTAGCTGGACTACACTACCCCTGGCAGACATCCTCACGTGTCAGGGGTGGTGGCTTGACTACACTACCCCTGGCAGACATCCTCACAAGCCACGGGTGGTAGTTGGACTACACTACCCCTGGCAGACATCCTCACAAGCCACGGGTGGTAGTTGGACTACACTACCCCTGGCAGACATCCTCACAAGCCAGGGGTGGTAGCTTGACTACACTACCCCTGGCAGACATCCTCACAAGCCAGGAGTGGTAGTTGGACTACACTACCCCTGGCAGACATCCTCACAAGCCAGGGGTGGTAGTTGGACTACATTACCCCTGGCAGACATCCTCACAAGCCAGGGATGGTAGCTTGACTACACTACCCCTGGCAGACATCCTCACAAGCCAAAGGTGGTAGTTGGACTACACTACCCCTGGCAGACATCCTCACAAGCCAGGGGTGGCAGTTGGACTATACTACCCCTGGCAGACATCACACACAGTGTATGACAGTTAGCTGAATCACTTGTACATAGGTTGTCCCTTGAGACTTGCCAAAATACCCCACCTTCTGGTTCTCCAGAAACATCTCCAGTTGCACCCCTGCCCCCGAGACTCGCCAAAATACACACATTCAGGCTCCCCTCGAGGCTTGCCAAAAAAACCACCTTCAAGCTCCCAAAAACCTCACATTGCACCCAAACTTAAGCCCTCCTTCACGTTCAGTAACATTTGACCTTGAAATTCAAGGTTAAGGACACCAAATCTGACGTGGACCCCTCTCTATTCGGATTCGCCATGAAATTTTACATATATGGTCCAAATTTCATGCTTTTATCCGACAAGTAACGATTCGGCCAAAAAGTGGCCATAACAAACCAGACTAGTATGCTTTGTATCGTTGGGTGTCCTCAGAAAGCTGTCTTGAGACAAGTGGCGCCATCTAACGAACAACGTGTCGGCCAGGCCGAATTAACCTACTCCGGAGATTTCTAATTTAGGTCACGACTCGGGAATGACAACTTAATGGTCCCGTATGCAGCGTGTTCTTATTGTCACTGCCCGTTGTTAAGTCTCCGTGAGTGGAAGACAGATGGATACGCCGTTACACCACAACAGGTATGTTTGATGTCCTATAACAGAAGCTTTTTGGCGACAATAAAAACACGGTAAAAGAAGAGCTGGTTGACAGGTTGTGAATGTGGCCAATCGATACTCGACGATAGACAGCTTAGGCCTTAGCCTTAAGTTAAGTTAGGCTTAGCCGTAGTCGTGGAAAGATCGATCTCTTCCCAGGTACCCAACCTGCGGCATACGCTGTCACAGCCTCGGACAATCGGACGAAATTAGGAACGATCCACTGTCATTGTTGCGGCAATAAATGCTAAGTGTGCGTGGTTTTATCACTGGGTGGTGTTACACTGTTACAACTTACACTGTTCAGTGTTTGCTAAATGGACACTTCTCTTGTGGTTGCCGTCAACGGTGACCTGATGGGGCCATTCGGCGGTAGTTAGACGTCATTAGGAGTGCGTCGTCTGGGCGTAGCGTGTCACTGATGCAGTGATGGGACGTTGACCTCGCGTTAACAACGTGGGCATATTTGGGGGGGCTGGTCGTGGCTTGTTGCCAGTGACGAGTCGTCTTGGAATACCCTAAGGCTAAGGCTAAGACGTCAACAGTCTTAATCACCGGTACACGCAGGTATGTCTCTGAAAAAAAGCATGGCAAAACATTGTGTAATATTATTATTTATTTTTTTCGTTGCTGTGAAAATATACTTCTTCCGTGCGTCCACCTACCCTCAACATGTGAAGCCAAAGAGGAAAACATATTTGTATTTATTTAGGTTTTTTGCCTCATCCATTCACAGGGGTACTTACACCTACACGGTGAATGCTGCTAATAATTTAGGCCAGTTAAGTAAACAAATATTTTGTTTAATTTAAAGCCTAAACTAAAGGGGTATTATGTTGGCCTAAAAATAATCACGGGTACTGGTAATGCAGCAACAAAAATGTTTACCTCATTTTCGATATCATGCAGTTCATAATTTCTGGAACAAAGAAGAAATAATTATAGTCTAAACTTTTTTTTTAAATATGTTAGTTTTAGCATGTTCTGAGATATATGCAAATGGGGCTGCACAGTTCCCCAGTGTGCAATGTTTTTGCTAATTTAGGAAGTGCGGCACACAACAACATGATAGCCATTGTGACCAGTGAAAGTGCACTAAAACAGTATTTTTTAAAAGAATCTTATCTTTGTTCTTTTAGTTATGCCATTATTTGTTACGAGGCCATCTTGAGAGTACACAGCGGCAGACAGTGTTTTAAAATAGCTAAATAAATAGAGCATTTTTTATTCCAATTGACACATATTTGTTGGCAGTTTTCTGTGAACTAATAGAAATATGAAAAATTTAAAAATAACGGATTGATAGACAGTTGGTGTCATGTCATTGATAGAATTTGACCACAGAACACATGATGATGCTAGTGTTAGGATGAGGACAGTGTCCCAAAAAACTGTGTTTTAAAATTGTTTTGTCTTTACTTATTAGTATGCATACCGGTAGTTTAGTAAGTTAGTACATAGCTGAAGATGTCTGTTTCGAGTCTCTGTAAGTAATGCATCATATTAATGAACAGTTACTTCACTGAATATCAGGCCAAATTAGTGATTAATCACTTAATTTTTTGGTTGGTGTCCTGTGCATGTGTGCATAGGTGTGTGTATGTATGTGCGTGTATGTAATATATATGTATGTGTGCGCATGTGTGTATGTATTGTAATAATAACATGAATTCCCCACAGTTAACATTTCTGCTGTCATTGGTTGGGGGGGGGGCATTTTATTTTGTTAGATGATTGATGTGTCCTGCCAAGATACAAAGAATACAAGTCTGTCTACGACTACTAGGGTAGTCACAATGTAAATACACCATAAGTTTCTGTGTATAATACACATTTTCCCTTTGTTTTCTACAAGATCTGGGTGCATATTATCACTAGGGATGAGTGCGTAATCATTGGAACCAATCAGATGATCAGATTAAATGGTTAGTGTCAGTTTCGTTAGAGTTGAGGTTATCAGTATACATGTTTAAGGTTGGTTAGGGTTAGGGTCAGTAGTAGAAAATAGTTAGGGTTAGTTATGGTAATTAATATAATAGTTAAATGGTTAGGGTTAGGCTTCCACTGATTATACAATCGACCACCCTCTTATATAGCGATAATGAGCCTGTATTAATATGGAAAAATAGACGTGCTGCTAGGACACATAAGAAAAAGAAGACCTTTTGAAAAGTCAACGTGCTACTGACTTCTCAATGTAGGCGATCGTGGGCGAACTTCATATGCATAATTAGAATTTCATCATATAAAAAGACATTTTAAATTAACAAATGAGTCCTGTTTTTTTGCCTTTGACATTTCCTAACTTAGGGACTGACTAATTAATAACACGTTTCTCTGGGTACAGCTGTAACTGGGCTGACACAGTTAACTGGCAATGCAATTTTTTTACAATAGCTCAGATCGATGGCTGCTAGCAGAATATATATAGAAACATGTGGTTATATGAAAGCGAACTGTAATATTATAATGAGCCCTATCGCAGTCCCACAGAGATGTAACATTTCTGGACATATATAATTTAGATATTGATGCACTCTGTGCCAGGGTGGACCTCATTAAGTCCTTTCATGTGTTGATCTTTGAAACTTTTGCACCAGTGTCCCTTAAGCAGATTTGACAATTGACCAGCTACACACATATCCACACTCATGCGCACACCCACACGTACATATAATAGAAATAATATATTGTGGCTCATGCACACACACACACACACACCACACGCACAATGCCACAGATGCATGCAAATCATACACGCACCCACGCACGCACACACACACACACGTACATTGCCACACATGCGCGCGCGTACACATTTATACTAGAAGCCTGTAAGATTTTAGGTAGGTTTAATTCCAACGTTGTCATGGAAATAGGTAGGCTAGCAAATTAGCAGTCAGTGATGTTTAAAAACTGGTTGAAAATGAAATGGTCGTATCATAAATACCATTGCCATGCATTCATATGCACAGATAATTGTGCACGCCACATGCACAAACACACATGCACACAGCCATGTGCACACACACACGCACATGCACGCACACGCTGCACAGGTGTTAGATGAACATAGGTGACGGCCCATCTTATTATTCAATTTTCACATAAATCCATAATTTTCACAAGTATTTTTGCCGGGAAATCAATTGTTGCACTGACTGCAAGTGTAGTTTCTGTTGGTGACGTTGCATTTTCATGTCTAGTCACCCAGGTGTAATAATACTGTGTACAAAGATTACACAATTATATTATTCATTGCGTGTGTTGCGTGCATGCATGCCATTTACGCCATTTTAAGGTCATGATAACAATGTTCTTCATATTTTCATTAAACAAATTAAGGTCATACAATATATTCCATGGTTGCGCCATTTGCAGGGTTTACCCATATAACTTAAGGCTCTAAATATTAATTTACAGAACATAAAAACAAACTTTTGAATGCCAGTGTTCAATTTGAACATACATATTTTCCACAAAAACTTCGTTTTTCGAGATGGCGTATTTACATTTTCCGTATCCACGTTTTGACATTTCATCAGGTAGGAACTAGTCTAAATAAATTACATGAGCCACAGTTTTGTACTAGGTGTAATTTAAACTGTCGGCATTGAGACAAAATGACATTTAAACTGTAAAATGCTTGGATATTTCTTGGAGAACTCAGGCAGCACTGTTGGTTTTGATGAGCCCCCGTGTGGCTACTGTAGACTATAGTACTCTAGATGCTGTATAAAGAGAGCGGCTCTGTTCGCGTGGGCCAGACTTGATGTATGGTTTGTGATTGTGACCTGTTTGGAAGATACTGCCTAGGGGGAGCAGCCACCTCCACTGTTTGACCTGCCCACTGCCAATGTAGCCATGTAGCTGCTTGCAGCTGCCTGGTCTGGCACTTTGGGCTGCCTGGGAGGTCAGATCACAATACTGCATGGACCAGGGCTACTTGGGTTAGTCATTAATCTTGAATGTCCTGTGTGAATTAACAGCTCCTGTGCAGTTCATTGATTTGAAGATGCTATAACTGACTGTCTCGATGGTGGTGGCCATTGTCTGTGCTTGGTTAATGTACTGTGGCTGACAACTTAATTTGTATGTCTGCAAATAGATTTCAGTATTTCAAAAAAAATTGTCATTATGATATTAATTAAGTCAGTAACCTGTTGTAATTGGTATTAATACATGTGTACTTCACTGTATTAATACCGGCTTAACTGTATGCAATGCAAGAATTCTAACGTAGATTGTTTTTATTTATAAAAATATGTATATACTTATGTTCTAATATCTCATTTATTTATAATAATTAATGTACTGCAACTTTCCTTTCTTGCACTTTTGAGCTAAGTCTATATCTGTCTATAGATTAGGATTTTAAGGTAAACATTTTGTGTTAACTGTTCACTATGCAGCCAATTACAAATACGTTTTAATAGATCTAGGTAATCATTTTGACAGAGATGTTTCAAGCATGTGCACACACATATATACTAACAATTTCAAACGAAACGTTAATTTGAAGTTGATCCATAAATAGATAATGTGCGTGGCCTTCCTTGTGACTCCATTTAGTTTGGTTGTTTTATTATTATTACTCAAATTTGGAAAGCACTAGAAATATTTAGGACCAGCCCTTTTATAAATGTGCACGTAGACAGTTCAAGCCTGTTGTGAGGCCATGCTGGTACATAGCGATAACACTAAACAGAATTGATAATGGAAAAAATAGTAGTCTGGCCTATTCAGTTAGCTGACAAACATCTTATCACACGAGTGGCTGGCAGTTGTATAATGCACAAGCGTGATCGTGTTCTTGATAACATAACTGGAATGCATCTTTCTTACTTAGTTCTAATGTATACTGCGGTAGAATTGGTTGTTTCTGAACATTTGTAACTGACAGTTCTGGTAAAACATTCATCTCTAAAGCAGGCACAGTGTGTTATTTCGAATTATTTCAGTTGATGATATAAATGGATTTCCCAAAGTATCATTCCTCGAATTGTGCTGAGCAGAGTTATTTATCAAGTGCTGCTCATACCGTATTGCAAGTATAGTGCTCACCAAATTACGTTTGAAACATAGTGATTGCCTGTCGAGATTATGTAGTGCTATTTCCTGTTTGGTTGACATATTTTCTGGATGTATAAATGGAATGATTACCGGTACAAGAAAATAAAACACAATTTACACTTGCTGTTTCATTTATTTGTTTCATTAGTATGATACGTTTTCTGAGAAAACGTGCCTTGTTTTACCCTTAGTTGCCTGCTTGTTTAAAATGATCATGAATATTTGAACATGCATTTTGTGTTCCTTGTATTTTATGTTCCTGATAAAAATGTCAAATTTGTGTTCAGCAAGATAGCGTTAAAACGGTTAAATCACAATTATCACGGTAATACAATTATTAGATTATGACATGCAATATTGAATAAACGTGATTATAATTTACATTTAATTATCACATTGTGATTATTATTGATAACCTAGTTTGTGATACACACGCTTGCACTCACTCACACACGCGCACGCACACACTCACACAGATGCACGCACACTCACGCACACACACTCACACACACACAGATGCACGCACACACACACAGACGCACGCGCACACACACACACACACACACACGCATACACTCACTCACACACACACACACACGCATACACTCACTCGCACGCACGCACGCACACACACTCACACACACACTCACACACACACACTCACACACACACACACGCATACACACACACACACTCACTGATACAGACACATTTATTTATAGAGTGCTGTGTAAATAATAGGCACTTTGCCATGTAACTTACCCCTTTATAAATGACACATCTCCAGCAATAGTTGTTATTTTTACACACACAAGCAATATGCTCTAGTCCAATACATGGAAACAGTTATGATTTCCTAACCACACACGTATGTCATTACACTGGAAGGATTCGTTTACAATTTGAATGGTCATTGCAAAATGCTACAAACACTGAGACCACCCAGGAAGTATTTTAATTACTTGGCAAGCTGATCACGCGCCAAAAGTATCTCATCAGATCCGACTCCGATTTGTAGGCAAACGTATACTATATGTATGTGCAAGAGCAGTGAACAACATGACCTGTTCCTTTGACCTTGTGACCCCATCAGTTGTGCTTCCATGCCAGAATTAAATAGCCATGTTTTAATTTCTGTGATTTCTTCTCCTTGTTTTTATAGATTTTTCCTACAAATAATTATTTTTTAAATACATAATTATGAATTTTTTATATCTACGGTTATACAGATTTACGCATATATGTTCTAACAGTTAAAATGTTAAACTAATATATATGTATTATTAGGGTTACCTTAGTAGCAACACCTGCTTGTGGCATGTTCCTGGCATAAGGCACTACTCTTGGCCCATTGCAACAGGAAGACTTGCAAGAAATGGTGGAAACAGAAGTAAACCAGGCAGCATGTTTTAACAGCAGCAGTTTGGCTGGTCTTAATCTTGTTAACGCACTGTCAGTTTCACGCGGTGCACTTCCCACTGTATTATCTTTATTGGGATCGTATTCAATGCACTCTCTATTCAAGTGATGTCAGGACTTGGGGTAGAGGCTGTAAATGGAACAGTGGCCACAGTATAAATTATTGGCTGACAACAGCCATAAAGAACATATTCAACATCTTTAAATTTTTCGAAACTCAATTAAGTGAGTGTAATAGGTAAAAATGCAAAATGTGTGATCTACGCCAGTCGTCCTCAAGGGCTGGAAAAATGGCACACATAATCAGCTTCAGCATTGTTTGATTATTTGCGCTACTCCGCCAGGCTTCTCATCTTAATTAAAGATGATGCATTTCAAATATATGGGAACCAACAAAAATAGTATAACTGTAAACCTATGTCTTGAAATGTATGCATTTCATTTCAAAGGAAGTTTAACTAGTACTTATTGCTATGTAATTTCATAATGATTGTGTTTAGAATAACTTTATGAAAAATAATTCATTGTTGTATTTTGGATTAAACAGATGTATGGCGAACTTGTGAAATACTGTTACCCTTTCTGTACTACTACAAAAGCAGACTTTGTTATTGATCAAGGTCATACACATGTATGGGAATTGGGAAAAACACTGAAACCAAAGGTTAAGCTTTGTAGATAGAAGCGAACAAATGGTGCATTCTGCATTTAACAGTACACTAGATCATCTATATACCCCAGGGGTAAATAGCAGAGATGCATGATTATACCACAACTTTAAGTTTGCAATGTGTAAACTATTAAAGTAAATAGAGTTACTATTCTGGTTACTAAGAGAAAAAGAGTGTAATTGAATACAAATACTTTGGAAGTACTTTTGATTACAATAAAGATTACAATAGTTTTAGCTCTATTATGTACATTGTTCACAGCTTTCTGGCTGTCACTAAATATAGGATTCTAACACTCAACACCTGCTTCAGAGACATACAAATCTGATTTTATTCAATAGGATTAACTGACCCACATCTGACTGCATGCATTATGGGACTTCTGACCTCACCTGACCAACATAAATGGCACAAGAACATTGCAATCGTGATTGTGATTACGATTACTTTGGTAGTCAGTGTAATCGAGTACGCTTATGATCACCATGCCTTTTTGACCGATGTAATTGAGTACGCGCACAAATATGATGACTCAAAAATTGTCAACGATTACTAAGTACAATTACTCCATTTCTAGCGTATAGTCACGCTAGGATGACAGTTGAGCAGATAATATTTTCAAACCAGCGCATTTCTGAGAAAACATTAGATTTCGTAGAATGCTTCTTTAACTGTCCGATACTTGTCAATGCTGTTGAAGTATATATACACCATTGAGGGGTGATGCTATTTTTGATTCTGCTCTGGGTAATCACCCTGATGGTATATCTGTGTCAGATCTAGTTATTTCTATTAATACACTGGTTCAGTGGGTAGACTGGCCCAGGTGTCTCATTCAGCAAGTACAATATCGTGACTGAACCTGACTCACTGTCAAAGGTTATGGCCACATTGTCTGTTGGCCAAATGTAATACTGCCTTATCATAATGTGAGCACACTTCCAAGTTAGCACAAAAAAATAGTGGCAGACACCCGCCCCCCACCCCCACCCCCGCACATTGGAGCTTGTAGCGGGAGTATTTTCAAGGAGGTTCTACAAAGCATTTTTCCTAGTGTCTTACCAGAATTACACACGTGCTACATCTGGCTGGCCAAAGAACAAATTTGAACATTTGCAATCGACATGATTTTGAGGTTGGTGACTTAAATATCAAGTTTGTTTACAACTTTACATCCATAACTTATTACAACATATACAGTAGTTTTACAATAACTTATTAGCTAACAAAAACCCAAAAAAGACAGAAAATTATAAAATCAAATGTGACAAACGCAGGAGATTTTTGTTTGACATCGGGAGATTAAGAAGATGTTTGGAAATTGACCAGGAATCTGGAGAACTCCCCCCTCCCCCATAGTGGGAGACTTGTGGAAAATCAAGGGACTGGTTCACTAACATTCCTATGAGCTCCAGATCCAAACTATTGACTAATGACTGTCCACAGAATAAATATCTGCATGCTGTGATTATCTTTTGTTACCTGAGTGAATGTTGCTAACAAAATCACTCTGCAAAATAAATGTTAATTTACAACAGAAAGAACTACAATTTGAAGTAATTAATTCCGGTTTTTTTCTTCAGATTTGATATGGCTTAGTACAAAGAGGCTAACAATACACTGAACTTTTTGTACCATGAAACAGCAGTAACAGCATCTATCATTTCATAGGCCAACTACAGGACAATGATCTTATTCACAGGTGACTGACATTATAAGAGTACAGCCGTGATTACATAAAGTACTGACCATTCAAAGGGATCATTCATTTCCTTTCTCACTCGTGACATACAAATAAAATACCAGTGATTTTCAGACAGTACTTCCCTGCAAGGATTTCTTTGCACCCTGAAAGAAATCATTTTCAGTGAAAGTAGACATATTGAGGACTTCATTGGTTATTGGTGGTATTCATGTTTATTTTCTCAGGAAATATAATGTAGGATTTGACAAAACTCCAGCAGGTCAGTGCAACAACATGTGCTGTTGTGATAAAAACTGATCTGCTATTTTGCATACAAAACTAAAAACTATTAACAGGGTCTCCTATAGAAAACAAATAATGATCGGTCCCTGGTACTCATAAATTAACTTTGAGAGGTTCTTCAGGAGTTCCTGCCCCTAGCCCCAGATGGTGTCTGTGTCTACCAATTTATAGGAGCAGTACCTTCTGCCATTGCCTCGAGACACATGTACAAGTCTATTAAACAAAGAACAAAACTTCATAGGACAGTATTGTGACCCGGGTTCCCAGCCTGTCTGCCCCCTCCATAGATCTGTCATAACGACCATGGGGGACTGATTAAGAACAAGCTATAAATTATACAAAAGTTAAGTTCTTATATATAGCCCAGTATCCAGTCTCCTCAGGACAGCTCAAGGCGCTTCACACTTTACTCCCTGGCAGACCTGTTCAATCGAACAACATCTCGACTTCTCTAGAAAGCATTCAGCCACGCTGCAATTAATGCGCGAAGACTGCTCGTACACAAATATCCACCACTGTATATAGCCAGGTACTCATTCATACAGCTAAGTGAACTGGAGCAATGCAAAGTAAACGAATTTGCCCAAGGTTTGACACCGCAGTACAGAACCCGCGTTCTCTTGGTTGAGAGTCCAAAGCTCTAGACACTGCACCACTGTGCTTAGGCATATAGTTTAGTTCAATGATAGTACCTTTGGGACTGGGCAGAAGTGACCTTAATGGCAAGGTGACCGTATTAGCGAGACTAATTTCCTATACTGTTACAGAAACAATTCGAACTGTCCTAGTTTGACCTTAATTGTGAGGTGGCTGTGTTATCAAGGTGACCAGAATGTTAGGTTTGACTGTATTTTATTGTTGTAATCTCACACGTAAAATACTGTACAACAGATAAGTTAATTGCAAAATAATTTTAGTGGAAATTATCATGCATTTCCCGTTGGCTAAAATACAATGGCGGGAACGTAGTACCCTAACTTACATTGTAGATTGTTCACACAACCTTTGCCCTCCTCTTCCAAAGATCCTAAAGTGTGTTTACTTGGCTACTAGACTCCACAGGAGATTGATGGAGACTATAAAGAAGACAGGAAAACTGGTTAAAGGCACAATGAGAAGTGAAGCACTTTTGAAGCCAGAAATTGATAATTACAATGAGTAGACTGTGCGAGGTCACACGTTGGATTACTGGACAGACGGCAAAGGACATAACTACAGAGAAATGATGAAACATGCAGAAAACCAGGCAGTGTTTGAGCCGAAGACCCACCTAGGGCAGAAGACTTGTAAGAATTCATAGCTATTCAGAGGCTGGTTGTGAAAGACATGGAGGAATGGGAACCCACACACGCATGCATGCCCGCATGTGCACATTTGAGCACCTACGTTATTTTCATCATCCACTTACATTGTAGTCTTGTATATTTGAGGCAAATTGCAATTCCGCATTATCTTCAACTCTGAAATTGGTATTGATTTTTTATTTTTACTTCTTGCTCTACTGCAAGCTTTTAAAGATACCTCGTAGCAGAGCTCTGCTTGGTCAAGGCTGAGAACTGGAGGAAAGCTGGACTATAACTAAGTGACAGAGTTATGTAGAAAAGGTATATAATATACCTAAATACTACATGTGCTAGAATACACAGTATATATCCAGCAGTATAGTAATATAAAAATATAAATAAATTATTTATTTTTATTTTGAGAGCATTGTTTCCAGCAGTTGTTAATGTTGTCTCATGTAATGGAGAGGTCTGCCGTAAGTGGCAGTATATGTGTATAACTGGTCTGCTTATGCAACATCTAGGAATATATATATATATTATATATATATTATTTATATATATTTTTAAGTATTCCTGCATACGTCGACCAGTATACAGTATCAGAGGTGAGCAGTTTCCACCTGCAAGATGTGGCCGTGACCATTTGATTTGTACAGCAACAAATTGTTTTCCTCCCACAATTCATCACATTCCAGAGTTCCGCAACTGACAACAAGTGGTAGACCAACAAACAGCCCAGTCTTTATCGATGTTTACTTTGATCTTCGTGTAGATATGAAACCATAAATATACCACATTAGATACACTAACAGTGTAACATAGAGTTGTCAATTGTTGCGATAGTAAGTTTACATTATTTTGACAACCATCGTATGTTGTAATTTGAGGAGAAAATGTACCGTCTCAAGGGTGGGCACTTTTTTAAGATGGTGGCACAAGCCATGATTGGTCTGGCTCAGTCTTCTGGGAGTCCAGGCCACTTGAATACAGTCTGTAGCAGATGTTTATTCTGTGTGTAATGCCCCTGTATAATCAACAACCACAAGGTGCAGTGTACCAATTCTAAAACAATTGCTTAGATGAGTAAACATGTTTGTCTTCTGATTGTTTATTGTTTGCACCTTCGTGAAAGCAGTCCCTGGATCTAACATGTATTCACCAGACTCCGGCTGCAAAAGCAGAGCATGTTTGTGAAACCAGGAGTCGGTTGACTAATTCCATGCTAAATAGGCCATGGTGCAATGTGTGATTATATTAACCCAGATTCATTAGGACAATGGAACATGGGTATCTCCCTGGTTGTGATATCAGGGTAATCACCCCTGTGGTAGGCAACAGGTACATGTATGTTAACCAGCTTAGTGAAGTAAGGTTGTGATGATTTGAGTAGTCAGATTGTGTGCCCAGTTACCACTGCCTCACAAGTGTGGCTCGGTCACACTGTCCTGCAGTAAGGGTGTCTATCATATATATATATCTAGCACAGATTTCACAGAACTGTTTTATCTCCTTAGCTCATCATGTCCCAGGCCACCATACGTGTCACCGAGTACAAACTGGCTAACTGATCTTACCCATTTCATTTCATGTTCAAATGTATGTATGCAAATACTATGCATGCATAAAGGGTGTAAAAATATAGTTTCTTGTCAATACCTGGCTTTGACGTTATGAAACAAACGTACAAGAACTTCTGTTGCGTCTACTTAAAAGAGAACAAGTACTTAGTGTTTTTCCATGGGCACCATGAACTTGTGGAATATAATTACACCATATTTGTAAAAAATACTATCTGATTCAGATTACTTAACATTCTTCAGGATAGTTCATCTTTAAAATGTGATTTCTTTTTTAGGTATCCAAGACTTTAGTTGCTATGTAGATGCTTTTGTCTGCAACCACACAAAGTTCATCAGTACATGTGAGATCTAATGACGTCACTGTACACATGAGAACCCTCACTGATTACACAATAACAGGAAACCACATCATAGACTGGGAGGGAGGGAGGAAACATAGCACACTGCAGACAGTGAGTGTAATTGATGTACCACTTACTGCTGTCTGCAGGCAGCTTTCTTTGGGAGGTGATTGTTTCTAAGAAAGTCCTGTTTCAAGTTGCAACAATGATGTAGTATCTCTTATGTTGTCTACCTAAAAAGATTTCTTCTTTTATATTGCAGCAAACGTACATCATGAGTATTGCGAGAAGTGAGTTGATTAATGTCGCATGGGTGATACCAGCCAGTAGTGAACTGAAAGAGTCATCACGGTCTACGTAACACTGTACCAAATGTGGCACCAAAGGCAATCATATCGTTTAAGGTAAGTACCGTTATGTCAACTTTAAATTCTGAAAATGTTTAGCCAATTTATGATCAGAAGAAATTACTCATTTTTCAGTTGCCTTTACTTGTAAGCATTATCAGATGACCCAGAGTTCTAGGGGCGCAGATTATTATTTATTTTGTCATTAATAAAATGTCTTTGTCCTGTATATATATATGCAATCGGCTACATAAATAGTCCAACTGAACTCGTGTTAACCGATCGCCTTTCGCCAATGTCAAAACGAACCCATATTTGGCGAAATCAACTTGACAGACTAATTAGTGTTGTGCCAGTATCAGTAGTCGCTTTTTTATTTTAAAACTTGCAAATCCAGGCAGAACAATCACTACGACGTGATCATGCACGTTGCGAGTAAAGATCATCTATTGCTGTCATGCATTATACAGTCTCTGTAGTACAGCATGTTCCCGCTCTGGATGCAGATTTGTAGTCCCCACCAAGTGCATCATCTGCTGAGCATACTGTTTTCATTCTGCGCAGTCCGTAGTTGAAATGTCATATGTCATGCACTGGCCGACATTCAATCTGTGTTCATGTAACTATTTGCGGATCATATTTGCTGCATTCGTGTAAAGTTGACGTGTGGATCATGTTTGATGAACGTTAGATACGATAGATCATATTTTATGGATTTTACATATAGTAGACTAGCATACAAAGATATCTTATTGGAATAATTAGTATGCTGTAGTTTAAACTAGTATTAATCAATACAGACTTATAAAAGTTGACGATCATTTCTTGATGAGTACCATCTCTGACGACAAATTGGCACTGACAGCCCACATATTATTGTTACATGAATTAAAGATAAGACCATAAGTTCAAGTAGCTGCAAATGGTGCCATGCCTGCAATTTATTGTAATATTACATATATAATATTGTAAACCGTCCACATGATGGAAGTGTATCAAATCTTTGTTTTTGTATCAAATCATTTCTTTCTTTAGAAGTTCAGGGTGTATGTAATTATCATCTAACAACAGTATTGAGGTATATAAAATGGATATTACAAACAATTGGCTAAGCCACATAGAATGTGTAGCCAAACTAGCTAATCCAAATGTGATTTGGATAAAGCAAATTTGTATCTTTTGTCTAATTGGTGAAAGTATTTTGAGATTTATAGTGAGTCCAGCACTAAGTTACTAACATGCAAGTGTGTTTTTCATTTTCTGTGAATAAAACTTTATGGAAGGTACATACTATCATCTGGTTACTTTTTGTTTCCATCCTATGATCATATACATTTGTGTACATTCGTATACAACCATGAAGCAATGACAAGTAACTGTAGACATCACTGCACGGGGCTGTCAATCGTAGTCTTCAAGTGTGCTTATTTCCTGTTTAAAAACAGGTCTTTAATGCTTACAAACAATTCTCAAGAGAAAAAATTGACAACAATTGAACACAAGTTCATTTGGCTGCCTTGAACACGGAAGTGATCTGTCCACTGTGGCTTCAACACAGAAGTAAATAGTGATCTGCACCCTGTGCTGTCAACACAGACGTAAATAGTGATCTGTCCCTTGTGCCTTCAATATAGAAGTAAATAGTGATCTGTCCCTTGTGCCTTCAATATAGAAGTAAATAGTGATCTGTCCTCTGTACCTTCAGTATAGAAGTAAATAGTGATCTGTCCTCTGTACCTTCAATATAGAAGTAAATAGTGATCTGTCCTCTGTACCTTCAATATAGAAGTAAATAGTGATCTGTCCTCTGTACCTTCAATATAGAAGTAAATAGTGATCTGTCCTCTGTACTTTCAATATAGAAGTAAATAGTGATCTGTCCTCTGTACCTTCAATATTGAAGTAAATAGTGATCTGTCATCTGTGCTGTCAACACAGAAGTAAATAGTGATCTGTCCTCTGTGCTTTCAATATAGAAGTAAATAGTGGTCTGTCCTATGTGCCTTCAGTACAGAAGTAAATAGTGATATGTCGTCTGTGCTGTCAACACAGAAGTAAATAGTGATCTGTCCTCTGTACAAACAAGATCACTGTGAAATCAATTTTTTTAGCAAAAGCAGGCTTATGAGCCCTTAAGACTGTACATGAAGTGGTCTCTGATCCTGGTCCTTGTACGCTAAGCACTGAAAGGGGGTGAACCAAAATAGATCACAAATTGTATAACTTTACATCAATCATTTCAATTGCTGTGCTCTGGTGAGCACAGTAAATACATCTGAAAATCCAGGTCTTTGCTGGAACAATCTACACAGGGCCAGGACTCGGGAGCAACGACTGTTGCAGTTTTATATTTTATGGTTTAATTTGGAAGTCACCCTAAGAAAATGGTGACGTTTTTGTAGGTCTTCCCCCTGGAAAAATTCTCTGATTGAAAGTTTGTGATTCGTAGATCTATTTAGAGAGGAGTAAATATTTTTTTTAAATGCATGATTCATTGTATGTCTGATCTTTTTCTGCCCCGATGTATGGCTACAATGAAGCTAGTATTCGCCTGTTGTGATCGTCAGCGTACACATCAGAGAGGCGGCCATTTTACATACATGTGTGGATTACGTTGTAAGATGTCTGGTGAAGTATTTGTTTTGACTGGCTGATACTATCAAGGTATTTTTAACCTGACGACATGGCCAATAAACCTCTACAGCTCCATATTCCATTAATTCAGGTTTGAGCGGCAGTTATCGTGTCAGTTGATTTCTTTACTTTTTTCTTCATAGAACGTTAGTAGGTGTTGGTATGAAGTACCGGGGGGTACTATGAACATACGTAATACAAAGGAAAACGTGGCATTAATGCCACATGTCACAAGTCCGTCCTTTAAAAACTATTACTTTGTGTGTCTCAGTGGAATTCCCCTTCAAATTCTTGGAAGCTATAACAACATTTCCGTAAAAACGATGACGTTAGTTTCATGCCAGCGCAGATGTCCGTCCGCGAGTGTAAATTCGCTCACCGTGAATCCATATCATATAGTCTGGTTATTCTGATACCAGTATCTTGTTTATGAAGATTACATAATTGCTTTGCGATGTTAAATAACCAGTGCTGTTTTGCGACCGAACACAGTTCCATGCTCGACAACACCGCCATTTGTTAGTAACACAGGGTTGACCCCTGACCAATCAGGTGCCACCAAAAGACAGACTAGCCGTAGGCCAGTCATAAACACAAAGTTGTTTGATATTTAGTCATTACAAATACAGATTGCAGGGCCAAGTTAGGGATATCTAAAAAACAGATGTCTCCATCAATTTGTATTAAAAATAAACTGCTTGTCAATGAAAAAAAGTAACATTTTATGCAAAACCCACCTATCTGGTGACGTGTCTGTTATCAATGACAACCAGGAAGCATTACTTAATGTAATATTTTTTTTTAACTGCAATAGTTTGAAGCTATAACTTGGCATGCAAGCTGGCCTTACATGTGCTACAAATTGCTCGGGTTTGATTTACGATCGGTGAAGGGGTTTTGCCAAAAATACACTTCAAGTTTTAGCAGTCTTACAACATTGTTGTAACATTTTTATGAAGCTGTAGCACGCTTAATATGCATTTGTTCACAAAACAAACCCATGTATGTCAATAATATATTTGTGCTTACAAACATGCAAATTATTGTTTCAGGGTATTTCTCAAAATGAAATAAAATGCCATTTTGAGGTAATTTTGGACATATCTTGTAATTGTCTTTAAAAGCATGGAAATGTCACTAAACAGCCTATTGCTTCTATCTTCAACATTTTGGTTAGAAATGATTAATTCAAAACAAGCATATCTTTGCCACCAGAGCCACCTGAACTCCAATGAATAGTTTGAAATATGTTATTTCTTATGTCAGAACTACCCCCCAGTATGTGATTGTACTTGTCAGTCCATTGTATGGAGAACAAAATCTCTTTTCTGACTGTGGCATTTTTTGTGTGTGTGATTTGCATGTTGTTTTAACACCATAAAGTATACTTCTAAAAATGTTTGTCAAGTCCAAAACAAATTTTTGTACGTTAGGGTAAAACAAAATTTAAACAAAACAGACTGTTTTTTAGTGGCAAAAGTGATAAAATACTATTGATTTTGGCTGTTGTGTATTGTAATTCAAGTGATGGCGTCTGATTTGGCCTCAACTTACAGAGTTTTGTCTTTCGCAGCTGTGAGTCAAAGCAAAACTCCCTAGAGCTCGTCAAAGGAAATGTGCAACTAATTTTGTTGATCAACCACAGTTTATGACTGTTGTTTTGACATTATGACATTGTACATGCATGTACTAGTATTGTTAAGATCTCAGTAGAACAAAAACAACATCCACAAAACCGTGTCATTGTCATTATATATCTAGTTAAGTATTTTTAAATACACAATTTGGCAGTGACTTGTGGAATAAAATATTGTTCACAACATATACATATTTCACTTTATGACATTGCAACCAATGAATCTTAACATTTAAAGGTGAAGTGTAACATTTTTAGAGAAGATTTATTGGTCTATCAATTTCAAGTTTTATACAATGTCTGATGGTAAATAAACTGTAAAAATTAAGAATCAGACATGAAGTATAACTTTTTTAATTGACGTATTTATGTATAACATGTACATTCTATTCAATTTGTTTCACTACAAGTTGTAGCAATGAGTGTCATCAATGTGGGCACATAGATTTTGAACTATTAGTTAATTTAGTGGCCAGCTGGCCCCCTCTAAATTTCACTCATCTTATCAGTTGTAATTACCCAGACTGTCTCTCCCTGTTTCCTCCAGTCCCTCTCTAGCCCTGTTACCTTCAGTCCCTGCCTATCTGTATTTTTTCAGCCCCTGTGTATCCCTATTACATTCACTCCCTGCCTATCTATGTTTCCTTCAGTCACTACCTATCTCTATTTCCTTCAGTCCCTGCCTATCCCTGTTTCCTTCAGTCCCTGTTTATCCCTGTTTCCTTCAGTCCCTGTTTATCCCCATTTCCTTCAGTCCCTGTTTATCCCCATTTCCTTCAGTCCCTGTCTATCCCCGTTTCCTTCAGTCCCTGTTTATCCCCGATTCCTTCAGTCCCTGTCTATCCCCGTTTCCTTCAGTCCCTGTCTATCCCTGTTTCCTTCAGTCCCTGTTTATCCCCGTTTCCTTCAGTCCCTGTTTATCCCGTTTCCTTCATTCCCTGTCTATCCCTGTTTCCTTCAGTCCCTGTTTATCCACGTTTCCTTCAGTCCCTGTCTATCCCTGTTTCCTTCAGTCCCTGTTTATCCCCGTTTCCTTCAGTCCCTGTCTATCCCTGTTTCCTTCAGTCCCTGTTTATCCCTGTTTCCTTCAGTCCCTGTCTATCCCTGTTTCCTTCAGTCCCTGTCTATCCCTGTTTCATTCAGTCCCTGACTATCTCTATTTCCTTCAGTCCCTGTCTATCCCCGTTTCCTTCAGTTCCTGTCTATCTCTATTTCCTTCAGTCCATGTTTATCCCCATTTCCTTCAGTCCCTGTCTATCCCTGTTTCCTTCAGTCCCTGTCTATCCCTGTTTCCTTCAGTCCCTGTCTATCTCTATTTCCTTCAGTCCCTGTCTATCCCTGTTTCCTTCAGTCCCTGCCTATCCCTGTTTCATTCAGTCCCTGCCTATCCCAGTTTCCTTCAGTCCCTGCCTATCCCTGTTTCCCTCCCTCCTCAGTTCACTCTCACTCTGTGACATCAGTAATTCATTCATGTTCACAGCAGTTCACGGCATTTGAACTATAAATGAGACCAATGTTTTACATCCATTAAATATCTCCATCCGTGGTAGTAGACTTGAGTAGGCAATATATATCCACTGGTCACTCATGTCCACTCACCAAACTATGTAATTGCAAACAACATTAATAGGATTCTCTGTCCAGCTTGGGAAAAAAACACAGAAATCAATATTATTGATTGACCCACCTTTGATACCAGGAAAGATGTAAGCTGATGGCAGTGCATTTGTTTAAACTGACCTAAATGTCCTAGACTTAGGTTGAACTAGATAGCCTGACACACACACAATGGATGGCACACTGGCCTTTTAGTAATTAATACTCTTCACTGTGTCTTTAGTGACAGTGCACTTGTAAGGTAGCATTGAAGGGACACTAGCATAGAAAAGACAATAATGTAGAAGGGACAGTTGTGTGGAAGTGATACCAGCATAGACAGGACACAAGCATAGACAGGACACTAGTGTGGAAGGGACACTAGTGTAGCAGCAACACTAGCATGGAAGGGACACTATTGTAGAATGGACACTAGTATAGAAGGGACACTGGTATGGAAGGGACACTTATTTATCAGGGACACTAGCATGGCAGGGACACTAGCATAGCAGAGACACTAGTGTGATAGGGACATTTCTTTTGCAGGGGCACTAGAGTACAAGGGATACAAGTGTTGGAGGGACACTAGTGTGAAATGGACATCAATTGTCATTGACCATCATAATTTTGTTCGCTTGTTCTTAAAACAGGCGCCACAAATAAACCTAATTTCCACCTGACTTTGTAAGTTTGTTTCACATTTCCGACAGGAATCGCCATTTTGTTTTGTGAAAAAAGCTATCTCTGGTGGCGCCGCTACCGGGCGCATATATATTAAATCTTAAAAATCCGCAAAGCGCCGCTAGCGGTGGAAAACGTTTTTGAGGAATTCGTTGGGTGCGACTGATTACACTTCAACATAACTGTTAACTGAAACGGCTAAATATAACGTTCTGCGTACTGTTATAAAACATAGGTCGATGCTATGCATTTCTTTGCTGGAGGATATGCTAAATGCTCAAGCCATATCGTCGTGAAGGCTGACGGCGAAGCTCCGACTTGCTATGTAACAAGTTTCGCTTTTCTGATAGCCGTTTTGGCAAAATTTTTACAAATGTTTCATGTGTTTATTGTAGGTGTATCGAAACACGTTGTTAACTCCATAGTAAACACACGTATTTATAGTGGATTTTTTCCACAAGGAACTAATTAGCGTTTAGCACCAACTGCTTTTTGCACCGACTGGCAACGCAAGTCAGCGTTAGTCGGTTGGTGTGTGCCTAGCATAAGGGACACTAGTATAGAAGGGACACTAGTATAGAAGGGACACTAGCATAGAAGGTACTTTAACATACAAGGGACACTAGCACACAGAGGGACACTAACACATAGAGGGACACTAGCATACAGAGGGACACTAGCATAGGAAATACTTTAGCATACAAGGGATACCAGCATAGAAGGGACACTAGCATAGAAGATACTAGTGTAGAAGGTACTTTAGCATACAAGGGTAATTGGATAGAAGGTACTAAGGCATACGAAGGACACTACCATAGAAGGTACTTTAGCATACAAGTGACACTAGCGTAGAAGGTACTTTAGCATACAAGGGACACTAGCGTACAATGGAAGCTAGCACAGAAAGGATACAATAGCTGCCATGTTGACATTTCGTCAGATCTAATATCGATGTAGGAATGAGTAATTGAGTCTAGGGTATGTGACATGCAACTCTTCCTGTCTCACGAACACTCATATAATAACAATGAATTACACATAAATTTGTTGTTGGTGGATTATCTACATATTGGACTCATCCTAGGGACAAGAGAATAATTCAGTCATATCGTTGTCGACCTTACTGTACTCCATGACCATTTGATATCACTGTGGTCACCTTATGTCCCTGCTTGTTGTATTCTGTGGCCATCATTGGTCACTCTGATCACATTATGACATTGGTCACCTTATGTCACTGCTTGTTGTATTCTGTGGCCATCATTGGTCACTCTGATCACATTATGACATTGGTCACCTTATGTCACTGCGTGTTGTATTCTGTGGCCATCATTGGTCACTCTGATCACATTATGACATTGGTCACCTTATGTCACTGCTTGTTGTATTCTGTGGCCATCATTGGTCACTCTGATCACATTATGACATTGGTCACCTTATGTCACTGCTTGTTGTATTCTGTGACCATCATTGGTCACTCTGATCACATTATGACATTGGTCACCTTATGTCACTGCTTGTTGTATTCTGTGGCCATCATTGGTCACTCTGATCACATTATGACATTGGTCACCTTATGTCACTGCTTGTTGTATTCTGTGGCCATCATTGGTCACTCTGATCACATTATGACATTGGTCACCTTATGTCACTGCTTGTTGTATTCTGTGGCCATCATTGGTCACTCTGATCACATTATGACATTGGTCACCTTATGTCACTGCTTGTTGTATTCTGTGACCATCATTGGTCACTCTGATCACATTATGACATTGGTCACCTTATGTCACTGCTTGTTGTATTCTGTGGCCATCATTGGTCACTCTGATCACATTATGACATTGGTCACCTTATGTCACTGCTTGTTGTATTCTGTGACCATCATTGGTCACTCTGATCACATTATGACATTGGTCACCTTATGTCACTGCTTGTTGTATTCTGTGGCCATCATTGGTCACTCTGATCACATTATGACATTGGTCACCTTATGTCACTGCTTGTTGTATTCTGTGGCCATCATTGGTCACTCTGATCACATTATGACATTGGTCACCTTATGTCACTGCTTGTTGTATTCTGTGGCCATCATTGGTCACTCTGATCACATTATGACATTGGTCACCTTATGTCACTGCTTGTTGTATTCTGTGACCATCATTGGTCACTCTGATCACATTATGACATTGGTCACCTTATGTCACTGCTTGTTGTATTCTGTGGCCATCATTGGTCACTCTGATCACATTATGACATTGGTCACCTTATGTCACTGCTTGTTGTATTCTGTGACCATCATTGGTCACTCTGATCACATTACGACATTGGTCACCTTATGTCACTGCATTTGAATTTGAAATATACACCAGGTTGTTTGGCAACTTTTTAAAAGACCGTGGGCACCATCTGGCAGAGGATTGCGCAAGACAGGCAGATTTGGAAACGACATGCTGAGGCCCAAGCACGGAACACTACGGCTGCACGATGATGATGATGATGATTAGAAAATAATACTACACATGATTAAGTTAGTTTCAGCATGGCAGGACATATGACAGATTGTACGATGAAAAAGGGTAATTGAAAGTGAGAATGCTAGATTATTATTCCTGTCTAATTAGCTTCTTCTAAGCTGGATGATTAATGAGCTAATACCATGTCTGTATTACATACCATCTTCTCTCCAGAGTTGCTTACGAAAAAAATCCAAGTTCTGACTGTGTTTGTTTGCCCTGGAACCACGTGTGATAGAAGTAACCTTTTCAGTATGCCAGGCCGCTACACCGGTCGCGTGATCTGTGATGCTAAGGTACAACGTGTTGACGATGTCTACTATTTAAATCGTTATTACTCACAATTATTCACTATGAGCATATGTTATATATTATATATATATATATATGTATATATATATATATCATCTTTAATGCCTTAGCAGTTCAATAACGATAATCCTGTATTATCACTCAGAACAATTTTTTCGAGAATTGGGCAGTTTTTGTGACTGCAAAAGTCTTTGATAGCGGTAATGGCCTGTGATGTTACCTATGATGGCAGTGGTGATTTACCAAGTAATAGCTTACTTGTAGGGATTGTTTTGTAGTTTTAGTGATGTCTTTTGTTGGATATTGCTGGAATAAGGCTGATCTTTATAGTAATGTAGAAGTTAGCGATGGAAGCAAACCTTTAACTAATAATAATAACATTTATTTTATATAGCGTCACATCCATTGTAGTTTACACCAGTTTACAGAAAAAAGAAAATTATTTAAAAGCTAACAATGCCTGCAGCATCCTCGCAAGCCAGGGGTGTGATTATGTACACTACCCCTGGCAGATCTCACACGCATTGTATGGAAGTCAGCTGAATCAAACTCATCAATGACTTCCCTGTACCACCCGTGAGAACAGTGCAGACTCTCATCCAACTTGTGCCCAATTTCGCTGAGCGGTATTGTGTATTCAAATAATTACGTCTACTGCCCAAACAGTCCATGAAGACCACCCAGGAGACCACTGGAATTGTACGGCAAGCGATATTATTGGCTAAGCTTATCTTCAGAGTTTCGGCAAGCGATCTGCCATGGGGTGCTGAGACTGGTGTAATCAGCAGCGCCCCCTGGCTTGTGAGGATGGCCTGCAGTAATTTCAATCATTCTGCTAATGATGAAGTAACACAATTATAAAATTTCCAGTAATCACGAAAACAAAATTTAAATGTGTCTTTGACTTATTTTTTATATTTTTACTTGTCAATTATTCTATTTTCAGAATACATATCTATTTTAGAAACCTGAATAAATTAACACAAATGCTTTGGTTGTATAGACAATTTACTTTATTTACATAAATTGTTGAAGAAAACATAGTTTCATCAATATAATCAGAGAAAATGTATGAAATGTCAGTCAGTCAAAATGTCACGGTCATGAATTTTGACATGCAAAATGCAATACAATTTCTGATAACAACAGACTAATCCATACATTTGATCTTTTTTTACAAAATTACTCCATAACGAATTGATTTAATATGTGTAAGCAATATTTAAGGGATTTTACTGAATTTGCAGAACGTTTTAATGATAATCACGGTCGTGATTTTGACCCAATAAATCGTAGTGTCAAACATCACAACTGTACAGCATCAATATAATCACACGCACGAAGACACAGCGAAATGTCGAGAGAAATAGCATGGCAAGATTTATATTACACATTCCAAGATCCTACTGATAATGGGCCTTCAATTTAGTTATATTTGCACGGTCGTGACGATTGTATCATTTTTTTTATTTTTTTTTTATTTTTTTACTTAATTAATTACTGTTTTGATTTATTACTATTTTACATGTAAAGCGCCTTGAATAGTTTCTAACTAGAGTTGGCGCTATATAAGTATATATATTTATTTTATTATTTATTTATCTCCTTCATCGGAAAACGGCAGCAGCGTCGAATCACATGACCATTTGTATGTCGTCACATGATATCCGCTTGGTTTTCTTTCGCACAGTTTTGGAAGTAGTCCGGTTTCTTGATGGGATGAACGGTCGTCATTTACTGACGGAAATTAATTTCCTCTTGTTTCGGATGGTATAAAATACATGATTATGCCACAAAATAGTTGGAAATGTAATGAATTGTTTTCACATCTATCGGAGAATATCTTACAAGGCAAAACGCTGATTGGAATAAAAATGTTTTTAATTGATACTAATGTTATGCTATGACCGCCATTAACGGAATGCATCACGACCATGACAGTGACAGAAATTGTGTGTCACTGACACACAATTTCTAGATTAAAAATATGTTTTCCTTCATAAGACAAAGAACAAAACACATATT
The DNA here is from genome assembly GCA_963995525.1 of Escarpia spicata. NCBI lineage: Eukaryota > Metazoa > Annelida > Polychaeta > Sabellida > Siboglinidae > Escarpia > Escarpia spicata. The sequence goes on from OZ023211.1 coordinate 11,689,124, forward strand.
CACGAATAATAGTATGTATTTTATTTATTTACATCACTGCATGCAAAACGAAACACTTTTTTAATGCTTTGATTGAACATTCAAAACTGGCACTTTTTATGTCACCCTTTCAAACGTTTTTAAAACCGCATTTTCGTCAATATTCCATGAAAAAATACAACCCAGTAGCACAAACTCTTGACTTTTTTATTTGTTTTATATCTTTATGATGGCTATGACTGATGTATCCAAAAAATGGAACATAACTGTTTGTTTTGCCATCCAAATCAGCATTTCAAAATATTCCTTATAATACCTAGTGAGTCACAGTACAGTGTGTACACTGTATGTGATGATTATACACGTTACTTTCTGTAGGTGGATACAATATCTGTTTGCTATGTATGTATATTGGTGTAGATTATCTCCCGTTAGTTGCATCCGATATAATTATTCAAAAAACGAGCCCAAGCTCGGCGAAACTACCCGGTAAGTCGACTTGTAGGCCCATTTGCATTCATTGTTTTGAATAAAATTGGATTCATATGGAACCATAAGATAACTGCTTGTTCCTCTATGATGATTAGTGTTTGTATTACATCGGAAAATCGCACAATAACTAATTTTGACGCTCGTTTCGACCTGAAAGCTATCCTTGTAAATATGCTCTGAATGCATGGAAAGGGTCGGCCTGATGCGAGTATGGGTCATATGTGACATCACATCTCGGCATCCCGAAAAGCGCACCAAAAATATGTATATTCGAAAATGTCCGGATGCACAGCATAAGATGTGGAATTTCTAATTCATTGATTTTTTTTCTTTTTTTTAGCTTGGACATGGAAATAGATAGCAGGATGTAATATAATATGAATTCAAGCAATAAATGTTTTTATTCCCTTTAACTTGCGTGTCTTGTCAGGCCACGACTTGATGTTGAAACAGTTGTTGGTGTCCGACTCTCAGGTCATGGGAGATATGCAAATAGGATTGTCATAGATTTTGATTCAGTCTTGCAGGTGGACGTTCTCTCCCTGTCCTGCCCACACAGCATGCAGTAAACCAAACTGGTACTGAACTAAGACCTTATATTACAAGCCATATAACACCAGAACACTTGATGAGTCTTTGCAAACGCACTCCGTTTACCTGAGCCTGTGTTATGTCCAGGGAAGGAAAGGTGACGTCATTTTTTGCAGTTCTTCCTCTCAGTTCCGTGTAATCCATCGTTTTTGCAGAGCAGATCGGTGTTTATTCCCATGGGGCCTTGACATCAGCCATTGATCTGATGAATGCTTATAGCTACATTCCCACCCCTCAGAAAGACAGCAAGTATCCAGCGAGGTGGGATGTTAAGCTGATCAGACCTGAGTCGTTCCCACAGGAATCACTTCTGCTAGCCGGACTTTTACCAGTGGCATATCGCAAAATAAATATTACATGAACAAGATGGGCATTCAGCTTTCGCTGTACATGGATGACTGGCTGATGAAGACACCATATCATGTAACCAGTGGATGTGCCAAACAACAATTTATAACCCTGTGTCAGCAGATGGGACATGCAGCATCTTCTGTTTCTGATACAGATCCAAGGGGTGTGGCAGCAGTGGCGTTGGATTAATCTATAGACAAGTGCCTTCCTATCATTGGCACCTCTCAAAGCATAAACGGAGGACCAGTAAAGAGGAAAACAGCAACAACAAATAGCAACTTCACAGATGGCAACTTATCTGTTATGGCATAAACCCAACATTTGTAACACCTTGTTAAAATATACTACTAAATACCAATACCATGCATGCATTACGTCATAAGCACAGGGTATGATGGTGGGCCCAACTGCAGTTGCTCTGGAAGGTGGTCTCTTGAGAGTGATGGGGCAACATCTAATGAGCTTGGAGTAACATTTATTTATATATTAAATAGTATGTCATGGACATAAATCAGGTGTATATTTAACAGCAGCTAAAGAACAGCCTAGGTAGAAGAGGAATGATGCAGTGCTGCTATTTTTGTGTGCCGAGGCGTCTCTGAAATGTGTTGTGATTACTCACTGCTGTCTTACAGCAAACCAATAATTTTAAACCATACAGTGTGTGTAATTAATAAACCATTCACGCAAGGCAGGAGCCACTGGCTACATCAGTACACCTGGATGCCATCGATTTATTGGTTGAGGTGGTAACCAGTCATACGGTAACCTTCCAGATTTAGGCATTTTGGGTTTGGGCCAATTGTAATGACACTGCTGGCATGTGAGGGTGGTAAGAAGGGTAGTTATGGGGACTTGAAGACTGACAGAGACAGCAAGTGGTATAAAATACAACAGATTCAGCAAACATTGCAAAGGATATATGTAATGTAGTATTTGCTTGCGAGAGTCCGAGAGAGCGAGATAGAGGGAGAGAGAGAGGGAGCAAGTAAAAGACGAAGGGAAACCAAGGCAAAGGGATAAGAACAGGGAGAGAGGAAGACCAGTGAACTAAAGATATGTGGTTGAGCGGTAAAGTAACATCCACTCCAATGTCGGGTCTTTTACTTCCCCTGGCATAGACACTAGCTAGAAGGGACCAGTGTTTTATCCAAAGGACACAATTCCAGGTTCCATCTCGTGTATCAGATGTTAGTGCAGTCTATGAAGCAGTTGGGAGAGCACTGGCCTGAGGGTCCCTCGTGGTCACAAGACATGCACTAAGACATTGAGTTGCCCTGCCTCATTGTAGGCATCTAATGACTAGTGACAACCCGTGACATTTTGTTTTTCTACACCCATATCATTGCCTTCTGATCGTGAACTCGGGCTGTGTTGGCTGCGCTTGAAGTGACCTTCCCAGATGGTGAGTTATCATGCAGCCAGCTCGCTGGGCGATTTCACTGCATCAAGTTGCTCATGTTGTCTATGTTACCTGTAGATAAATCTACTGGATGCACTGCTGGGTGCGAGATAAACACACAGGAGATGTTGTGGGTATCTGTAATGTTGTGTGATATGGTGTAACTGGCAGTGATGGAAATGGAAGCTGACCTTCCTCCATGCCAGTGCCCTTGTGGATAATATGCTCTCTCATGCATTATTCAAAGACTTATTAGCGTACGAAATAGCACTTGTCCGTTTGTCCGGGACAAGTGATTGTTGGCCCGGACAAGTAAAATGATTCTACATGGTTATCCGGTGGACAAGTGAACATTTACATTAAATAGTGACGTGTGCAACATTGCAAACTTTTTATTTGAGGAAATTCAAACGTAAATGAAGTTCGCTAGAAATCACGCGCGTTCCAATTTTGTTAGTGTGTCGACGTCTTGTCGTTCCGCCGCCAGTGTGTTGTACGTCAGTGTTCGACCGAGTTTAGTGCCTGCGTTAACAGGGTCATCCGCTGAGCGCACCGACCTAGCTCTGTCATACGCGTAGGGGGTCAGCACACTGTTGGACTTCCTGCTTGATTACAGACGAAAAAAAGTGCAGTATATTTTTTAGAAATGATTTTTTACAATGTTTACTTGCTCTGACATAAGTGCATTTGAGTAGTCAGATGTCTAGATGTGATTGTAGAAGCTGTTGACAGTAAAATGGTGTCTTTTTAGCTGATTTTACTAAGCGGAAGGGTATCTGGCAGCAATTTGGCTGGTTGACACTTTAGCCGGATTACTGCCTGCATCCAGTTGTAAATATTGACGGGTGTCATACATACAGGCATTTTGTAAGAGCTAGAGATATTAGATTTTGACTAAACTCGACCAGCATGTCAATGAGATGATAATAATAGCAGGTGAGAAGTTTAAGAAACTTTATAGGTCACGTTTTCTTATAATCACACAAAACGTTAACATGGTCCCCAATGGGAAAACTGACAGTGTGCTGACCCCAATTAAAGTTCCTAGTAACGGAAACACGCTACACAGTGAGGCATCATGGACGACAGGTTTTATAAAAAATATGCAGACAAAATTAATGAAAATGTGTCTATTTCAACAAACAATCAGTGTATATTGTGGACAGGCTGCACAAAAGGCACAGGGGTGAAATACAGAGCAGTTAGCTGCAAGTTTAGATGTGCAATAGACGTACCATCACGGCACACCGGTTAAGTTATATGCTGCACCACAGGAGAACATTTATAAGAGCGAATCTAGATGCTTCACATCTTTGCCACAATAGTCTCTGTGTGACAGCCACACATGTCAGCCTGGAACCACACGGTGTCAACAATGAAAGAATTTCTTGCGTGAAATCAGGCGAATGTCGTGGTCATGGCATTTACCCTGCATGCATGTTAGATTTAAAATTAAATCCATTAAAAAATGGTGAGCACTTACATTTTTTCGGGAGTTCGTGTACGATGAACTTTTCCGATGTGTGATCGTTACAACTGGTCACTGATATATGTCGACATCAGTCAGCCCCTGCTGTCACTGATGTAGCATTGCATCGTGTCGATTGATCGTGGTACTCAAGATGTTCGTGGTGCTCGTAGTCTGATTGTGTTCGCATGAATGTCGGCAGGCAGATGGTGTCGTGTGTGTCGGATGGTCTAGGTCTTCACATTGTGTTTGCATGGATGATGGTCAGTTTGCAGCCCAAGTAGACGCTGCAGAAATACAGAATGTCGTATTGTTATAATGTTGTGTATGCACATTGTGCTCATGTGGATGTGTGTCTGTGTGTCTGTCTACTCTCTGCTTGCGTAAGAGTGATCGGCCGATTTTTGTGACCTTAACGAATATGGGTGATCAGTACGATTTCCCAGTGGCTGTCGGCGCCTCCTTCTCACTGGTGTAACTGCCGTTGCTGTCACTGCTACTGTTGTTACTGTATGACTTGTTGGTTTGGGATCAAGTTGTCTCTTTCTGTAGATGTCGTCTTGGCATCTCTGTCGTTTCGCCCTAATGTAGTCACTCATCCTCTTTGACTTGGTGGCTCGTCTGTGTAGGCGCACCGATGGCCGTCTGGCATATTGTCGTTGGTAAGCTACATCTTGCTGGATCCGTTTAACAGCGTGAGCAACTCTTCCACCCTTTGTAATGGGACACTGTACACTTTCCAATTTTCGTAGCATTGAATCTCCAGCACCGTAGTTTAGACGATCAATGACTGAACACACACGTCCCAGTGCATTTCGACTGAATTTAACGTTCTTAGGTACCGATGCGGAATAAGCTCTGTTTGCAGATTCATTTGGATTTGTTGTTAGTCTGCGTCGTGTCATTTGAAGTGCGGCATTGCCAAGACGCATTTCAGTCAGTCCTTGAAGTGTTGCTTGATCACTGTCTGTCATATTTAGTCACGTGAGGCCGCAGGCCTTCAAAAGCTGTGAGGTATTCCACCAATTCTTGCGACCACCACGGCAAACAATTGCATGTCTGCGACAGTTTCTGCACGAGCCAGAATAGCAGTCGAGTGTGGCTTGAATGATGTCGGGCATACGTCTGGTCATAACTGTCGTGCCACTGTCGTGAAGTATGTGGACACTTGTGTAGATCTTCTGGCATCTTGTTTTCACATCTTCTGCAAAAAAATTTCTGTTTTCTGCTCGCCTTGCAGCAGTTTCTCCTGGAAACATCCTGGGGGAGAATGATGCTTTCATGATATGACGAAATTGTGTTTGAGACAGATGCGTCATATCAGATTGCCTCTGTGTCTCCATACCTGCTGGCATTGCATCTTGTACACCTCGCGATGCTAATGCATCACCGTCTGTAGCAACATACTTGATTGCAACGTCACCTTGTGCTAAACTGTCGCCAATTTTGTTCCCAATTCTATACTCGGACAGCGGATCTGTTGCTTGCACATTGGCCGTGCAACCAGCATGGCCAGGACAGGTGACATTGACACCCTTTTTCCGAAGTGAAGCTCCTAGTTTACACAGCTTGCTGTCCATCCAGAAAGCTACGACTTCCTTTTCACCGGTTTGCCAACTGATTGCAGTTCCCAAAGCCTGTGACGCATTCTGCCCACCACTGCTGTAAGTGTTTTTGAGATTTGTGGAGTTGTACCGAACATCGAAGCTTATGTTAACCGGAGCATCTTCTGGCAGACCACGCAGAGTGTTGGTCTCTTTTGTTCTCTGTCTTCTCCTGCGTAAGTCGTCCATGGCTGCTTGTGCGGTGATAGTTGCGACCTTGTTTGCAGTTCTCTGTAATCCTGTGCGACTAGGTGGTGGTGTGTCCATTGCAGCTAGAATGTGACGGATCTTTGTGGTCCCTATTGTCGAATCCTGGAGACCGACGTGAAGTGCGACATTAGTTGTAGCAGCTCGCTGACCACTACGTCCAGTGCTGACCTCGGTGTACAGTTTGTACATGCGCGAATGATAGTCACAATTTGTACATCGGAGTGATTGCTTCCAACAGAGACCATTCTGTTGTTCATGGTATATTTGAAACTGTGGAGAAGTGCACGTCGTCTTGCAGGCGTGCTCAGTGTAACATTCATTCCACATCTGAGCACTCTTTTCCATATTTAGCAGACGCATCTCGGATCCGCCTTGATTTTCGTCTGGCTGGAGGTAGCTGTCTGTTAAATCTGGGCATCGGTATGGCCATGGTCGTAGAATTTTGCTATTGCCAGGCCTGCCGTCAGCATCGGGTACCGTTAACAGTCCACCAGAAGTTTCTTGTACGACTCTTGAAAAGTCAGCCATGCCGAGTCGTGGCATCCATACATGACTGTCTGGTGTTTCTGTTGATTCACCATGCATTGGTTCAAAATGTGGGTGGCCTTGTTGGAAACCGCGCCGATATCTCCTCATTCCTATAACAGGCGGTGTCTTCCTATCACTACGTTTGCTAAGTTTACCAGTCTCATATAATTTGCAGTCTCCTTCGTTGTAATGATGCAGAATAATCCCGGCAGAATCACAGTTGAAAGGGACAAACCGTTATTTGAATTCACAGATTTCTAATGAGTCTGAAAGTCCAAATCACAGTGACAGAACTTGGGTGTGATAAGGGGGGTGGGGAGAGAATCACATTAGTGAAGCCTCCATTTGGAAATCTATATCATAAATGGACCAATGACATTGCATAAGGGTGATTAAACAATCTTTTTTTGTTTACTTAAGCTAATTAAACACATGTGAAGAGGTTGGGAGCAACCCTAATGACATCTTAGCAGAGTGACTACTGGGATTCAACTCCTAAGCCCAGGCTGCCAGGACATACAGTCACCTGACTTGATCAGTACTCAATCAGGCAAGTGCCACAGTGTATTGAATGTCTACTAATTGGGTTGTGTAATACTGTGCAATTGAACTAATTAAGACGTCTGGCCTTTGAAGAATCCACACTTTAAGGTCATGTATCATGTATAATTACAGTTGTCTAATAGGGAAAAAGTAAAAAAATCAATATAAATATAAATGCAACATAACAACTGCCTGTATGTGATATGTTTACAGAAAACATACTGGGCTCTCTGGAAAACAGGGTTAGGTCTTCATATATGACGGATGAGAAAGTGTGTACAGTGTAGAGTTATGCCAGATTAGAATATGTCCAACAGTAAAATGCTTACTCATGGTGCCTGGTCAAGTAGGGTGGCGCTTTTGAAATGTGTATATAAAAAAACGTGGATGAATTACCCAAAAAAATATTGCACAGTGTTTGAGATAGGAGTGCCTCTAAAATATAGTAATTTCTAATTTTTTCTAAAAAATTGCCAAACCTATTTGGGGTCAGCACACTGTTGGACTTCCTGCTTGATTACAGAAAAAAGTGCAGTATATTTTTTAGAAATGATTTTTTACAATGTTCACTTGCTCTGACATAAGTGCATTTGAGTAGTCAGATTTCTAGATGTGATTGTCGAAGCTGTTGACAGTAAAATGGTGTCTTTTTAGCTGATTTTACTAAGCGGAAGGGTATCTGGCAGCAATTTGGCTAGTTGACACTTTAGCCGGATTACTGCCTGCATCCAGTTGTAAATATTGACGGGTGTCATACATACAGGCATTTTGCAAGAGCTAGAGATATTAGATTTTGACTAAACTCGACCAGCATGTACAACTTGCTTCCACTCACGGATCATATTTGGTGGACTTTGGAAATAGTAGACTTTCTATCGCTACCTGTTATTTGAATAATTATATAGTTTTAACATTGTTATGCATAACCCACGCGGACTCGGCAGTCTTCCAAGACCATGTCATCGTCGACATCGAACGTTAGCCGATCCTGATCGCTGACAATTTTCAAAACTTGTAACTGGCTCTCCGGTAAATCTATGGTGCTGGTTGATAAACGGAATATTAATGAAATTTCAGAAGTGTTGCATCTATGTAACATTTATTTTAACCATAAATTGCGAGTTTTCGTAACCGAATTATGCAAGACGTGCGGCCGAGGACGGGGCGCCAACCGCCGTTGACATGTTGGCTACCGCCAACTACGGTGGTCTGCGCACGGCAGCAACGTTACGACGTAACTAAATATATAAATTATTTTCCGCCTGGTAAATGTAATTCAGGCACCGTTAAAACTGTTTTATCATCATTGAAATGATAATATAACATTTAGGAAAAAAATATGCGTTTGTTTGCTGATGATCAATTGAATATTATCTTCGTTTGTAAAATACAGAACTTTGTTAATATTGAAGTTCATAGAGGTTTAACAAAATAATATCAGATTATATGTTTATTATTGATTTTTGTGACAACATTTCCTGGCTTTGCATTGGTCGTGCTCCTGGTTGAGTGGCATCTTCAATGACAAACTGATGCCAAAATGTTACAGCATTGTTATATGTTATATATATATATATATATAACATATAACAATGCTGTAAAATGTACCATATTAAACATAAACAGTTTTTGCAACATTATAAAAACAAATAGCAAGGAAAACAATTGACTCATTCCTGTCATCGTAATAATTATTTGTTATTAATAAAAGCGTTCATATCAGCATCACTAAAATATTGGTATACATCATGTAACGTGTATACTTTTAATATTCGTGATGAATAATAATGAACCGGAAAATAGTTGCAAATATAATTTTGCAATTTCAAAATTTGAAGATTAAATCAAATTGTCTTTGATCACAGGTCACTCAGATATATATGCAACGAAACAGCAGGAACATTGTGTTGTTGTCATAAAAATAAGACAGATTTTTTACGGTTTTTCCGAAGCTTTGATTCCCCTTCACAACCACTCGGACAAATACAAATTTTGGCGGACAAGTAGATTTCAAAACTTACTTGTCCGGTGGACAAGTAAATATTCTGGCTTATTTCTATCTCTGCTTATTGTTCTTGTTTTTGTGGAATTATGTTTTCAAATTCTATATTATATGGCTATGTATAATGTTTAGTGGAATTTCAGCACAGAATACATCACAGCCTTATTTATATTTTCTGCTTCCTAATGTACTAAAAACCACCAAGCCTGTATGCTATATTTCTAAGAGTACCTGAACCTCAAAGCCAATCTACTACAACTCTGTAGAGTACCTATACCTCAAGGCCAGTGTACGACTTTGTAGTGTACCTGTACTTCAAGGCCTGTCTATTACAATTATGTAGGGTACCTGTACCTCAAGGCCTGTCTATTACAACTCTGTATGGTACCTGTGCCTCAAGGCCTGTCTACTACAACTCTGTAGGGTACCTGTACCTCAAGACCTGTCTACTACAACTCTGTAGGGTACCTGTACCTCAAGACCTGTCTACTACAACTCTGTAGGGTACCTGTATCTCAAGACCTGTCTACTACAACTCTGTAGGGTACCTGTATCTTCAGGCATGTCTACTACAACTCTGTAGGGTACCTGCACCTCAAGACCTGTCTACTACAACTCTGTAGGGTACCTGTACCTCAAGACCTGTCTACTACAACTCTGTAGGGTACCTGTATCTCAAGACCTGTCTACTACAACTCTGTAGGATACCTGTATCTTCAGGCATGTCTACTACAACTCTATAGAGTACCTGTACCTCAAGACCTGTCTGCTACAACCATGTAGGGTACCTGTACCTCAAAGCCTGTCTACTACAACTATGTAGGGTACCTGTACCTCAAGACCTGTCTACTACAACTATGTAGGGTACCTGTATCTCAAGACCTGTCCACTACAACTCTGTAGGGTACCTGTACCTCAAAGCCTGTCTACTACAACTATGTAGGGTACCTGTACCTCAAGACCTGTCCACTACAACTCTGTAGGGTACCTGTACCTCAAGACCTGTCTACTACAATTCTATAGGGTACCTGTACCTCAAAGCCTGTCTATTACAACTCTGTAGAGTACCTGTACCTTAAAGCATGTCTACTACAACTCTATAGGGCATCTGTACCTCAAAGCCTGTCTATTACAACTCTGTAGGGTACCTGTACCTCAAAGCCTGTCTATTACAACTCTGTAGGGAACCTATACTTCAAAGCTGTCTACTATCACTTTGAGTACAGTACTTTGCCACATAGCAATCTATAACTGGGATTGGTTTCTCACAGTGCCTCATACTTAACTGTGGAGGCTGAGTGGGACTGTTGAAAAGGTTATCACATAACATTTGATGGTATTAAATGTATTGTACACTCATCACTTTGACATTTTATCATGATGAAACCTGAGTACCAGCTGCAGAATAGTATTTCTCATTAATAGACAAGGAAATTTGATATGCCATACAGCATTGCAAAACAAACATTTCCTTTCGATATTATTTTCTCCAATAAATTTGTTTTGACATTTTGCTCTATATTAAGATGAAATATTTTTTCATTGTTGCCTTTAGGTACTGTGTATGTCACTACCAAATTGTATATTGTTGTTTCAGTCAACCATTTTCATTAAGATGTCCTAAGGTCTAGGGTCATACATAGTGAACAGAACCGAGTCTCATGTAACTGTTAAAGATGACAGTTGTTTTCTCTGGGTCATACAGTATGTTGGTGTACACTGAAATGAATTACAACGCAAGGAGGTAAATCAGGAAACACCAAGCAGTCCCGACAAATAACTATTACAGGCCCTCTCGTGTTACGGACGTGATATGAAGCGTGGGAGTTTTGCAAATGCCGTTTGTATGTGAATCACGCTACTGTTGTGAAAATGTATCCTTCTTTCTGATTTTAATTGAGTTGATTGTAAATGGCAGCCGGTGATGAATAGTACTGACACTCCGTCACTGTTAGTCTCATGCCACACAGTTGATATGTTTCCGTAAACAGTCCCCTGTGATTAAACATTGAAATGTCCTCACTGGTTGTGTGGGGATGTTTTCCGCCATCCAGTGAATTAAACACGATTTCTTTCTGCGCGACCCGTTCTGTGTCGCTGCTTCATGTTGGCTGGACATCATTTGAATAATGGCGTTTGACAGGTGCGCTATTTTCGGCTTCTTAGAAGTCTGCTTGCATGCATTGTGAATGTTGGTCTGATAGCAGCATGTTGGGATGGTGCGATGGTGCAGCGGTGCAGCGGTGCAGCGGTGCAGTGGTGCAACGCTGGTGGGACGGTGCAGCAGTAATAATAATAATTTTATTTGTTGTGCAGTGTCCTTGATTTATGTGGAACTATAGAAAATAAAATGGACAAACTTTGTTGAAAATAATAGCATTTACTTAAATGTAAATGATTAATTAAATATATGTAATTAAGAATTGCAAATAAATCTCAACTGATGTAAGTGCAATCATTATTACCTAAATGTTATAATTAATGTAATTAAAAGGAACTTCAGCAAACAGAATTCTGTGAGTTAAACAGTAAATTTTGTAGAGCAGTAACACAGTGCAGTGGTGGCACATGCAACAATAGCACTGTGCAAAGGTGCACAATGCAGTGGTGGCACAGTGCAACATTGGCACTGTGCAACATTGGCATGGTGCAGTAGTGGCACAGAGCAGTAGTGGCATTGTGCTGTTGTGGCATTGTGCAACAGCAGTGCCACTGAAATGCCGAGGGTGTTGAAGCATTAACTGATCCAGAAGACCCTCACTGTGCCGGTGTCTGCCCCTCCTCTGTGTGAGGCCAGCTATGGGAGCCTACACAAGGCCTCCAGCTGTTGTACCGTATGCTGCTCAATGCCACTGATCCAGTCACGTTTACTGCGCCTGCTCATTCCACAGACTTGTCATCATCTGTTCTGGTGCACTGTATCATCAGCTGACCATTGCTGCACTGTCGCCTGTGTCCAGACTCCATGTACTTGTTCCATGTACTTGTTGGATTAGGTGAAGTTGACATTGGTGTAGTGTGCTGGTGTTGTGATTATAGTCTAAAGCCACCAGTAGCCTGGAGACATTCTGATGATATTATATTACATATGGACAGTATCATTGTTCTGGCAAATGTAATTTTAAAAACACAGTTCAATACTTGTTATTATCTACGGGTACGATTGTGTGCCACTTGAGATTAAAAATGTATGTAACATTTTTAAACACTGCAATGCATTGGTTACAAGTCTAGGAGTGGACTTAGTCCCTCATTGTATGTAAACAAACTGTAAACAAGACCTCTATTACACCCAGTTGTCACTGCCTTTGATTAAGAAACAACACTCTTCATTGAATATTACTGCCATCTTTTGTTCATATTCAGGAGATTATGTTACCCTCTTTTGTTCATATTTAGGAGATTATTTTAGCATCTTGCTTCCATAACAATTAAGTTATATAAGTTTTTTAGCATGAGATCCACTGCATGATTTATAAAAGGAATTTTCCTCTTTGTTTTGACTTATAGAATGTTTGTAAATCCTATGGTAGCCTTATGTACCCAAGAGGAAGGAGGGCTCTGGTCGGCCTAGGAAGGCGTCGATGAGGACAGATTCGATGTTGAAAAGAGAGGTGATGTCCTGCCCGACCGTTACTGCAGGCGAATTGAAGGCAAACCATCCGGACGTTCTGGCGGGAGTGTCGACACGAACCATCCAACATTGACTCCAAAAACACATGAAGATGCCATGTCGCAAGGCGGCAAAGAAACCTCTCATCACGGCCCGAATGAGAAAGCAGCGACTTGATTTCTGCAGTAAGTACAAAAACTGGACTGTAGAGCAGTGGAGACATGTGATGTGGAGTGATGAGAGCACTTTTAGGTGCATCCGGAGTACAGCAGCACGTGTGAGGCGACCCATTGGCACGAGCCGGTACGACCCCACGTACACCCAGAAGACCGTCAAACACCCGGATGGAGTGATGGTTTGGGGGTGTTTCAATGGACAGGAGGGCCGGGGAGGCCTATACTTCCTTCCGAAGAACGTGACGATGAATGGAGTTCGTTATGTGGATGTTTTGGAATCTCATCTGAAGAATGCCTACTACATCCATGAGTGCACCCACTTCATGCAAGACAGCGACCCCTGCCACAAGGCCAAAAGTGTGTCAACATGGCTCAAGAAGGAGAAAATTGAGGTGCTGCAGTGGCCAGGAAACTCCCCGGACCTTAATCCGATTGAAAACTCCTGGAATCAGATGAAGAGAAAGCTTTCCTGCAACAACACGAGCAGTGTTCCCCATCTGGGCGAGGAGATCAAGAAGCTGTGGGTTCTGGACATACACCTTGACTACTTCCAGAAATTGAGTGACAGCGTGCCCACACGCATTCAAAAGGTCACCCAAGCCAAGGGCAATGTCACTAAATACTAAATAAAGAAAGTGAATGTCTTTTGTGTGTTTCTTGCACCTGTGTACCTAAATATGTATATAAAATACTAATAAAAAAGCTTTTTTCGTCACAGCAACGATTTTTGTTGCGCAGACTACATCACTGTTAAGTGATGTGTGTACATACTATATACATCACTGTTAAGAGAATACTGTACACTTTGGTTTAATTATAGTATCCTCAATATCTATGGCCATCTAATCTTTATAATAATAATAATAACCATTTAAATTAGTGGAAGTGGATCATCTGATTGTTAAACTGTAAATACATACAAGTGTTGCAATGTTATATCAACAACCGCATCACTTAGCAAACATAAACCGTGCACTGCATTACACAGACAGCCTTCTACGTTTAACCTATGAAGAACATAAACACACACTGCACTGTGCACCACAGTAGCAGGTGATTAATTTATTCTTCACATGTTCAGTGCAGAAGTAAAATGTCTAAGTAAAACATTGCACCAGCCATGAAGGCCGTTTTGTTTAGCTTTCATACATCAGCTTCATCACACATTATTGCTTTAAGTATCCTCCATAAACATTTCGATAGGAATCTGTCCAGGTTTTGGTTGTCACTTTTATGAAGCCATGTTGTGTTCCTGCCTGCTATTAATAGTTTTGCAGTACTGTCATTAATAGTTCTGTCAATCAGTTGTGAACAGGTGTTATTTATCCACTTTCTGCACTCTGCGAGGTTGTCTTTCATTGGTATTTTATCAGTTCCAGCATCCTAGTGTTTGGTTCTTTCTCTTGTTCCCAAATTGTTCTGAGTAAGCTTACAAGCCAGTCATCAGTTGTATTCATGTCTGCTGACAACAGTGTTGCTGTATTGCCCCCCCCCCACACCTCCACCCCCCACTGCTTTCCCAGTATTCATTAGCTTTTACACTGCTCTGATTTTTGCATTTGTTGTAAAATCTGCACTGATTTTATTTATAACATATGGCTTTGATCCAGAAGCTTCACTGGCTACATGTTTAATATGATAATCCTCAGTCTTAGCTGCCAGTGTAGTTTCACTTTCAGTTTCCCTAACATGAGTAGAACTGGGCCCTCCGCAGTAGGTTTAGTGCCAGTGTAGTTTCACTTTCAGTTTCCCTAACATGAGTAGAACTGGGCCCTCCGCAGTAGGTTTAGTTTTGTTTTTCTTTCTCTCAGGCAGAGCCTTAGCCCACAACCACCAGGTAGTTGTGCCCAGGGGTGGCCAGGGGGTAGTCTAGCTGGCTATAGTGTCAAGAGTGATCACATCTTTCCCCACAAAAAATGCTACAATCCAGGGATGTTTTATTTAACTGTCATGGAATAAATGTAAATTGATGCTACATATCAGCAAAACTACTTCAGTATTGTTTGTTTTGATCCATTCCATTCCTAATAGACAATCAGTATTCATCTTTCAAGCATCCAGTGACATGCAAGTTCCCCAAGATAAGGAAAATGCAATACTGTTTTTCATCATTCGATGTTTAGAGAACTGTTCATGTTTTGTGGTTCCTTTCATGTAGTGAATTTGAATAAGTAATCAAACGTACGATGGTTTACGTATTAGTCGTAAATTCATGTATTAATAATTATCATAAATGCATTGTCATTACACTTTTATGGGCAGATGTAAGCATAATATTATATTGCTGAATTATGTCGACATGTGGCCCCCCACTTTAGTTCATTATTGTGTCTTAATTAAACCATTTCTCAGTAGTGTTTTTCCCAGCACACCTGACCCACCCTCCCTTCACCCATCACAACACATGGCAGTTCTCATTGAACATCACACGACCAGTGGTGCCACCTTCTGGATTGTTGTTACATCTCATTACAGCACCATCTGGTGTATGTATGTATGCATGTACTGCAGACAGAAAGGCATGAATATTTGACAACAAAACCCGAGCATGTCTAATTTATGATGGTGGCTTGTGTACTTTAGCCATTGCAAGTGGCCTTAATTGTACTATTGAAATATTTACTAGCTTGATATGGGAGTAACATTTGTCTGCATGTCCAGGACAAGTGGCTATGAATGTAGGACAAGGACATTGCTCCAGTGACAAGTTCGATAGGACAAGTGTTGTAGGACTTCACAATGTATGAACGTGTCATTTGAAAGTTAATTTGAATGTAAACAAATTGGGACCACAAGATAGACTTTGCGCCACACGGTGCATCACTGGTTTACAATGCCGCCATCACGTTTGCGATGCTGTCTCTGCTGGCCCAGTCTCTGATATTGGGCATACATTAGTGGCTCATTCACCAGAATAATGTAATCAGCTCTGCGGAAATGGTGGAAGTTCAAACAAAGGTTTGCTAAAGTATTCTTTCCACCTACCGTGTACGATGTGAATCTGTGACAAACAGTGTGGTCCCCCGTCAGTGGTATCGGGGACCTCAGTCCACTGGGTGGTATACTTGAACCACAGTAGAAAGTACAACACGTATCCAAAAATAGGAAATTGCAGCGACATCATGTATTGTCAAACTGTCATTGAGCATCGCCATCTACTCGGCTGACTATAACTATACATGTACATACAATAATTCTATGTGTAATGAAGTATTGTCACGTGTTGCAGGCTGCCGCTAGAGATGTGAAGCAGTAAGTCATGGCCGAGGAACAATTGCGGAAGCCCCCCCACGTGAACCAGGCCCCGAAAAAGGTGTATATTAACTGGATGCGCCAGCAGCAGCAGCAGTCCCAGGGCAACTCTACAGCGTCCACCTTCAGTTCATCGTCCACTCTCAGCAATGAGACCACAGATAACAAAACATCCTCATCATCTGCCCAGAGCCCAGGCTCAGCCAGCCCGGGAAAGATCGACTTTGACCTGACAAACCTGAGCACGCCGGGCACGCCGGGCACGCCAGGCACACCGTTCAGTCTCCGGAGCCTGTTGTCCCCTCACATGCCCATCAGTAATGACCACAACGATCTGGACGACAACTGGCTGGACCTGTCGTGGCCGGAATCGGACAGAGGCAGTGTCGGGTCAAACAGTCAGAGCCCGACGGCGGAATCACATCAGACGTCTTCACCGACCAAGCATTACCCACAGCCAGAGTCATCCACAAAACCACCAGCTGTGGAAGAGGAGGTGCATATCAGTCAACACAGACGTAGTAACATTGACATGGACATCACCATGGACACACATGGCACGTATCTGTCCAAGAATGGTCAAGTTCCAGCTGTTTCAGAGTCGTCTTATCATGTTACAAACCACGAGGCTCTGAGACCGATGAAATGGCACAACGTTACAAGCAATAACGCAATACGACACACAGCGATGCACCACCAAACAGCTGATCCATATGGATCCGACCTTCACCGTAAACTGGAGCGTATGGAGTTGCTACCCGAGGGGTATTCGGGTAAGTTGAAGGCCCATCAGGCAGCTGCTGGTATTGCAGCCAATCACGGACCAATCATCAACTCTGTGCCATTTGTCTTCAAGAGGGACTGCGAGAATGAATGTTACCCACAATCCACCACGACAGGATATGGCGAGCCAAGCAACAAGAGTCGGCACCAAATGCCGATGCAGGTGTTCTGCAACCCCTCTAGTCATGCGAGCCCGATGGAGCAGGCCAAGAACATCTTCAGCAGGAGTCCGTGGCTATCAGGGACCTTCAGACAAGTGGCGCCCTCTGGAGGCAGCGTTATGATGGACGGTGTCCATGTATCGCCACCTACAGCCAATCTGCCACAACTCAGAGTTCCGCCACAGATGCACAGTTTCATGCACGCCGGTTTGCCGGATAGTCACATGATGGCAGCACCGAAGCTCGGTGGCACGTCAGCCAACCGGGTGCCATTCAATAGTGGCACGATATACGACACCGACATGCCACTTGATACATATCGCCAGTTCCCATATCACCTGCATGGAGGCACCACCAATGAGCAGCGCATGCACATGGCGTTTGCTTCACAGCCACCAAACTACACAGAGAACTGTGACGCCCCTCAAATGCGCCGAGCTAGCGAGGGTAACGTAGCACTAAACACCCCCATGTGTCACTCATGGCAAGGCCCCGCGCCTTTGCCCCGTAGCTCCACGTTACATTTACCCGATTCACGGTCAATCAATGGCAGGTCAAGGTCATCGAGTGACCTATTGGAGCCGAATATGACCCCACAAGACATGTCGGCGGACCAACAGACGTGCTCCCAGGATGTTGTGTCAAAGTGGAACAAACCCGTGTCGTCAATGGTGGTATCGCAGTCGTCGTCAGCACGGGGTGATACTGCCTCGCACCGCTCATTAGAACGCGAGTATCCAGGCGAGACGAAAGTAGGTAAATATAGCGATAACGCGATGCAGAGCTGCACTCTGACCTCGACCCAGCCGGACCTGTCAATGGCAGCCAAGGTGGAGGACTCGCACATCTGTCAGGTGTGCAACGACATTGCCGCCGGCTTCCACTGCGGGGCCTATGTGTGTGAGGCCTGCAAGGTAAGGCACCTCATTCGGGACATTGCCCTCTCTCAGTGTACCTAGTCATTCCATTACAGTCCATGCCACTGACCCATAAGTGACCAGCCACAGCAAAATGAGTATTAAGCTGCAAAATTATTAAATGGATTTTTCTACCCTTTTAGGTTCAGCAGATCATGTGTTTTAAAATGGTACCTCATTTGTTGAAATAGCATCAGTCATTTTTTATTTTTAAAACACTCATCATATAATGTGTTCCAGTCATCTAGTGTCATTTCAGTCATTGTGAAAATGAGTATTTTCTCATATCCAGCCTGCACTGTCCTTTATCTAATGCCACACTCTGCCCTGTAGTTCTATTTCCATCTTTAATTCTGAAAAAACAACCTTTATTAATATTTTCATAACCATCCCATATTTTTAAACACGGGCACATACTCTCATACACACACCCACAAACACATACACACGTACACAAAATGTGTTAGACGTAACGATCACCCCTCTTAGAATCCACAAGTTTTGTATTTCCTTCATGGCATCTTTTACCGCAAATTATTTTAACCTTTTTCATCTCAAATAAGTTCAGTTCTTAAGCACAAACGTTTGTATGACAGCCTGGCGGTTTTATACAATACGTCAAGTAAACATCTGACAGAGACTGTAGTATCGCGACAGGAGCATTGTGTACACATCGGATGCGTCGTGGTCTGTTGCAGAAGTTCTTTGTGCGTTGTCTGAAGCAGGACACGGCTGCTAAGTTCATGTGTCCCCGCAAGAGGGACTGTGAGATCACGAAGGAGACCCGCACACAGTGCCAGTACTGTCGCTACCAGAAGTGCCTTGCCATTGGCATGTACAAGCCAGGTCAGCACCGAAATTCTCTCACCCACACAAACATACCAGATCTTCTCTACATTATACGTCAACTTTGACACATTATCATAGTAACTCCCAGACACTAAAGTCCATCTCCCTCTCTCGATTACAGTCGCCTTCTTGAACCAATGGCCTCTCATTTACCATTCAATGTTGCATTTCAAAAATAACTAGTTATTTAGAGTAATTTAATTATGCATTTCATATTTTATGATGCTTTTGTACAGAGCCCTTCCCCTACCTGAAACAATTGAGTGGTGCTCAATTCTCCATATGGCATGACTGTAAATGAGCAAATTGTAGGTCCATAGGTGGGTGTAAGCAGTTGATTTATATTTAAAAAACACTACAAATGGTCTTTTTATTGCAATATACATATATATATATATGTTAATTTGTTTAGTTGTGTCTTTTGAGAACGCTTTAAATATACTTCATTTTCAAGAATTTAGAAGTGTAACAAAAACATTGTTTGCCCATGTGGAAATAATCCACTGCAAGCGCATGTGTACATTTTGTTTAAAATGTTATTAATTAAATTTTTAGTCAAAATTCCGTGTTTGAGTGAAAGAATAGCATTTTAACCAACACAAATCCAATGTAGTTTGAGAATTTAAATTGGCCAAAGGATGACGTTTTTTATTGGAAAGTGGATTGCTTCTAATGCAGCCACTTTTGAGCATAAAGATAGTAGGAATGTAATGTCTAATGTGCAAACCAGGTGGGAAACTGAACCCTTGTATAGCCCCATCAAAGTTTCTCAAGACGACATGACGACAGTGTTACAGACATACATTATTTGTCGCTATTGAGGTATAAAACCACTACGAATATAAACCTAAGCAAACAATACAAACATTCCACCACCAATAGACACATGCAATTACAAAAAGGTGGGGCCATTCCGCCACAAGGTCACCAAGAGGAACCTGTGTTCACCCCATCCGACATCCATCTGCCTGCTGCCCTGATTTGTGCATCAGATTCCCATCGCAAGGCTGTTGCTGTAGCTGCACCAATGCGAAAACTGTGACCTTTAATTAAATGAACTAATTTGGTACCCACAAAAGCTAAGGAGCCATTTATGGGACACGTCAAATTCACTCCGCAGCATAGGCGAACCATCCGGGTAGGCAAACAGGATACCCTGTATTGGGCCCCTGGCATAAATGAATTCCCTTAACCCTGCTGCTAGGTGGATGGCAGAACCTTGTAAGCATTCAGCCCTTACCTGCAGGGATTGTGGGCCTTGTCGTGCACTATGCTTAAAACGACCAAAGGACACTGTAATGAGGTCACCAGATAGCATAACATCTCCCAAATGTAAACAGCCTTGTACCGTGTGCCTTGCCCTCGGTACCATTTCTCCTATTCGCAGTTATGCTCTAAATTCAAGGACCATCACGGCCCGTAGCATAATGTATTTGTATTGTAGAGAGAACACCGTTGGGAGAGCTTGAACTAAGCGAGTGAGGATGGTTGGTGTGACAGGCAGGCAGACATCACGCAAAGACCACAAATGACGTGCACTAACTAATAACTTGTGCACGATCAAACTAGTACCGGTAGTTGGATCAGGAAACCGATTAATCTTGTGAAAATACGCCACTGCTGAAACGATGGAAACACTAGATGCTGGGCTAACCCTCCAGCATGCATGTGTGTCATAAAAAGCATGATCATTTCCACCGAGATTGGCAGACAAGGAACAGCACAACTTACCCCATGCCTGCTCATAGTGGGGTCTCGTTGATGGAGCCAATGAAGCCTGTAACAAACAAGTTAAAAATTCCCCAAGGCGACTGGGGAGACACTGAAGGGAACTTCCTGTTGGTTGGCATCTGCCCATGGTGCCACTGCACAGAACTCCTGTACCTGTGAACGCGACAGTTTCTTAGCCAAAATGTTGTTTCTACCCGGTATGTGACATGCACTGAAATTTATATTAAAACACAAGCATGCTAACACCAATGGACGAATTAAGGCCATAATGCAGGAATCACAGGCAATTTGCTTGTTAGTAGCTGGAACAAGTGATTCGTTGTCTGTATAAAAACAAACACTTCTGTTTGACCACCTGCTTCCCCATACTGCCACTGCATCCATAATAGGATACAGTTCCAGTACAGAGATATTGTACGAATGCCATGCTACCGGCCATTGCTCATAAAACCACTCGGTGACATACAGTGCTCCAAAGCCCCTGCAGTGGCCGGAGCACTTGCAGTGGCCGGAGCACCTGCAGTGCTGGAAAGCTGTCCTCGACCTGATCCCTTGACGGGTGGCATCCTGCAATAAAAAATACCGGAAAGCAAAAATGTTGTTAAATTTTCTGCGTATTAATTTATTAATTATTATCATTTATTACTAATTTATCATTATTAACTATTATCATTATTAATTGTTACCAATAATAACCATTAGTAACAATTATTATCATTGATAATAATTATTATTATCAACAATTATTATTATTAATGGCACATGGCCAAGAGACATGGCCATGATATGTTATTTGTGGTGGTGAACAGCCTTGAACACTGAATACTTGGCAAACCGCCATGCTAAGTATTTTTATTAATGGCGAATGGCCAAGAGACATAAATTTGGCAAACAGCCATGATGTTATTTTTGGCAAACAGCCGTGAACAGTCAATACTTGGCAAACAGCCATGACAAGTATTTTTTATTATTGCCAAACGGCCAAGAGACGTTAATTTGGCAAATGGCCATGATATGTTATCTTCAGTGAATAGCCATGAACTTGGCAACCGGCTGTGATAAGTATTTTATTAGCATTAATGGTGAACGGCCAAGATGTATTAATTTGGCAAGCAACCATGATATCTATTAATTAATTATTTATTGTTATTTACTTTATTTATTTTTAATTCCTAATCATTGATATGTTATTAATGGCGAACGGCCTAGAAGTTAATTTTGATGCAAGGCCATGATAAGTAATATTTACAGCCAACAGGCGAGCAATTAATAATAATATGCTATGCCTGGGGACAAAGAAAAACAGTTAACCATCAACTACCCGGCTTATGGCTTTAAAAATTGCCCCACAGATGCTATGATATAAACAAAGATTCCCGATGTCAGTCAAGTGAACACCGTCAGATCAAAAAATATTTGCTTGGCTGTTCCAGATATACTTATGTTGCTAGTAAAACAGGCCCCAGCTCCTGTTACATTCCGTTTAAAGCAGAGAATTTACCATTGCCACTCTAGTGGACCCATTTTTAAAATCAAAATGGCACCATCTTTGCCAGCACTCGATTTGGCACAGACATACTTGCTTAACTCCTCTTGCCAACAATTCGTCGGCAGCGACACTAAGCCGTAAATCATTGCCAACCAGCAAAACAATTATAATGTCGGATTGTACCGCCGAAATCTGCGCCATTACATTTGGTTGCCAAAAAGTAGCTATGGTCCCGCTGCGATGACCCATAAAAGAAATGTTGCATCTATGGCCCTGCTTTTTGAAATTAGTAAATAACCCAGGGGAACCAGGGGACTCGACAAACTCGCCCAACCAGTATGCATGAGAATGTCCAATAAAAAATATTTCTAGATCAGAAACTGCAGCCGACATGATTAAGGCCGATGCCATTTCTGATCATCACAAGACAGGAAAAACCACGAAGGCGAATATTAAACGAACGATACTCAGCTGTAATCGGCGCTCGAACGGTCTTCCTTCTGCGTTTGGGTAGACGTCGACAAAGTGTAACCGTATTTGCGTTTAAACTTGATCTAATTGATCTATAGGGTATATACAAACATAAATCAAAATTTAGAAGTATGAGGACATACACGACATGACACAGATACCCAATGCAGAAGTGGCGGCTTAACCGCTAATCCAATTCAAAGGCTGGGGCCTAATCCTGACATGTCGTGATTGGCTGAAGGCGCTGGGTGGTTTCATTAAGCCAAACAGCTGGAAGTCATTATCACCTCAGCCACTTGGCTCAATACCCAGACTAGTCCTGTCCTGGCCATTGCACAAAATACAGTCTGCACTGCGTTCATACCTTCATATATGTGGTTGTGTTCTCTAAACCACAGCATAAAAGTATTCACACTTTCACAAGTTGCTTCATCAAACGATCACAATCAATTGGTTCAGTTCGTTATATATATTATATAAAACTATATATATGCAGTAAGTTTAATATAACTGTGTGTACTCTTGTAAGACGAAATGAATATATATACATGTATATACATTAAACTATTCACACGTTACAGAACTGGTACATCAAAGAAACAGATTCTTGGTAGGCTAAATGAACCGTGGAGATATTTTAGCTGTTGGTGTTATTGGGCAGTGAATGTGTCAGCCTATAGCGATTATTACAGACAAGTAGAGCAGTTACCTGGTATTACGCAGTGTACTTCCCGCATAAATTACAGAGTATGTGAATAACCTAGTGTGTGTGTACATTCTTTCCACCAGGGGGAACTAGTGTGTCATCACAGATCGGTCATATCCCGTGCAAGGTGTGTGGAGCGCCATCTTCTGGCTACCACTTCGGTGCCATCACCTGCGAAGGCTGCAAGGTTGGTGGACGATTTGTTTGTCACTTGGCAGGGTCTAATTGATGATTTCAGACTTCACAATCCTTATTATGAGTGAGTGTGGTCTCCATCAATCTATGCCTTAATGATGGCATGCATAATGGTGGCATGCATTTGCCAGATTAATAGTTTCTGCATATTGTTCTCGCTTAAACAACTTTGCCCTTTGTTTCTATAACAAACAAAACACATACATATATATATATATATGATAGTCTCTCTAACCTCAGCATATTTACAACAGGCAATTTAGCAAGCTTATAGGATTTGGTTGGTAGACAAAACTAACCATCAACCAATCAATCAATTCAATCCATGTAAATCACCCTGCAAAGTCACTCTATATAGCGGACATCATCAGCATGATGTCATAAATCATATTCTTTGACAACAACGTAGACTAAGTCTACCATAATGTTGCTGTGTATTCAGACACTATGTTTTCAGACACCGTACGTAATGTACAAAAAGAATTATTTTATGTATTGTATGTTTTTGGACACCAAAAATAAATCTTTTTTGTACTGTAATTTTTTTTCTTTTTTCAGGTGTCTGAATTATGAATACCTAGTCATTACAGTGACATGATTGTGAATACCTAGTCATTACAGTGACATGACTGTGAATACATAGTCATTACACTGACATGACTGAATACCTAACCATTACAGTGACATGACTGTGAATACCTAATATTTACAGTAACATGATTGTGAATGTAAATACCTAGTCATTACAGTGACATGACTGTGAATACCTAATATTTACAGTAACATGATTGTGAATGTAAATACCTAGTCATTACAGTGACATGACTGTGAATACCTAATATTTACAGTAACATGATTGTGAATGTAAATACCTAGTCATTACAGTGACATGACTGTGAATACCTAGTCATTACAGTTACATGACTGTGAATACATAGTCATTACAGTGACATGACTGTGAATACCTAGTCATTACAGTGACATGATTGTGAATGAAACAATGGTGCCATCATATGGGTGAACTTTGCATGTTCTGTGCAGGGTTTCTTCCGTCGGACCGTGAAGGAGCGAGATAGTCTGAAATACCAGTGCAGTCACTTCGGCAACTGTCAGATCACAACTCAAACACGCAACGTCTGCAAGTTCTGCAGATACCAGAAGTGTCTCGATGTTGGAATGACACCAGATGGTACGTTGTGTTGTTGTGCTGTGTCGAAATGTTGTCTGATGAGTTGTCATGTTGTTGTGCCCTGTTGTAATTGTGTATGTTGCATGGTATGTACTTTGGTGGTGATCGGTGTTATTTTGCCGTGTTGAAATGGTGTACATGATGAACACTGTCTGTTTGATATATAAACAGTATTAATTTTCACAGAATGAATTAAACAAATTATCTACAGATTGTTGTAAGTGCTAGCAATGTAAATATGTTTGAAGACAAACTTGACAGATGTATCCAATTACTGGACTATATAAAATAGTATCTTATAGGTGACAAATCATTGGACTCGCGATGAGCCAAAGGATTCCATGTCCACTGTTCTGAGGCTGTTTCGGATGGCAAAACCTTATTAAATCTAAATAGGATGGTCATGAAAATTTGAAATATATTAAGTTAACAATAAATGTTAATTTATGAAAGACATGCACTGAATTAATTAAAGTAATCCTTAACAGACCTTAACCTCATTAGCAGAACGTGAACTTGGCCTGAAAATATGACGTGTTTCATCAACCTGGACTGGACTAATGATAGTTAATGAACTGAAGATTAATTAGTGCTTAATGCAGTGAAGCAAAAGTGAAGCCGAGATTGCTAGATGGAATATTGCTGAGATGTTGTTGGAGTGAAGTGAACCGGTTCTAAGAATATGGCCAACCAAGGAGTCATGACCCAGTATTGAGACGTGATTTGTGCAGTGAACCAGTCACTGACTGAATGTGACATGTCACCGAGTCACGGACATGAACAGTTGTGATGAGATGGCTGTAGTATGAGTCTCGTTGGTTGATGTAATTATAAAACTGTTGTGTTTTACAGACATATTCTGCACAAGCACCGAATGGTAGTTCGTGTAACAAATATGGTAAAGATGTACAGTGAGTGTGCAGCATATGTCTGTAGGACTTGTAATGTTGTGAATCAAACAAAGGCCAACTATTTTTATTTTATGATGTGGCCAGAACGGTTACGTGAATGTCACCCATGTGTGACCCAACATAGAAACAATTTACAGACAATGTACATAAAGCTCACAAGCAACTTACAGACAACTTACACACGACATATTTACACACAGCTTTTTACAAACAACTCTTTATAAACAATGTACAACAAATTTGACCTGCCACATCAAAGAGGTTATTAAGTTGCGAAGTTATTAAATAGAGTTTTGCACCTGTTTGGATTCCACAGATCATGGGCTTTAAAATTATACCTCATCTGTTGAAATCTCTTCAGTAATTTTTGATTTATTACAAAAATTGAAGCAAACTTTTAAAAAATGACATTTAAAAAAAGTTTGCATTTTTGACTCATAATGTCTAATGTTTCTTAATCTCTTGGATTATAAATGCAATTATTTAATTAGGTTTTTTAATAAACTGCACTTTGAAAGAGAATATTATAAGTTAAGTATTTCTGCTAAAATTACAAAATTGATGGGACATGGCCTTGACAGCTTTTGACTAGTGTGCAGAATATGCCTATAAAAGTAAACATGAGTTCTTATATAGCGCAGTATCCAACCCTCAGGACTGCTCAAAATGCTTTACACTTTACTCCCTGGCAGACCTGTTCAGTTGAACACCATCTTGACTTCTCTGGGAAGCGTTCAGCCACGCTACAATTAATTTGCCATTCTGTGCAACTTAATACCCAATTCACTGTGGCTGGTTACAAATAAACGTTGATTTAAACACAACTTCCATGTTCCCCCTGATACCAGCGCCATGGACTGTTGTTTCAACCTCCAGGGAGTCGCATTGGCCGTCAGCCCAACTCGGTGAAACACGCCACGTTGATGGAGTTACAACAGATCAAGAAGGCGAAGGCGACGTCAGAGCTGGTTGTACCGAAGCAGGAACCAGTCAGCGACTATCCCGAGGGCGGCTCCAGCTCCACTGGCTCCATCAAGTCAAACGAGACCTCCTCCCAGCCACCTCCCACACAACCCCCCTCAGAGGAACCGCCCCCTCTTGAGGAGCCCCCTGATGTCATGGCTGTCACGAACAAGGTGGAACCCGTCACTAGCTCTGAGGAGAAGCCGGCCACAACTGACAGTGCTGCCCCTAGTGCGAAGGAGCCGAAGGAGCCGAAGGAGCCGAAGGAGCCGAAGGAGGAAGAGCAGACTCTGGACAAGTTACTGGTGGATGTTGATTGGGTGATTGGAATGATGGAGAGCGCGGCCAAGGACCTCGCGGTGATCAGAGTCAAGGTGAGGGAGACACGTTTATGTATTAATCAAATTTTATTCAGCACACCACCAAAATGCGTGGCATTACATATACGCAGATGCAGAAGACGGTTTCCCGTAGTATATTTGTGAATGACGCTTGTTATGATGTCAGTTTGAAACAGCAAATATGTAAAACATCCTTTGCGCTACTTGGATCAGATCAGTAGTACTGCTACTAATAGAAAATATGTATAACATTATGAGCAATCAATTTACATCCGTCATTTGGATTGTTTAAACTTGGCAATCATTTAGATTTGTTAAAAGAATACATTTTACATATTTGTAATGACTTCAACACTGCGTCTCCAATGTTCTTGTAATTGTGTTTGTGTTACCCATTGGTTATTGTTTGTCGTAATTTGAGCTGTGTCTCATTAAGAGGTGCTATGTAAAACATACATTTCTGTGGACACCACAACCTCATGCCATTGTGTAAATTATTAAATATATATGATTTCACATTACTAAAAGTCAGTTTTAAAATAAATATCCATTATGTACTGTATAAAATAAATCAGTCCTATTGGGAAATATAGAGATACTGTTTTTAATGTTAAACGTGCAGTGCGTTCCTCTGCTTAGTTTTATGGTTTCCTGTTCCAGATATTGTACGAATAAAATAGTATTTTTCAACTGTTGTGTGATATATTTCAGAACCCAAATAAGAAAGTGACCATCATGGCCCCCATGGCTCCGCATCAAGTGTGGGACTCCATTATGGAGCAGTTTCAATGGAACGCTCGCGCAGTGCTCAGGTTCACCAAGAAGGTTCCAGGTAAGTCCGTGCTTCAGATGGCTGGATTTGTGCTGTAAATGTCAACATGATCAAACCCCTATTATAGACGACTGCTGTTTCGCTGTCTCTTTGATGTCAGATATGGTCTTCAATGAATGGGACTGCTGTACCAGGAAAGAGTGTTATATGTCTGGACTCATAATTAGGATACACTTCAAAACTGGACATTTAACAAGAACTAGCCAACAGACTTGAAGCCTAGCAGGAGAATGCACTGCTCTGACCTCTGCTAGAAGACTTCAAGCCTAGAGTGAAGCTTGGTGGCACAGTGGTTAAAGCACTGGACTCTCAATCGGGAAATTCCGGGTTTTAATCCTCTAGTTGCTGTGTAGAACGTTGGGCCAGTTTCTTCACTCCACATTGCTCCAGTTCACTCAGTTTTTGATCAAAAAAATTCTTCTAATATCACAATTTGTGTAGCAAATGTGCAGTAAACATTTCAGGCTTTGTTATCGGATTCTTAAGATATACCAATAACATGTACATGTTGTCATTGAAACACTGAGGATGAAATATAAAAGTGAGTTCATCTAAAAACCCACAAAATAGATACATTGCATTTTGCCCCAAAACCCCTCCCTTGAGACTATCCCTGAGTTTGTCTTTGTTGTCTGTCCAGATACTTTAATATGGTGACATTGTTTGGCCACTGACCCAGTGCTGATGTGTTGTGCAGGAATGCGCCAGCTGCCCATCGACTCCCAGATCATGATGGTGCAGCAAGCGATGTATCCCATAGTGCTCCTCACTTACAGCCTTGAGTACGACGTGGACACCCACAACTACAACTACTTCAGTTTGTCCCACGAGGAGGAGGCCTACATCCGTTCCTTGTTCTCCCCTTTCAACATGCTCATCCAGACCTTCCACATGCTCGGCCACGTCGTACAGAGGCTGAAGGTCGACGAGATGGAGAGTGCCTTCCTCTGTGGACTCTGTCTGCTCTCTCAGCGTGATGGTAGGTTCTCTTTGTACAAGGGTCTGTCTGCTCTCTCAGTCTGATGGTAGGTTCTCTTTGTACAAGGGTCTGTCTGCTCGCTCAGCGTGATGGTAGGTTCTCTTTGTACAAGGGTCTGTCTGCTCTCTCAGTCTGATGGTAGGTTCTCTTTATACAAGGGTCTGTCTGCTCTCTCAATGTGATGGTAGGTTCTCTTTGTACAAGGATCTGTCTGCTCGCTCAGCGTGATGGTGGGTCCTCAGGTGGGGCTGTCTGCTCTCTCAGCGTGATGGTAGGTTCTCTTTGTACAAGGGTCTGTCTGCTCTCTCTCAGTCTGATGGTAGGTTCTCTTTGTACAAGGGTCTGTCTGCTCTCTCAGTGTGATGGTAGGTTCTCTTTGTACAAGGGTCTGTCTGCTCTCTCAGTGTGATGGTAGGTTCTCTTTGTACAAGGGTCTGTCTGCTCTCTCTCAGTCTGATGGTAGGTTCTCTTTCTACAAGGGTCTGTCTGCTCTCTCTCAGTCTGATGGTAGGTTCTCTTTCTACAAGGGTCTGTCTGCTCTCTCTCAGTCTGATGGTAGGTTCTCTTTGTACAAGGGTCTGCTTGCTCTCTCAGTGTGATGGTAGATTGATTTTAACAAGGTAGGTTCTCTTTGTACAAGGGTCTGCTTGCTCTCTCAGTGATGGTAGTTCTCTTTGTACAAGGGTCTGTCTGCTCTCTCAGTGTGATGGTAGTTCTCTTTGTACAAGGGTCTGTCTGCTCTCTCAATGTGATGGTAGGTTCTCTTTGTACAAGGGTCTGTCTGCTCTCTCAGTGTGATGGTAGGTTCTCTTTGTACAAGGGTCTGTCTGCTCTCTCAGTGTGATGGTAGGTTCTCTTTGTACAAAGGTCTGTCTGCTCTCTCAGTCTGACAGTAGGTTCTCTTTGTACAAGGGTCTGTCTGTTCGCTCAACATGATGGTAGTTCTCTTTGTACAAGGGTCTGTCTGCTCTCTCAATGTGATGGTAGGTTCTCTTTGTACAAGGGTCTGTCTGCTCTGTGATGGTAGGTTCTCTTTTTACAAGGGTATGTCTGCTCTTTCAGTCTGACTGTAGGTTCTCCTTGTACAAGGGTCTGTCTGCTCTCTCAGTATGACAGTAGGTTCTTGGAATATTGGACAGGATAGTTCATTTTCATAACACTGTTCTCATTAATGCATCCAACAGTTTAAATGATGACATCATCCTAACAGGACGTGTGTCATATTGAAGAAGCCATCCTGGAGAGATGTGTAAGTCTCCCCAGATATTACCTGTTACACTGTATTCAGTATAATGCAATCTCATACTGTATCTACAGCCCTCAAAGTGTCTGTTGCCAATGTAGAATTGTAGACGATACTATGAAATGACGTTCTGTCCTATAGATAAGCTATGTTGGATTTCGCTCTGGCTTAATCCTTGTGTTATTTTGATTACAGACACAGACACATACCAGGAGGCATTAGTGGCTGCAATGGCTGTGTACTGTGAACGTAAGTCACAACCTTTTCAGTTAATTTAGTGGCAGAATAGTCACCATGTGAGATACATTAGCCACGCCCACAAGCCGTTATATAATTACCTTGAAGCAATGCATGTTGCAGTATTGGAACATGCATTTGCCTAAAGTAGTGCTGCTGGCTTTGTTGACATGAAACACAACCATAACCTATTCTACAGTAATTTTCAGTAGTAGACCCGATACTTAAAAAGTTTAAAAGAACCGACATTACAAATGTGAACATTATCAATTGTTACTATAAACAGATTATTTGTTTTTCAGTTAAATACTTTCGATAAAAAATACTACAAAAATAGGTTTCACTAGTCTGGGTTTTTTTCATTAAAGTATTAAATATGTTGCGTTTAACTTTGCACGTTTCTTGAAAAATAGTTTTTTAAATGATCAAGCAAAACTTGCAAACAGCATCAATAACTGTCATCTGTTGTGTGTCACCAAGTAGTATGTGTGCAGACGAAACGTTAGATTATGTGATTTATCCAAAGTCAAACGTCTTGTGTGGTAGTTTCTTGTACTGACTGTGAGCTCTGTGTCGCAGGCAAGCCGTTGGTCGGCACCGAGCGGTTGGGGCTGCTGCTACTACGACTGTGTGAGATGCTGCGGTGTAACCAGATCCATCTGAAGTCCATCATCAACATACAGATGAACTCGAGCAAGTATTACAATGTGCAGATGCCTCAGCTCTTCCAGGAGACCTTCTTCAATACCTGAGACAACTTCCAGAGACAGTCGAAGCACTGCCCGTGATGCATAATATACACAGCTCGTCTGTGGCGCACATCTGTGCTGTCTAAAGCAGAGAGAACATGTCAAAGTCTGCAGTCAGCAGAACCGAGTATACAGCCTACCTCCAGTGCATAGCTTACGTCATCATCTGTGTTCAACCATGTACCTCTGGCACTAGTGTATCATGCAAAACCGCGGGGACATTACCAAATTCTCGGGCACAGCATATACCTTGTGGACCTTCAATGAACGGGCAAAACCTTTAGAAATTAGAACCCTTCTTAAAGGAACAGTTCTCACATTCAAAGAAGAATGTTCCATGTCTGACAGATGGATCCATTATGTCATGTTATGCCTAGCAACTAGGTCTGATAAGCTTACTAAAATGTCCGCCGCTGATATGAAACTGTTGGACATTCTGTCGTATTTTTTTATCACAATTCTAGCCCAGTTTTTTTCTTGGTAAGAAAAACAAAGGGCAAAGTTGTTTAGACAAGAACAGTATGTTGATGTGGTGTATCGTGTATGCATGCTACCATAGTAATGTAAATAGGGTCAACATGGTTGCTATGGCGACACTTGACAGAGGTCACACTTATAATTTGAATTACAACATCAGATTCTACCTCCGTCAATGAGAAACTCGTGTAGTGTCTACGAAACAGTTGAGAGCTGTATTAATTCCTGCTGTGTTACTTGTGACAACCCGCTGCGACACCAGTCTTGACTGAACATCCTCATTTGAACAAATGAAATGGCCTAAACTTACAGGAAAAACATACAAGGGATATGGTTATTAGTTAAATAACTTTGTGTACTACAGTTGCTCTATTTGTTCAACAAGTGGGCTGGTAATATATATGGTTATTAGTTAAATAACTGTGTGTACTACACTTGCTCTATTTGTTTAACAAGTGAGCTGGTAGTATATATGGTTATTAGTTAAATAACTGTGTACTACACTTGCTCTATTTGTTCAACAAGTGGGCTGGTGGTATGTATGGTTATTAGTTAAATAACTTTCTGTACTACACTTGCTCTATTTGTTCAACAAGTGGGCTGGTGGTATATATGGTTATTAGTTAAATAACTTTCTGTACTACACTTGCTCTATTTGTTCAACAAGTGGGCTGGTAGTATATACGGTTAATTGTTGATCTGTTATACTCTTAGAGACTGCTATTGCAGTTTACCGGGCAGCTTTTGTTTGTTGCACTATCTGTGTATTTTATATGGTAAACCATTTCTTGACACATCTATTCAACAGACACAAAGATCGAGCTGGTTTTGTTTTTATAGATGCTTTGTTAACATCAGTCTTGGACGTGCAGGAATTGTGGTAGTGTTGAATGTGTTCATATACAGCTGTTTTTGAATCTCGCACCCTATCGAGCCTTGTTATTATGTTAGGTGCCATATCAGTAGAAAGGGAATGTGATTGTATAAAAGTAATGTGTAGCAGTAGTCACCTATGCGTGTATGCTGTAATTATCGCCTGTGCCATATCCTACTGTTTGTTTGGTTGTAGACTTGTGTGCTTATCATTGTTTTGTGTATTTGTTACACGTCCTCTTTCAAAGGCAGCATAATCCCAGAAACGGAATGCAACATTGACCCGACATCAATAATGAAAAGAATCATGTACGGTGAAATGTTTGTCCATAGTAAATTAATCGTGTGTAATGTTCTTGTGAATATAGTGTTTATAGTTGTAAAGATCTAATTGTGTTTAGCTAAGCAATTGTATGTTAAGACCGCTCTGTATGTGCTGTTTGCAAACAATGCCATGAGCTGTTAGTTTGTCTATTTATAGGAAACTGCTGCAACGTGAAATTATGAAACCCAGTCGTGCATGTAATGTATGATTTTATCAGTTTACCTGACTGACATGTCTTTTACATATATATTTATTGCTTGTTTTCAAGTCTTTGGACAGTACAAGCTATCCATATATGTGTAATGCATGTCTTTGGAGACATTCAATACTATGGACTATGGTCCTCCGTGATTGACAAATGTTTGATTCACAGGTGAACAAAATACGGTTCAGTGCTATAACTAATATCAGCAATCAGGTAATTCTCAATCGTGTAAGATGTTCATGGTAATGTTGATGCAAGTAGCAACCACCAGTGGTTAGAGATCATTGGCAGGTCGGATTTAACCCCAGATGATTTAATAAATGCTACAAGCTTTTAACAATTTATTGTCATACGTCGGCCTATATGAAATTAAACATTGTCAGTATAACAATGATTAATATAACATTTTATGAAACGCTCAGTGTAACAATTATTAATATTTTACGTTTTATGAAACACTCGGTAAGTGATGTGGTGTAACAATAACTGATACGCTTTAAAGGATTGTCGGATGTATTGAGTAATTTTTTGACGGGGTAAAGTTTATTTGACAGGATGTCAAAAACGTTAGGGTGCAGTAGCACTTTTCAGACTCGGTCGAGAAGATCACGGCTTGAATCCTTTTACTGCACATTTCATTCATGCTACACCACATTGCATGTTTAGGAATGACTACCCGGTTATTGTAGTGGATGTGAATGTGGCGTTTTTGTTCAGCGATTGCAGCATGGCTGAATTCTCTATACAGAAGTTGAGTCGGTGTCGAAACAGTTCTACCATGAAATGAAGTGTCAAGCACTTTTAGTATCATAAGGACTAGATATTGTGCTATGAAAGAATTACTGGTTTGAAAGAGACCTCGAGTGTTGGTATTACACAAATGTCTTGGTCACATGTAATGTCACTAGTACTGTTCCATATGAGCTAAGCTCATATGGCAGTGGCCATCTACAGTTTACTTGACTGACATGTCTTTTACATATATATTTATTGCTTGTTTTCAAGTCTTTGGACTGTACAAGCTATCCATATATGTGTAATGCATGTCTTTGGAGACATTCAGTACTATGGAATATGGCAGTAGCCATCTACAGTTTAGTGGCCATCTACAGAGGTCACTATGTCTGCTAATAAATGTTGTGATATTTTATCGTAGTGTGTTCATCTTTCATTAAGTGGTGCCAAAAGTCAGATAATGTAATTAAAAACTCCGACACACTTTTTCAATGTAATTAAAAAGTCAGACCTACTTTGTCAATGTAATTTATTTATTTTGCAAAATACTGTAGACGACAAAGCATTCTAATTCAAATCTTTAGTTAACATGTTATAGTTTTAAATTTCGATCTTGTTACCTTCATCAGTACATAACATAATAAAAATCAATTAAAATGTAAACACTACCTACACATTTGATGTGTTAGTTGAGAACATTGTATCGCAGTAGCATGGACTTAAGGAAATACAGGGTCCATCTATCGGACGGTTTGGAAAAAATATCACAGATTGTCAATCTTTCTCTGTTCCTTCTCTGCCAGTGCCTGTAACGAGCATGACATGACGTCTACCTCAGTGTGGTCACCTTGGTGAAGACACCTTGTTGGAGTCACCCTGGTGGAATCATCTTGCTGGAATCACCCTGGTAGAATGACCATGGGATCACATCAGTGAAATCATCTTGTTGGAATCACCCTGGTAGAATGACCATGGGATCACATCAGTGAAATCATCTTGTTGGAATCACCCTGGTAGAATGACCATGGGATCACATCGGTGAAATCATCTTGTTGGAATCACCCTGGTAGAATGACCATGGGATCACATCAGTGAAATCATCTTGTTGGAATCACCCTGGTAGAATGACCATGGGATCACATCAGTGAAATCATCTTGCTGGAATCACCCTGGTAGAATGACCATGGTATCACATCAGTGAAATCATCTTGTTGGAATCACCCTGGTAGAATGACCATGGGATCACATCAGTGAAATCATCTTGCTGGAATCACCCTGGTAGAATGACCATGGGATCACATCAGTGAAATCATCTTGCTGGAATCACCCTGGTAGAATGACCATGGGATCACATCAGTGAAATCATCTTGTTGGAATCACCCTGGTGGAGAATCACATGGGGGTCACCTCAGTGGAATCACCTTGTAGTCACCTAGGTGGGGGTCACCTTGTTGAGTCTAGTCACTGGTTTTGTTAATGACAAGTAGCGTAGACTAGTAAATCATGTCAGTCGTTTTGGAGTTGCACTAGTGTCAGTTTTTTAAAGGGCGGCTTTATTTTGTCCTGATTTGTCCTCATCGTTTATCCTTGTCCCTTTGATGTCCTGGCAAACGCTGGCTTTGGGTGAGAAGTACCTCAAGATGGAGACAGGAGGGGAGCCCTGAAAATGTAGAAACTTGTTCAATAAACCTGTTAAAACACATCTTACCTAAAGAATATATACCATATTCGTTCTGTGAAGCACACAGTACACTTAAAACAATTTCTTATGGTTACATGAGTGTGAACAAAACAAACCGATGGGTGCAGTGACACCATATTGAACTGTGGGTAGCTGTACTGTTTCAGTTGTAAAAAGAAACACAATATGTTGACTGGAAATGATTAGTACATCCACGTAAAGGTGATTTCGTCGTCAAAGGAACATTGCAAATGCTACAGACACTGGTGGAACTATCTGGTGTTGTAAATGGTTGACAAGGAATTAATTACAATAAATGATGGATCTGGTGATCAGTTTTAGTCACAGATCGATGCCAGATGCTGCTGAAAAAGGTGAGTATAGGCTAATTCGGGCATACAGCAGTTGTTTCCACATCGTATTGTGTCATGCATTCACTGACAATGGTCATGTATTGTCTGACAAGATAACGTTATCTGAATGTCTGTAATTAATCCTTTGGGCCGAAGGTCCAACGGACTTTGATTGAATCATTCTATTTGATTTAATCATTCTAAGGGCCTCCCAGGCCCCAGAAACTGGTAAATTTTCATATTTTGCCTATTTTTTCAAAAACTCATCAGTAACTTTTCCTCTAAATTTGCATAGTCATATTTTAGGGTAATGCCACTATACACAAGAAATCTGTAATTGATTTAATCATTCTCAGGCCCCCCAAAATGCAAAATTTGCCTACTTCCTTACTACTGTGGCAGAACCTGGCCAGCTGCCAAGTTCTGTGTATTGGTCACTGCCAGTGAACCTTTTTTGTCTCATTAGTTTTGCAGCTGTATGAGTTTGTGGTTTGTTATGTTAATGAAACAAATTATGTATTATACATGCCAAGAGTCACTCTTCATCAAAATATTAACTATTTCATCAACGGTTTCTCTAAATAATTGTCTATTTTAAAATAAAAAGTTTAGTGTTTAACTGTACATCAGACAATAACTGTAACAATAGAAGAGTTGTTTTAAATGTTAATCAGCGATTGTTAATTTGTTACAGCTGTTACGAATCATGCGAGTGGCAAATAATATATATTATAAAAAACAAAAATTTACTGGTTTTAAACGCAGTTTGATTACACCGAGAATATTTTGCTTGAATTCTGAATGCTAAATTATATGCCCAGCATTAGCCCTGTACTTTAGCAGTCCATAAATCCCCACTGATACCCTTTTGAACTACACCAGGATGTCACATGGAGTGTTTAACTTGTACAAAGAAAATAAAGGAATTACTGTTTTGACAAGTTTCCGAATTTTTTTTATTTTTATTCAGTACACACTTATTGGTTGCCTCGACTATGCAACTCTGCATTTGGTGAAACAATGCGACTGTGGATTGCACTGCCAGCAGACTTTTGATCATCCAGAATTCTGACAAGTTTTATTAAATATATATATATAAATCTTTATATATATATCTATATATAATTATATGTTTATGTACTTTTAATGTACTGTACAACTTACGTTAATAGTTTATAGATCTTTTTGTGTAACTTTATTTGTACAGTCTATCAATCCACCAATGAAATGCATAATTTTCTTATTTATACCATTTAAGGCAAACAAGAAACATTCTACCCCTCCCCCAGACTGACCTGATTGAGTTGGGGCGAGCCTTGAAGCCCTGGGGTCATCAGTCGTGGGGGCGTCGCGCACTGCAGTCTCCGCCCCACCATCCTCGGGGTACCTCCCACCCCCTTCCTCTTCGATCCCCTCTCCCCTCGCCTTCCCCCGCCAGATGTTTTCGGCGTCACTGCCTTGTCCTCACCGCCAGATGGTGACAAATGTTTCGAGCCTCGTTGACTTGGGGAGAGAACTTTAGCTCTAAGGGGTGACGATTTCTCACCCGCCAATTTGGTCAGCCATGTCGGTGTCTGGCTCAGTTTCGGGGGTAGTTTCCCGACTGGGGTTCGTGGCTCGGGTTTGAGAACATAGTTCGGCAGCCCTTGTGTCGGCGACTGGTGATTGGTTGCACAGAACCGAGGCCGGAGTCCTCCCGACACCAAAGGACTCTGGGGAGATGACATGGGTGGTAGGAGTCTGGGTGTCACATCCGTGGAGTCATATGACCCCTCGACCAAAGGGAATAACGCCTTTCGAGCAGAGTCGTCGTGAACCACAGGCGCCCCTTGGTGAGTCCCCACACACAACTGGGCTTCGTTCTTTAACGGTGTCGACATCGACTGATTGTTTTTGTTCAAGCTGCTGTTAATAGGCAAGTTAAGGTTTCTCATATTTTCATCATCAGAATATTTAAGTTTTTTGTTTGGCGTCTGACTCCTGTTGTTCACAGTAACTGCTCCATTGCTGGTGACAACATCGTCACAAAGTTTCCGTTTTACTCTTTCCTTCATACTGCGCTCCTCTGATGACTGAGTCATGTGACCCGCCGTTGTCGATGCTGCGCATTTCTTTGGTGTCACCTGTAGTTTCCGTGGCGACCGCCCTGTCTTGCTAGTGGCCGCGGACACCCACTTCGAGATGGATGACGGAATCAGTGGGCTACCACCTGCCGAGTTTGTGGAGGTTGCCATGGCGATAAGATTTCTCCGAACCGTGGAGGACACTTTTGCAGGACTCTGTGGCAACGTTGTCCCTTTCATTGGCGACTTAAGAATGCCACAGACAGCGGAGTGAGGTGATGTAACGGAAATACCTGCAAAGGAAATGTCAATGGTAGTGCTTGAATGTTACTCTGTAGATGTTTCGAGACTTGAAATGAATTACTACCGGTATATGCAAATAAACTCAGAAGATTATGGCCCCGATTCATGGTCAGATACAAGCAAAAGAAGTAGTGGACCTTGGTATGAATAAAAGGTAATTTAATCAATCAGCAATTCCATGCAAACATTTTGAAATAAATGTACAGACGAAGCTAGATGATACGCAGACAAAAACCTTTACAAAGGTAATTAAAGCTTTGGATATGTTAAAAACAAATTGATTCAACGAAACTGAATGTTCAGTAATTTATATTGTAAGTTTCAAGATATCACTATTTGAAAACGCATCTCGTTAAATGTAAACGAGCGCTGTGGGCAATCACAATGTATTTGTATTTTCATTAAAATGTCATAAGTTTCAAGAAAGTAAGGACTGCATCACCTATCTCACGGTTCGTCCTCTCTGTCCAGCCAATCAGCTCAGGTAGTTTGGGCAGCAGTCCAGATCGTCGCGTGAGGCGCCAGAAACTCATTGAGTTGTCATCGCCCAGCGTTACCAACTTGGTGAAGTCTGCCGGACACCACGCGACCCCCGACACCTCCCCCGTGTGACCTTTCAAGGCCAGGGGTGAGGTGACAGGAAGGTCAATGGGCCAGATGTAAGCGTTGCCATCAGAGGAACCACTCAGGAGATAGCGGTCATCAGGACTCAGTGCTGTCTTCACGTAGAATGTTGAGTTGACATGGCCACGATAGCAGCCCACTGAAACATTCAATGGTGGTCGGTGCATGTACTATCTAGTATAGTAAAATATTAATTCATTAGTATGCTTTCATACACTGCAATTTGTTGCAGGTTTCATTCATGCATGTTTGTTTAATGATTCGTGAATCTAAGCATTTAAAAAAACTGCATCCAAAATATTTTTCCGCAAACTGAAATGGTATAGCCACATAAAAAAAGAAAGCTGAGAAACGCCTAATCAAATGTATCATTCTTAACTGTAATCCCCGTTATGTCTTCATAGATTGAAAATACAACAGAATGACTCAATCATCTTTATCCATAATTTTCGGTTAGGTAAAAATGCAAAGTGTACGCATACAAGTTTGAAACAAATTAGGTATTTATAATTTAGCAGAACAATTATATTTCTCTGATATTTCTGAATGAAGGATGACAATACTGAGTCAGACTGTGACTATGCTGCATTTGAAAATGTTAATAATATGTCAGAAGAATTGCAACGATGTCAGACTATGACAGAGCTTTGCCGACTATATCTGTTGTGTAATAAACTACAGCTATACTTGATCATGTTGTGTTAGAATGGCAGAAAATGAGTTTACTGTCAGATTATGAGTGTGTTGTCATCTGGCAGACTATGGCAATGTACTGTCAGATTGTGACAGTGTACTGTCATCTGTCAGACTGACAGTGTACTGTCATCTGTCAGACTGACAGTGTACTGTCATCTGTCAGACTGACAGTGTACTGTAAGATCATGAAAGTGTACTGTTAGACTGTGACAATACTGCATCAGCTTGTGGCTGTTGTGTCAGACGTCAGTAGTCTGTCACAATGTGTCAACCTAAGCCAACGTCACACAGCGACAATGGCAACTTTCTGTACCTACCTGGCTTTGGCTTTAGCGCAGCGCAGTCAAACTGATAGATGACGTTGTCTATGCAGCTCGCAAACAGACGGGTCCTGCTTGAGTCCAGCACTAGACTCGAGAACCCTGCAAATCACATGCAGGGTGAATACCCTCTAACTGTGTCTCAACTACAGTGCCCATGGCAATGCTGTCACAATTTGTCGAACAAAAATAGTCCATGTTAGAACACTACAGTTGAACCTTGGTTTATGGTTACTCTTGTAATACGGGCACCTTGCCATTAAGGTCACCTGGGACAGGCCTAAATGACTTCCATAGTAAAGCATAGGACAATCCTACTAATACGGTCATCTCGCTATTCAGGAATATGGTCAGTAACCCAGTGCAAAATAACCAGATTGCCCACAA
This sequence comes from Escarpia spicata, assembly GCA_963995525.1. Classification (NCBI taxonomy): domain Eukaryota; kingdom Metazoa; phylum Annelida; class Polychaeta; order Sabellida; family Siboglinidae; genus Escarpia; species Escarpia spicata. The sequence continues at coordinate 11,729,123 of OZ023211.1, forward strand.
ATCCCCCCCGGCAATTACGGTCAGTCACTGATGAGAAGCCAAGTTCAGTGGCTGGCAAGACCAAGCAGTCATGTTCAGCAGCCGGGTGCTCGCCCATCAAAGGTGAGGTCGACAATGTAGCTTGGAAACAATATAAAGAAGCACGACCACAGTTATCTTTAGCCTTTATGTAAAACTTGAAAGTCATATAAACGGGAATTTAAACAATCGGGAACAAAAACCAAAATTCATTTTGTCAAGTCAATGGTTTAACCTACCATGAGCGCGGATGCTCGTTCCAGAGTAGTCAAAGCTGTATTTAGGAACTGGTCCAGACTTCTTTGTACCGTGAGTTCGTCTCAAATCCCACATCTTTATAGACCTAGACATTGTAAAACACATCAGACATTATTCCTGCCCATCACTTCTGATCTCTTCCAGAAAGTAAAAAGGGAGTGGAAACAACTATGCATCGTATTTTATTATAACACTAGTTGAGCTGCCTGGCTTTGCTCAGGAAAAGATATTTTTCAGATAAATCCACATATATGCCAATGGATATCTAAAAATTATTAATCTTAGGTTATGCTCCTGAAGTTCATTGCACTGCCATGTGACCCTCTAATCATTTGCGCTGAAATTTAATCCCCATTTTGTACACCAAAATTATTGCTGGCGTAATAGTGAACACTGAACATTTACCCAATCCCAGGTGTTTGTTAAATCTTAAATTCAATCCATTCTCAAAATGCACTGCATTTAAGACGAGGGGAAGCCTACAGTACAGATCAGCCAGCGTATATTAATTTTTGTATATAAAGTTCCCTCATCATACACTGCATTGAAAGCACAATTTAATACATAACACTGATTTGTAAACTTTATTGATACTTATATATGACACTCCACCATGAAATTAATCTCATTGCACAAATACTCATTTTAAGATTTGCAAAAAAAGATGCTGAGTGGTCAACCGGTTGATTTGGCAATTTTAACTTGCTGTTAAGAAATATTTATTTACACTATCGATCGTGTAACTATATTTCACTGAGAATTGTTTATAAGTACTCTACACATGCTTTTTAGGCAGATTATCCTTCAGGCGAACGTTTGAATTCCTTTTAGAGTAAGGTTTCTCAGAACTGCTTACTCTCAAAGTACCAAATTAAAAACTATATGACACCTGAGTAATTAAAAAACATTTGATCTCCTCCTTCATATGGTACTAATTATTAGAAAACAGATAATCTGACTTATTCAATGATGGATGCCATGAGGTCATTTATATGTGCAAACAAACAGTGCGTAATAGAACATAACAGAACGCACCCATCAACGGAGCCCGCCGACAGAAGGGTGTGATCATCCTGGAAAACCACTGCTGTCACGCTCTGATGAGTTTCCTGGAACAAACATAAACCATTCAGGTCACCAAACATACAACTGTCTGTAACAACAGCGTGACCTTGAGTGTTGATATTCTGTGGTTTGATGGTCATATTGTACATCCATTTGTCATGACAAAAGTGGGTCACTGACCTCTTTTGTGGTTACATATGACTCACTTCAAGTGTCAGTCAGCTGATAACGAGGAAGATAAATGTCTAAAGTAGAGTTAACGGTAACTTAATTTCAAGGAGTTTGAAATTGAACACCCCCTGCTCATCCAATACCACCTCTACTTCACCCCAGTAAACCTGCTCAGTCTGATGCCTGCCCCCCTGGTCTACACCGCCCCAGTATGACCAGCAAACAAGCAATGCTCCTGGGTGATATGATGTGTGAGTTACTGATGTAGACAAGACAAGCACCAAAGTGCACCCGGGGGTCGGGGAGATATCGCCTTGTAATAGTAAAACAAATACAATGGTAAGATCAGTTTCAACCCCAGGCTCACCCAGACACTGATATGGCATGTCACTCACTCCCGTAAATAACCCTGGCTCAGGTGAGTTTAAAGAACTTAAACACCAAAAGCACACCAGAAGATTAATGATTTCATTGCGACATAAGACATTTTTGTTTTAGAAAGAGATAGCGAAAACGTGGCAATTTCTGCAACCATCTAGAAGAAAGGTGGGTGTAAAATAGCCCACCTCACTTGTTACATACCAGGGAAACACTGAGCTTGAGTTATCTAGTGTCCTCCCTACCTGTTTCTTTCGGCCTGTCTTCTGCAGGTGACATTTGTGAGCGTTGTGGAGAATGTTCACCGGCTGTATGGCTCCGTCTAGAATCAAACATAAGTTTCTCAAACAACTAGTTCCAACTACAATAGGAAATACCGTATTCGTTCTATTAAGCGTACATGCCCTAATTAGCGTACACCCCCTTTTTAGCAGCATCCGACGCCGTGACAGTGATCTCCATGCCAACCTTGATGTTGAATCTATCATTGTTTTAATTTCTACCAATATCACACTAGATTCAAAGCTTGGTGATGAAACAACAAAAGGTTCACCTAAATTATCACATTACACTTTACAATCTGACATGTCTCAAATGTTTGCTAAACATACTGTATGCTTAATAGAACGAATACGGTATGCTCATTTGGTTTTATTATTTGAAACATCTGAACCTTTCAATTGTTGTCATATACAGATCGACAAGAACTCTTTATTTTCTCTCTTCGTGTACTTATCTTTCAGAGGTTTTGTGTTAAATGTGAAAAAAACAAAAACACGGAGCACTTATTTTCCTGTGTAATCTGCTCCAGCCTATCTATAAAACAAATAAAATTGTCCATTTCACACAAAAAACAAGTATCTGAAAATTCCCTCTTAGTGCTTCGCTGCAGTAGAGCATATTCGAAGGTTGTGTGAAAGACTGAAAGTTGTACCTTTTGACTTCATTCTTCTGTCCCATATCATGATGTGTCCATCTCTGGATCCAGTCGCAAACACAACTGAATCATCAAACACATTTTTGTTGAATTACAGTCAGCCAGCCACTAGGCATCCACCGTCATAAAATATCCCCAAGAAATCTCGCATGATCTCACCACCGGATACGATGCTGTCTGTTTTTAACTGCCAAGATTGAGCATAACTGCCAAGCGAATGTGACATAATCTTAATAAGTGTTGTTTATTAGTTTATATTGCTAAACACTGCAGTGTTGTTGATGTAGGATAGTGATTTTCCATACAACAATTGTATGTTTTTTACAAAAAACAACTTTTTTTAACAATTTCTTTGCATAACTTGAATGATAGAGAAATGCTGGCAAATTTCTATTAAGAGGGACGTTCATTAGGCGAACCATTACATCATTTTGATTGTACATTAATAACAATCTTTATACACATTCTTTATCTAAACAGCAATAATCAACATAAACATTATTAAAGAACATCACTTGTTAATTTAGCCAAATATTTCACGAGACACAAGTGGATAAAATATCTTGAGGGATGAATCAAGTTACTGCAGAAGGGATCATTAATAAGATTCACCCACAATAAATTGTTGGAGGTCAATATCAGTGGTTTCTACATCTGAAAACTGTCCACAAAGTGCAAGTGTAAGATTTAAATTTATTTATTGTCACTTTTATAACAACAAAATATTTCACAAGGTGGGTGTTCTTTAAAAGTAATTTGACATGCAGTAGAAGCCTAGAAGCTAGTCACAATGATGGCAGTGGGAGGAGACATACACTTGTCTGTGTGTCTGTATTGCACTGTCTTCACACTACTCGTGTGACCTCTGAAGGTCGCCAACTTCTCCTCTTCCTCCACATCCCACAGTACGACGGTCTGGTCACCGCTTGCAGTCAGTAGAGAGTGCTCGGACGGCGTCCACTCAAGGTCAAACACAGCATTTGTGTGGGTTAACCAGTCTGGCAAACAGCAATAGTAAAGAAAAGGTCAGTTCTGATATAGCACAGTATCTAATCCTCAGGGCTCTCAAAGCACTTTACATTTTTACTCCCTGGCAGACCTGTTCAATTGAACACCATCTCGACTTCTCTGGGAAGCATTGAGCAATGTTGCAATTAATGCGCAAAGACTATTCATACATAATTATCCATCACTGTCTATAGCCCGCATTCTGAAGGTATCGGCTTTTATAAAATCTCTTCATCACATATCGACATATTCGGAACAAAATACTAATTGTGTCGAGTCCTGACGAAATGAGTCGGATGTACAGATTTGTCGAACGTCAAGAAATGCCAAAATGTGTTGCAACCGCAACATTTACGATTGTGCGTTTTTTCAATAAACTTGGTCCTTAATATGTATATTATCGACTGACGTCGCTATTTGTGTTAAATGTGCATTTATTTGCTGTTTATAGAGTAGTTTTCTGATAGCTGTGTAAAATGTCATGCATGAATTCGCTAAAACAAAGCCGAAAATGCAACATTTGTAATGCAGTTTTTTGCGGAAATTGTGTGCTGTCCCTCGACGTTTTGATACTGCCAGAGAGCGCTGGATGTCATCTTTCTAAATATAGTGAGGTCGCCTTGACCTGGTTTGAATGTAGCCAATAGGATGGCTTGACGTGCGAGCTATGATGTAAACATTTGAAGCCTTGTTGCTAGCCGCGTGACTAATGCTACTGCTGTCATTGGCTGCGCAGCTGCGGCGCATGCGCATTGCGGCTTTCTTTGTCAGTCCCTTTAAAAATGGCGCTCGAGTTAGCGAGGTTGATTAATTGCAATGTGGCAGATTCCGATAGAGAAAAGATCGATAGTTTGTTGGAGGAGTACAGTGTGGCAAAGGTGACGAACCAGACTCAGATTCAGAAGTTTGTAATAGCAAGTCATCCGACGAGGATGACCATTTTGATGACCGAAGGAACGACTTCGATGGTGCCATGGAAGTGGCTGCCGAGTCTGAGGACATAGTTTTTGACTCGGTGGACGAAGAACTGGCCAAAGTTTCAGGTACGCATGCTATCGAAGTGTGTATATTACATACACTATGAAATTATTATTTGAATGTCGGCTCACTGTCTGTGGTTCGTTATATTTATATGAACAGTGGCACAGGCCATTGTCATGATTGTATTTGGGTGAATGCATGTGCACGTTATCAGGCCATCAGGGTGATATCATGACAGATTACTAATTAATTACATCGTTACTATAACCAAGCCTAATAGACTATGCTGATATGAGTTTCATTAAACTGGTGTTAGTCAGGGCTTGACATAAAGAGTAAATTAAAGTTGTAACTTTCTGTGATATGGAAGAATGATGTCAGACATACTGATACACCACTGCACTGATAGTAGGATAGGTTTATTAATTCCTTATTATTATTATTAATGTAGTCTAAATTTCCATTTGTCTCTACAATAATGTTTTTGGCGTAACTTTTAAAAAAACAGATACTTTATGCATTTCAAAGGGACATAAAATGATATTGCATGTCATGGCAATGTTTTTTTAATGTGCGTCATAACAAGGCACTGGACTATTATGATTGGCATTTTTATAAATGCATATGAAATTATATTTGCCGTTTGTGGACGTGCCTGCCATAACTGGTCGCATTTCACAGGAACACCTGCGAGTTGTTGACATGGCCAGGACATTCTACAACGGGATGGTGACAGCTGCCAAGCAGACCTGCAGCGAGATGAAACTGGTGGAGTTCAGCAGGAGTGCTCCCTGCAGCCGGCAGATCTCGATGCACTACCGTTTCGACTTTGCGCAGCGAGTTCACCTGCCGAGTGACCCTCTCCAGCCAGGCCCACTTCAAGGCACTGCCAGGCATCAAGAAGTACTTTCACTTCAGGTACATTCAATGCTATCTATTTATCCCAGTAGTATCCACAATATCAGTCGTTTAATAACAGAAAATTAAAGGAAATAAATGCTATGAATGCTAAATAAAGCTTTACATATAGGGTTCTCGTCATAGGTGAGTTGGTGTGTTCATAAGAAAATGTTTGTTTATTGTTACGTTAGTTACATGATTACAATAATTGTGTTACTTGACCCTTATAATAATGTTACTTGACCCATGTATGCACGGCTGATACATTGATGTTTTGCATCCATCTTTTTTCTGTTTGTCTAATATAAAACCAAATAAAACATATTTGCCTGTTATGACATTATGCCTGTATGCAATGAAAGATGATGAACAATTATTTAAACTGTGTTAAACACTGTTCACAGGTTTGATGCGGCCAGCCCTGGCATGGTCTTTGTAAAGACAACATGCAGCAGCCCCGAAGAGCGCTTCGAGTTCCTGGTTTGCAGCGATGCCTTGCTGCCTTCTGCACCACCAGTCGCCATCAAGCCACCTGGCCTCAGTTACGACTGCTAACACTACCTCCACACAAACATTCGTCCATTTGTGAAGGACCTGTATAAGGACGTGCTGTGTCCAAGCCCCCCTGAGAGGGAGGATGCCCCTGTAGCGGGGCCATCTACTCTCCCCGTGGCGGGGCCCTCCACAGCTCCCGATGCTGTCACATCCACACCACGCAGAGAAGGTGTACGTGGCTGAGGTCGCCGTCCTCGCCAGCCATCGCCTTCTCCGACCCAGGCATCTGAGAACTTGTGCCAGCTCGCAGGGGACGTGGTAGTCCTGGCAGGGGACATGGCAATGCATGCAGGGATCGTGGTGGTGCCAGTATGGGAAAATGAGAATAAACTCACTGACTGGTTTTGTGAGTCATATAAACTTGCAGCAGTTTTCTTTTGCAATTTTATGTTGATTTTGTTTGTAGCAATGAGCTTCACTTATTAGAACAATGTCAGTTTATAAATAAATGCATTTACCCGACAGACCAGACTGTTTTTGTGTGTGTTGTAAAATTCGTAAAAACATACCACTCCACTAGTATATATGAAAAAGTCTTTCGCTCATAACATTTTTAATATCCCATACATTTTGTTCATATTTTCAGATACTTAAAAGAATATAACTATCTAAGACGGTGCAGAATTTCAAAGAAATCCGTTCAGGGTAACTAAGGTACTTTTCAGTAAAGGTACCAAAACTTCAAACGGCTTTTTCTCAGTTTGAACATTTCTACCCCATGTGTGTTCATTGTGACATAACTTCAGCTAGGTTTATGCTACACCCACAATATATGTATCATATTAAAGCTGAGTATATGCTCTTTCCAACGGTATATATAACTCAATATTTTTAAATTTGTACATGTGACTTATTTCGTTAGGACTCGACACAATTGGTAATATAATTTTTAAAGAAATCATGAATGTTCGGAATGTCCAATATTACTATTGAACATCTCAACCAAACAAAATTTCAATTTGACTAGCCCATATTAGGTACAATAACCAACCTAAAGCGAAAGTGTTTGTTATTGTTTATTTATAATTATTAATTAATTTCTGATCTACTAGAAATGAAGAGGTTACACACTGCATTCTGCAGACTTGCCAATATCAGACCACACATACTCCTAAAATATGTTAAATCAAACTAGAATAGTTTCAATGAAAATTGATCCCACGCCTGATGAATACAATGAGTTAGCCACGTTGTCTCCCACATACCATGTTTGACAGCGCGTGGACCAACTTTCTCCGTGTCGTAGATGACCAAACCACCCTCTTCATCCACAACAGCCAGAATGTGTGGGTCAACTGAAATATAACAAAACACACCATAGCAAAACAAATAAAAAAACTGAATGTTATACTATACTAGTGACAGGAATATATAGCAACAATTTTTTCTTTGAGTGAACATTATCATATTGACGTCAAGATTTTTAATTAGTTGTGTCTGGACATGAACATGTGTTATTTGTTCTCTAAGAGTATTTCTTTATTATTTGATTCAACTACATGATGTAAGGACATTTCTTGTATCAACTTACAAAAAAATGTTCATTAAAATAAACCACTTGAAATCCACCAAACATAATGCTTTAAAATAGTGATTTTTCTTGAAAATATTATTTGGTAAAAACAATGTTTTATCAAATTATAAATGTAAATAATCTGAGCAATGCATTCAACCAAATGGCGTTCACTTACCTTTAGAAAAGCTGCAAGCCAAAGGAGGGATGAGATCCTACAATAACATAATTACATCCACAATTATGCAGTTATTATTTGGTGTAACATACACTATTTTTTATTTAACCATTGTAATGCTCCCAAAAACCATTACTTAGTATAGTACAATCTGCAATCGAGTACCAAACTGTAACGTCACATTGCCATGCTAGTGGCGACACAGATTCCAACAGAGTATTTTACTCGCACATAAGTGCATGTAAAAGTTGTTTTGTGTTTTGTCCATAACTATAATCATAATTCCGAGCTTCACACTTGCTACTTTGATTGATTTTTTAAAGTTCCAAACTTCTGTAAGTCAACTATGGTTTATGCTAATCAAATATTTAAAAAAAACAAGACTAGATACTATAAAACAATTTACACTCCTGTAGAACAATTAAAAAAATCTGCATTGATCAAGTTCCAGGTTCCTATCAACACAGGCATTTTTGAGGATTATTTCACTGAAATTATACCTCCTTTGGGTGCATAATTTCCCAGGAAGTACACTCATTGTGAACGTCCCATTTGATAATATTGATTAATTTAAATAGTTAAATTTATAATCCATGCATTCTCCTACTTTGTTAATCTGTATAATCTGGGTTGAAACAAACAAACTTTACACACACTTTTGTATCAAACTCAGGGGACTGCAAATGAAACAGAACCAGTGAGGCCGGTTGAGGGGCAATATGATGTCATCACTTTTAATCTTTATTAAACTGCAACTACATCACATTGGACAATTGTGTTTTTTTTAATCTCTAAAGAGTATTATCTTTGAGTGAGCCCAGAAGATCAACGCTTAAATCGTGTCAGCATGACGGAATTATAAACTAATTCTGAAATGTCTACCGAGTGTCTAAGACAGGAGGGAAGAACTGCCTCTCGGGAAAAGGGGAGGTGGCCTCATGTCTCACCCCATATTCTTGTCCTTCTACACAATGGTTGTCAAGTCGGATGCAGCGAAATTCTTCGACAATCTCATTTAGGTTCAATTTAACTGAAAACACAATAAGAGAGGAACATAATATCATATCAATGAAGTATGGACCATGGCAACATGGAAACAAACAAAACACTGGAAGTTTCTAAATACCAGAGTCAACTAACTTTACTTCAATGTTAGTTTCCAAGTGTTCAATATATGGTAGGCTTTCGTAGTGCAGTAGCGCAGCAGAAAGAGCTTCAGATTCTCGACTGAGAGAACCTGGGTTAGAATCCTGTGCGGCGGTGTCGAGCCTTGGGCAAGTTAGTTTACCCTACATTACTTCAGTTCACGCAGCTGTATGAATGAGTACCTGGCTATAGACAGTGGTGGATAGTTGTGTACGAATAGTCTTCGCGCATTAATTGCAGAAAAGGCGAGATCGTGTTCGACTGAACAGGTCTGCCAGGGAATACAATGCAAACTGCTTTGAGCAATCCTGAGGACAGGATACTGTGCTATACACACGTGTAAGAACTTACCTTTGTAACTACTAATAAAAATGCACTCGTCCTTGTTCTGTCCTGCACCAGAAATAATGCTGATGGGACCAGTGTAATGGTTTGACATTGTACCTGGTTTGAAATTGTCTTTTTTCACATTGTGCATGTGTCAAAATCAAAAGACAATTTCAAACCACAACATATAAGTGACATGAATTCATTAAATGTAGAATTCTAGAACAGGGTTAGGGTTAAACAAAACTGGTAAACAATACTGATACATGTGCAATGCAAAAAGACAATCTGAAACTGGTGTCATGGTTAGAGATTGTGATACCATAGACCTGTACAGCCAAACAAATGTTCAACAAGTATCTTATAAAACTTATATATATATATACATATATATGTCTCGACTTAACTAACTTCTCCCTGGTCTCTGGGGGAATAGTTGGGTATTGGACTATACATATGCCCCTGATGATGCAGTTCAGAAACCAAGCCAAAGGCAGTGCTAGGCACAGAACCCAGTCCAGATTAATCTCACTTAACCAACTCTCGCCTAGCTGCGTGACTTCCCCAGGAGAGGACTGGCATAGAATGTGTATTTTAAATGTCATCCACCAGATAGCGAGTTTAATAATAATAATTTATTTATAAAGCGGCGTATATCCGGAATATAATTCTGCTCAGAGGTGCATAAAAATACAACATTGTTAAAATTGTTCGAGCTTACACCATAAACATATTACATAAGATACGTAAAATATGTAAACAATGTAAGTCTTCGAAAATGTTTAATGTTTAAGCCTAACTTATCCATAATTAATTAATGGTAAAGTAAAATAATACATTAATAATAAAATGTATAAGACTAACTTATCTATAATAAATTAATAGTAAAGTAAAATAATAAATTAATAATAAAATAGGATAAGTTAATAATAAAATAAGATAAATTAATATTGAAAAAACTATAATTATGACTAAGATAAATTCAAAACAGTACATACTACAAGTAGTCGACAAATGCGGCTTTAAAAAGATGTTTTAAAAAATGTCTATCCTCCAGAATATTGATTAATATGTTTATTTTTGATAAAATATAGGAATTAACGAAATTGTATCATACAAAATTAAAAGTATCTTAAACGAAAAGAACATAATAAAATTCAAGTACTATGAAGGGGTTTGAACCTGAACTGAAAACGTAGCAGTCCGACATCTAACCACTTTCACAAACAGACCAGATGGACTTTGATGTATTTTGGCAGCTACCCCCGGTACACAATATTGAATTGAACGTTCGTTGTTTAAATTAGTTCTTATTGGTATTTATATTCCATTTATTTATGTCATCTTTTGTTTCTGCTTGCGTACAAGCAAGACAACGCAGATATGAAATCTTTGACCAAGAATTAAAAGGGTCCATGTGATGTGTCACCTAGTAACGAAGCGGGTGACATCTGGCAGCTTACAGATGGGGTTTGACTAAAAGGCGCATGACCACGCACGACCACGCACGACCACGAAGTTAACGAACGACCACGCACGACCATGTAGTATAATATGTTGGTAGATAGTTTGGCCGTTGATGGTATATATAAAATTATGGTTTGTGTGTGCATTATTAAAAATTTTGAGTCTGCATTTCACCCAGGAGTTGCATAATTTAGGCATTTTATCCGATCTTCCAGATGAGTATTTAGTCTTGGATCAGTAGCGCTACCTGGCGAATGGAACCGGCGAGTTACCACAAGCGATAATAAAAGTTGTGAATTTTATTACTCCAATGTGAAGAACATATCTGAAATTTGGCGAGCTGCACACACATACCTCCTACGTGCCACCAACACTGCAACAGCCCACTTGGTTACCAACACTACATTTTGGTCGTGCGTGGTCGTGCGCCTTTTAGTCATACCGTACAGATGTGGTAGAAAAGTAACAATGCAAAATTTTTATTTCGATTTATTTGGTGCGTGACTTGTTTCAATATTATAAGTTTAATTTTGAATAGTTTTTAAAGCGTAGAATTAACGGACATAAATTATTCTTATTAATTTTGTATTTTATAAAGTTAGCCTGAGAGCCAATCATCATCTTTACCCGGCTTCATGGTAAACCGGGACCACTGACGAACTGTTCAAACTCGCGTTTTTGTCCAGGCCATCGGCGTAAAGAGGGAGTGGTACAGTGCTCCCACCTCACGGCGCCTGGATAATGATAATCGAGGTTAAGTCCAGATGCATGGCAATGGCATATGATGTTTGTTTATTATCTGTGACTTTATGTTCTATACCTACATTTGTATCCGCATTCTCTGCCAACAAGAGCTTTGAACAACATTGTCACGGGTCGTTGTTCTCAACCTTTCCAAGGATTGATTAAAAATTGCGCAACTTAAAACATTTAATAAATGTGCATGTACGCGTTCTTCGACTCGTGTAGTAAAATAAACCCCCGCCAAAATGACGTCATATGTTTTTCAATTATTATTTTATTAGTTACTTTTTGTAAATTACTTATAGTTTCCCATCGTTAGATTTATTTACCAACAAATATTGAGTATTAGAAAGAAGTAAAATCCTGAAAATGTTATTCATAATAATTTTCTCGGTGACGCGATTCTTTAACGAGACTTCGTTATAGTTGTTTCTAGAAACGCGAATGTGCTGTAACGTGTTTACAGAAGGCTATCCACGTTCATCTGGACAACTATAATCTGCAGAGGGCTATTTTTTCGCATTTTATTAGATATTAACATAATTGTTACAAATATGCCACAAGAGGCAAAATCGTTTGGTAATAAAAGGGGCGCTGTATATAAAGATAAAGATCATCCTGATGCTATTCGTGAAAGCAATATTACGGCTGCAAAAGGTACGTATTTAACATTTCGATTTTAACAGGTCACAGTAAACTGTTAAAAAGAGAATGTCAGTTATGTTGCGAGTTTGGAATTACCATAAAAAATGATTAATTACCACTGTTGGACCGGTTGTTTAGTGGGCGATAATCGGGGGTTCAATTTCATGTTGGTGTTTTTCTGCCTGTCATAATTTGCAAATACAATGGAAAGGTCTCAAGCTTTGCAAAACAAAATCATAATTATTGAGTATTGCTATGTAAGCAAACGTGTAAATAAAACTGTACAGACCTAAAGTATAAAGAAATAAACTCGATATAAGACCTATTTTATGATGTTGATTACTTTATTATTTATACGAGGCCTACTTTATATGAGAAGGTTGGACTGAAAAATCTTCCCACTCAAGTCAATATACGCTGGGCCGGGAAACCTTATTTTAGGGCAAAACCAGGTTTTACTAAATAGTAGAAATGTTTTGTTGGAAAATAGAGACAATTTTACACAATTCCATGGCATGAATGATGCAGGTGGTCTGTTGGGCTAGTATAACGTGAAAACTGGTGACCCGATGGCCTTAAAAGGGTGCCAAGTCAGCACGTAGTGCTTATATCAGTGTGAGTAAATTACTAAATAAGAATACAATCACTGTTTCCTCTTTTCATACTCATCTAGCTTTCGAGTTGTCCTCAGAAAACAGTCCTAGCATTATGAACAATCAAATTACAACCTACTAGTATCCATACAAATCATTGAATGTAATAATCCTTATCCCACGACCAACAGGAATTTTTGAAAATATTACTGAAAGTTTGGCATCAGCAATGCAAACCGTCTAGAAAGAAAACATTAGCAAGCCCGCCAGCCCGATTGTAACTACCGGATAGTGCGGTTACTCATGAATTAATTGCTTCTTTACAGCCATTGCTGATGCCATCCGAACAAGTCTTGGACCAAGAGGCATGGATAAAATGGTAACTATTCCTTTATTCTGTACATGTAGTCGCATACAACAATATGCATAGACAGATCCTAGGATACCACTGATGGGACAGTACAAATAATATATTTGTAAATAATGCTATTGACTCATTTGATGCCCCATTGTACACAAATGTTTATGGTTTCAGAAAACGAGTTCTTAATATTGATAATAATATGATAAAATATATGTTTAACTGTAGAGAAATAATTGTTAATGGGCTCATATGGTCCAGCTGGTCAAAATCTCTATATAGTAATTATATTATAGATATTTTGACATATTTATTTTCTTCTATTTTTATTACTTTTTTATCTCACCTTAGTTTGGTTTACTCATTTATATATCTAACTTATTATTTTTTAATGGTGAAGCTTTTATTCCTATTTGTATGTATTACTTAATTGTACATGTACTGTGGGTTCTTGTACCTCAAATGATAAGCATTCAGAACTGATGATTATGGTCAGTTGAATACATAGTATGTATGTACCAGAACAAGTAGTTATACATATTTAGCCAGTTGATTTGCATACGTGTGAATGGATTGATAAAAAATTATTTTTATAATTGTCCAATTACAAGTGTTAAATATGTGTAGGCGTACTGTAGTAACACATTTCATATGATGAGTTGTAATGAATGTTATACATGTGTGATCTTCTTGATGCTTTGGTTGTGTTGCCAACAGATTCAGTCCGGTGGCGGTGATGTGACAATTACCAATGATGGAGCGACCATTCTGAAGCAGATGCAGGTTCTTCACCCAGCTGCAAAAATGGTATGTCTACTGCAGGTTTCATTTCCTCATCAGAAATTATAGCGTACTAAAATGATAGTGGAGAAGAGGTAGTTAGAGCCGTGGCGTAGTTGTCAGTGAGGTAGTCTATTGGTATGCACTCACCACTTGAGTCATGGGTCATTAATGTGGTAGAAATGTTTGAGCAATTAGGCTGGGCTCATAATTTGTTTAGACAGTTGGCGAATTGATTGCTTTTCATAGCCAAGTGTAATGTTTGGCCATTGCCTAATGGTCAGTAGCATGGGCCTAGTTAATTAAGGATAGTGTGTTTGTTTATTTCTTTGATGTTTACCATTTCAAAAATGGATGCATGTAGAAACACCCTAGTTCTAACTGTGGTGTCAATTTGTATTGACCTGCCAGAAAGTCGGAAGAACAGTTGTGAAATAAGTGTTTATTAGTGAACACGAATGGACAGGGACGTGGTCAGTTCCATTCTGGAATTGACTTTCGATTGGAATTAATTTCTTTGAATTGATAAAACAGAATTGACATCATGTTTGTGAATGGGCGGCATTGGCATGTAAATAGCGTTATTTTCCTGCATATCTGATGACTCGTAACTTTTTCAGTTGGTGGAGCTGTCGAAGGCCCAGGACGTGGAGGCTGGAGATGGTACCACCACAGTCGTCATCATTGCTGGCAGTCTGCTCAATGCAGCACAGAACCTTCTCGTTAAAGGTATGGCATATTGCATTCATGGCTATAGTGCTACGAGACCGAGTTTGAGCAGTGCTGTGCATATTGGAAATATCAGTACTGTATAAAATATGTGTTATTACATGCCGGATAAATTAACAGACAATATATTAAGATAAGGCACTCGCAACGCTTACTTCATTACCACAGCAAGTGTTGGGTGGCAGCCGTGCAGTGCCCATATTTTGTAGATCGACACCATTGGCTGTGTAAATCCACAACAGGTTTCATTTCATGCTCATACATACCAGATTAAAAAGTACCAACAGTTTTCTGTGTCTTCAGAAAAACACTGCAAAAGTGAGTTAAATAATATTGTCCTTGGAAATTTAGAAAAGACGGGTTGACTTGAACGCCGGTCCTCTTGCTTGATGGTCTGACGCACTAACTGCCAACATACCTGCAAAACGCAATAAATGCCAATTCAAATAACATTTCTGACTGGGTGAAATTTCAGAAACATTTTTAAGGGGATAGTTGCTGCGAAATTCAATTTTGGTCAATTCTAATGCCAGCTGCCTAAGATTTTCAGGAAATCACCATTGGGGGTCAAAACAAAAATTAAAATTAAAAAGTATTTTGGTTTCCATGGAAACGGCAGTCATATTATTTTTTGTAAGAATTTTTTCAACGTCTCACATGGACCCCTTGTGATATACTGTTTGAAATAAATCACAGTGATAGAAGATACAAGTATGTGTATCATGTCAGAAGTAAATTGGCATAACAAAAATATATTTTGTTGAATCATTTTTTTTATTAAATTTGTTTTGGTTAATCGGTCATGATTTAATATCACAGAAAATTGAAATCATAAGACATTCAAATGTCCTTCTGACATGATGCACTATATGCTTTGCTTTGGGTGCACTTCAAATTTCAGGTGAAAATGTCAAACGGTTTCGGTAGAACTCTCCGTTGAAAGTTTTAGAACAGCACAAAAACGAAATCATGAGAAAACAGCAAATAAAGATTCTATTTCTATTTACACACTGATTACATGCATTTACAACATTCCAGAGCACAAAGTGAGTTGATAAATTGCATAGCAACTGTTGTGCAATGCAGGTTATTATACGTAATGTTGCACACAGTGCTCTCTAGTGGCCATCACGGCCGTGGATGATGTGCACCAACGGTGCTGCCGCCAACCGTCACATTGTCAAGTTTCTACTGTGTTTGAAAACTGTAAAGAATGTTTTCTGTTTACTCACTGATTAGCGATTACATGCAGTTACAACATTACAGAGCACAAAATTGCAGAATGAATATTGCAGTATGCTTCATATAACGCCCCCTGGTGGACGATGTGGAACCAACACTCATGCCGCCAACCATTACATTGTCAAAAGTCTCCATTGCCGTACGATGGACCACCTTCGGCCCTGACAAGCACATCATGTTGACATATCTGCTTCAGACGACGTGCTTCTCTGCGTTTCTTTTCGCTGCATCATAGCAATGCGTTCGTCATCCTTCGCCTTTGTCAGCTTCCCGACTGACATACCTCATTCAAATCCCATGGCAACTGTGGTGGCTGTGACAAAGCTCTCCACTCTGACATTGAATTCACAGACTGCCATTGCAGCACCAGCATCTAGTCGCACCTTGCCACAGAAGTCTGTCTTGGGGCACTTTCTCCATACGATTGCATGAACACTCTCTTTGCTATTTTGGGTTTTACCCCTCAAGCACCGACGCAGGAGACTCTCTTCACCGAGTCGAGCATACACCGGTCGCACGAACTGGCCAACCTCTCGCGAAAGTGGTGTCCCGACGATGACCCGATGGGGCCTTGGATGTTCACCTTTGGCTAAGGCACTCTGAAAGAAACACCAGCTCTCTCGTCCTTTTGGGCACCGATCATGATGCGGATCTTCATCTGTCGAGAGTGCGTGAAAGAATGTCGCAAACACAGCATTGCGCATTCTGTCAAGGTTGTTGCTGTTACTCCTGATCGCATTGTCATAGTAGCTTGTCAGTTTCACTATGGTTGCAGCTGTCAGTTTGCCGTAGCCCTTGCCACCAGTCACAACACCTTCCTGATGACCCTCTGCTGCCACTTTCCGCAGTGCTGACCCAAGCCTCTTTGATACATGATTCACGCACTCCTCTTTTTCCACATGGCAGTCATCCCCATAGACGTTCAGTGCCGCAATGTGATTGTATGTTCTGGCTTCACCATCCGACAGAAGGGTCACGTACCGAAAGCCATGTTTTTCGACCGACCGCTTCCAGAGGATTTCTGCAATGGCTGCGTCCATGGCACCGGCTGTGCCTTTGAAGTTTTTTTCACATTCGTGATCAGCCGGCCACTGGTCATACTTGGGACTTGTCTTGTCCATGCGGTCGCCAACTGGTGCACAGCCATGGCAGTACTGACTGAGAGTGGCATAGTCGATGATCAAGTTGGTGAGCAGATCGATCACACAACCAAAGCCATAGTGTGACTTGTGTCCCCTGGTCATCCAAGACGCATCATATGTTTCCCTGTCTTGTTGACACGCTTCGTGCTGTCCCATTTCGACGGCAATTCACAATAACGATCGACTTCTTACAATTGGCTGTCGTCTGCTGTTGTCTAGGACGCTATGCCCTGAACAGGGGATTTCCACCGGGGAAACGCCGTGCGCATGCGTTCACGGCATGTACGGCATGACGCTTTATTATGTAAATACTACGGAGATGCTTATTGGCTAAAAACAAAGGGGATTTCCCAAGTGTAGGCGGACCCCGTGCGTAGACAGGGGAAAGCCCTATTCAACAGTATCCAACATGGCAGGTTTTGTCGGAGGATGGGTGCCGTAACTAAGGCGACAAACTCGCCTAATTATTGCTAATTTGACTAAGACAAAGGAAACCACAGTAACACAGGTCATCAATAAAATCATTTTATTCACATATAAAATAAGATTTGTGTAAATCTATGTACTGGATCTGAAAGAAATATGAACATCGTAACGGAAAATTATGAAAACGAAATATGCAAAAAAAAGTTTATAAATCATTAATTCCAAGTCGCGTGTCCCCTTAAATGTACAAAAACGATTTCAACCCTTACTATCTGTTGCTATGATATTGTATTCGTAAGATATTTCAGTGTCGTGTACAGTCTTTCAGTTACACTCTGGGGATGGAGCACTAAATGAGTTTATGTCCCCAACAAATGTTTTGCACTGAAACACCCCCAAAGTGTTTTGCACTGAAACACCCCAAAGTGTTTGCACTGAAACCCTTTGCATGGAAGCTGATGTTGACTCTACATATTGCTTGCAGGGATACACCCAACAATCATCTCTGAGTCGTTCCAACGTGTAGCGTCGAAGGCGGTTGAGATTCTGGAGGAGATGGCTACACCGCTGCAGATGAGTGACAGGGACTCACTGCTCAAGAGTGCCACCACCTCTCTCAACTCTAAGGTCACTGCATCCAGTCTTCTCCATGCTTACTCTTCTTTGCTTGTATCTAGTGTGTGTCTAGGACAAAGTCTGGCAGTGCAATTTGTGTGTAACAAAATGTCTTTATATGTTTATCTCGATATATTTTCAAGCATGAGATGATTTTAGCACTGTTCATGAGCTGATTCTAGCACTGTTCATGGGGTGATTCTAGCACTGTTCATGAGGTGATTCTAGCACTGTTCGTGAGGTGATTCTAGCACTGTTCATGGGGTGATTCTAGTACTGTTCATGGGGTGATTCTAGGACTATGTTCATATTGACTGATAAGGAAATAGTTGTTATAACATATGCTAGTCTAGCCATTTTTCTAGTACTGATTATACAGGTGAATAGTGAACAGGTTGTGATATGAATGTCCTGGAATACTTGTCTCTTACTGGTTGTGTGTGTGAGAAAATCTTGGTGTACTGGTCATGTCTGCCATGTTCTTGAAAAAGTGCTGCTTTTTTCCTCAAATGTTCTTGAATTTGACTTTGCTCATCCTGTATGAACCCTGGTTGAACAATGGAACGACTGACAGCAACAAATCCTGTGCTTTCCCTTGCAGGTGGTGTCGCAGTACTCCAACATACTGTCCCCGCTGTGTGTTGACGCTGTCCTCAAGGTGATAGACCCAAAAAAAGACACAAATGTAGATCTGCATGATATCAAAGTCATCCAGAAGTTGGGGTGAGTCACATGTACTGATGCAAATATATGTTGTCTTATTCTGGAATAAATGACTTGTTTGTGTTATGGTTTGTGATAATTTTTCCAAATAAAAACTGCCTCGTGACATAAACAAAAGCAGGGCCACATACATGTTTCTACATGCTTCTTAGTTGTAGTTAGTTTGATTTCCTAAAGAATATTCAGTACCGTTGTGTTTTTTTTACATTTGGGACGTAATTGTGAAAAATTAACAAGTAAAATATATCTTCTGGAAACTGTACACTGCACCTGGGATTTCCTTTATGTGTGACTGTCCTACAGACATGTTGATGGGATCTGTTCAAATATGTCATTGTCAAGGCATCTATTGTTCAGTCCCATTGTTGAGTGTTTGTAGTAGATTGCTTGCCAGTGCAGTACAGTGCTGTGCCTGGTCTGATGGTATGTTCTGGTGCCAGTACAGTGCTGTGCCTGGTCTGATGGTATGTTCTGGTGCCAGTGCAGTACAGTGCTGTGCCTGGTCTGATGGTATGTTCTGGTGCCAGTGCAGTACTGTGCTGTGCCTGGTCTGATGGTATGTTCTGGTGCCAGTGCAGTACAGTGCTGTGCCTGGTCTGATGGTATGTTCTGGTGCCAGTACAGTGCTGTGCCTGGTCTGATGGTATGTTCTGGTGCCAGTGCAGTACAGTGCTGTGCCTGGTCTGATGGTATGTTCTGGTGCCAGTGCAGTACAGTGCTGTGCCTGGTCTGATGGTATGTTCTGGTGCCAGTGCAGTACAGTGCTGTGCCTGGTCTGATGGTATGTTCTGGTGCCAGTGCAGTACAGTGCTGTGCCTGGTCTGATGGTATGTTCTGGTGCCATTGCAGTACAGTGCTGTGCCTGGTCTGATGGTATGTTCTGGTGCCAGTGCAGTACAGTGCTGTGCCTGGTCTGATGGTATGTTCTGGTGCCATTGCAGTACAGTGCTGTGCCTGGTCTGATGGTATGTTCTGGTGCCAGTGCAGTACAGTGCTGTGCCTGGTCTGATGGTATGTTCTGGTGCCAGTGCAGTACAGTGCTGTGCCTGGTCTGATGGTATGTTCTGGTGCCAGTGCAGTACTGTGCTGTGCCTGGTCTGATGGTATGTTCTGGTGCCAGTGCAGTACAGTGCTGTGCCTGGTCTGATGGTATGTTCTGGTGTCAGTGGAACTGTGGAGGACACGGAGCTCATTGACGGCATGGTGTTCAACCAGAAGTCAGCTGGAACAGGCGGACCTCACAAGATCGAGAAGGCCAAGATTGGGCTTATCCAATTCTGCATTTCACCACCAAAGACTGACGTGAGTTGTCTCTTTCCTCTCACTTTTCTGTGACTTCATATTCTTGGGATTGTATTTTGCAAATGGTGTTCGTTTTTCTAAAATTTGTGTGAGAAATTAATTTAGTTGGTCTATTCCCAATTTCTGCTTTGATGTGTCAGTGTGGTTTTGTGCAGATGTGGGTTGTGTTGTAGATTACAAATGTGACCCTAACTGTGTCATACATTGCTTACATATTACAGAATTATATAAATTTTATATTAAGGGGAGGTATGGCAGCTAGATAGGACACTTTTTAAAATGCATAATTAATATAATTTTTTTGCATCCAAGCTGTAGAAAAGCTATTACTGAGTAAAAAATGTATGACATTTTTTTCTGCCAGACCCCCCGTTTCCATGGTAATAAACAAAATGGCCGCCAAATGATGGTATTCATAGCACATCTAGAAAATTGCAACACTCTGGAAGTAAAAATGATATGGTAATCTAACTTAGCCTGTTGTATTCTCCTGGATATTCTCCACAATCCGTATAAAAAACATTTCAATTTTTTTAAATATTTATATTTTATTTTGAATTTTCAAAACCGATTGATTGAAAATGCAACTTTTTTTTTAGATAACTACAAAGATAAAACACAAATCCAAAATGTTTTTTATACAGATTGTGCAGAATACTCAGGAGAACACAACAATCAAAACCAGATTATCATATCATTTTTACTTCCAGAGTGTTGCAAGTTTATATGGCCAAAAACTTGATTTTCTGTAAACGGCCGTCAAAGTTTACACAGTGATAATATGAATAATATTATTGTAAACAAGTAAAACATTCAATAAATTGTGTTTGTTTATCTCCCAGACATTAATTATGCACAATAAATAATATCTGAGATGAAATACACCCACAGAATTTATACAATTTAGCTTTTTTTAAATAAATATAAAGGTCATTTGCATCATCATCTGATTTTCTGTAAACGTCCATCTGACACTGAAATGTCAAGATGTGAATAGTAATGGCTGTAAACAGCCAAAACAATTCAATTAAAGGTGTTTGTTTTCTCACAACATTAATTATGCATAACAAGCCATGTTTATGATGAAATATATCCACATGATAATAATACAATTTTATTTATATGCCAACAAATGAAATATATCCACATGATAATAATACAATTTTATTTATATGCCAACAAATCTGGGGCAACAGCAAGTTACAGGTTTTACTGAAAAGAACAGACGCCCATATATAAGTTGCACAGTTCTATAAATATAAGTTAACAAAGCAATAACTTAGTCTTATATACCAAACAGTTAACATGTCAAGCCCAAGGGCAAGGCCTGTTAACAGGCCTGCTGTCATCACGCATCAGTACTAGCTTTGTCCGGCTACAGGACGCACTATTTGGCAAAGCTGCAGTCTCTTTAACTATCGTACCGTCACTGGTGCCGATAGTAACATTAGCACAAGCCCCACACTCAGCCATGGCAACGGGCAGCGAAGTCGAAGTGACAGCTCCGACTGGCATTGCCGCGTCTTCGCCAGCGTTTCTGACACGCGACGAAATTAACTTGCGTTTTCCCCACGCAGAAGCCGCCAATAACTGCTGCCTTTTCTTCACAAATGACATTCAGCCACAACGTCCTTTTCCGCAACTTTTCTCTATACTAACTAACTCTAAACTATCTCTTATCAACATCGTCAGAGACAAAACTCACATCGCTCGAGAAAACCGCCATATTTTATAAACAATGGGAAGTAGCAACAAGTGGCATGCTGGGAGAGTTTTGCGCTCGCGCAACTTCGTAAACCAATCGGAGTGTTCGTAGACACGAGGCGCGTCACGGAACTTAGCGGATGACGACACGACTGTTACCGAATGCCAAATAAGGTCATTCTCGGCAGAATATAGCTTGCATAAATAACGATGTTGGCCGAATGCTTTCACAAGGGCGGGATTACCGACTACGGTGATTGACAGACGACGTTTTGGCGGTTCCAAAAATATCAAACAAGATGGCGTAAGTCGAAGGAAGGACCGCGTTGTCATGGCGTAAACATTGGCAACTTTCAGCGCATTTCGCGTCTTCCCAATAAAAATGGATATATCAGTATGATAAGGGTGGACTTTATACACGAATAAAAGTCGTTTAGAGGTATGTTGTTGGTCTAAAAGTGAAGTTTATTTATAGTAAACATACAAATCTACTATCTGGCGCTGGAAAATTAAATGGACATATTTTTTAAAAAAAGCGTAAATTAGCACCCGTACCAGGCCTTAACAGGCCTGCTGTCATCACACATCAGTACTAGCTTTGTCCGGCTACAGGACGCACTATTTGGCAAAGCTGCAGTCTCTTTAACTATCGTACCGTCACTGGTGCCGATAGTAACATTAGCACAAGCCCCAAACTCAGCCATGGCAACGGGCAGCGAAGTCGAAGTGACAGCTCCGACTGGCATTGCCGCGTCTTCGCCAGCGTTTCTGACACGCGACGAAATTAACTTGCGTTTTCCCCACGCAGAAGCCGCCAATAACTGCTGCCTTTTCTTCACAAATGACATTCAGCCACAACGTCCTTTTCCGCAACTTTTCTCTGCTAACTAACTCTAAACTATCTCTTATCAACATCGTCAGAGACAAAACTCACATCGCTCGAGAAAACCGCCATATTTTATAAACAATGGGAAGTAGCAACAAGTGGCATGCTGGGAGAGTTTTGCGCTCGCGCAACTTCGTAAACCAATCAGAGTGTTCGTAGACACGAGGCGCGTCACGGAACTTAGCGGATGACGACACGACGGTTACCGAATGCCAAATAAGGTAATTCTCGGCAAAATATAGCTTGCATAAATAACGATGTTGGCCGAATGCTTTCACAAGGGCGGGATTACCGACAACGGTGATTGACAGACGACGTTTTGGTGGTTCAAAAAATATCAAACAAGATGGCGTAAGTCAAAGGAAGGACCGCGTTGTCATGGCGTAAACATTGACAACTTTCAGCGCATTTCGCGTCTTCCCAATAAAAATGGATATATCAGTGTGATAAGGGTGGACTTTATACACGAATAAAAGTCGTTTAGAGGTATGTTGTTGGTCTAAAAGTGAAGTTTATTTATAGTAAACATACAAATCTACTATCTGGCGCTGGAAAATTAAATTGACATATTTTTTAAAAAAAGCTTAAATTAGCACCCGTACCAGGCCTTAACTGTAATCTACTGCTACTACTTTATTATTTTTATCTATTTACTGTATCTATTTACTTATGGATTTGTAAATAAAATACAGTTTTTTCTCTATACGAGATGCTATTTTGATGGTTCATTTAATTGAGTTCTTCATACAGGTGGGTGGATGCGCGGTGCAGTTGCATTATAGTGTCATTATGATGCACTCCTGGTAGCTGAATCCCATGTGAGTGGTGTTTGTGTTTGTTTTCAGATGGACAATCAGGTGGTAGTGTCTGACTACGCTCAGATGGACCGAGTGTTGCGGGAAGAGCGTCAGTACATCCTGAACATTGTGAAACAGATCAAGAAGGCCGGGTGCACGGTCCTTCTCATCCAGAAGTCTATCCTCCGGTGAGTTCGTGTAGCTGGGACCCCTGTGTGCCGTTGATGTCTCAGAGTCATTGTTTTGTGTAGGTCTTGAGTCGCCTTAACAAAATATCTTGATCTCTGCCTTTAGTTTTATCTTCAGTGCTATCCAATTGTATTTTGGTGATTGGTTGTGATGCAAGTTTTGAATAATCTTTCCTGTTATTATATGTTTTCTATCATTACTATGCCACTTCTGCTCTGAACGAGGGGCCGTTTTCATGAAGCAGAATGTTCTTAGCGCTAAGGTGATTGTTTTAGTAAATGACGTATTTTTTAATATAAGCAAACATGAGTTTACACAAATATGTGACACTAAGGAATTGCGTAACTTTAAGAAACCGGCCCCTGGAATTTATTTCTTACACATTTTCCTTACTACGTCACTGATCCTTGTCTAGCCTGTATGGGTGTCATAAATGGTCTTCTCTTTACACATGTAGAGATGCTGTGAATGACCTTGCGCTACACTTCCTCGCCAAGATGAAGATTATGGTGATCAAGGACATCGAGCGGGAAGATATCGAGTTTGTCTGCAAGGTGGGTTTACGTGGCACACCTTCACCCATATCAGACATTAGACACGTGTCTACTTGTACACTTCACTTAAACGTTTCCCGTTGAAAATTTGTTATGTAAAATGCAGGAAACAACCCAAATACACTGGTTGTTGTCTTGATATGGCAGGATATGTAATAGGTAAGTCTAAGTACAGTTAGTGATGTAAAACAACATGCTTGGAGTAGAACCTCACCAAGACAATGTACACATTGAAGTTTATGCATATTCTAATTGGTAAGGACTTGTGTTGTTATAGGGATTTGCCTTTCGTTCAGTGGCCAATGTTGACTTGTGTATTCCTCTACAGTGTGCTGTCATTCTTCTACAGTGTACTGTCATTCTTCTACAGTCTACTGTCATTCTTCTACAATGTACTGTCATTCTTCTACAATGTACTGTCATTCTTCTACAGTCTACTGTCATTCTTCTACAGTCTACTGTCATTCTTCTACAGTCTACTGTCATTCTTCTACAGTCTACTGTCATTCTTCTACAATGTACTGTCATTCTTCTACAGTGTACTGTCATTCTTCTACAGTGTACTGTCATTCTTCTACAATGTACTGTCATTCTTCTACAGTCTACTGTCATTCTTCTACAGTGTGCTGTCATTCTTCTACAGTCTACTGTCATTCTTCTACAGTGTACTGTCATTCTTCTACAGTCTACTGTCATTCTTCTACAGTCTACTGTCATTCTTCTACAGTCTACTGTCATTCTTCTACAGTGTACTGTCATTCTTCTACAGTGTACTGTCATTCTTCTACAGTCTACTGTCATTCTTCTACAGTCTACTGTCATTCTTCTACAGTCTACTGTCATTCTTCTACAGTCTACTGTCATTCTTCTACAGTCTACTGTCATTCTTCTACAGTCTACTGTCATTCTTCTACAGTCTACTGTCATTCTTCTACAGTCTACTGTCATTCTTCTACAGTCTACTGTCATTCTTCTACAGTGTACTGTCATTCTTCTACAGTGTACTGTCATTCTTCTACAGTCTACTGTCATTCTTCTACAGTCTACTGTCATTCTTCTACAGTCTACTGTCATTCTTCTACAGTCTACTGTCATTCTTCTACAGTGTACTGTCATTCTTCTACAGTCTACTGTCATTCTTCTACAGTGTACTGTCATTCTTCTACAGTCTACTGTCATTCTTCTACAGTCTACTGTCATTCTTCTACAGTCTACTGTCATTCTTCTACAGTCTACTGTCATTCTTCTACAGTGTACTGTCATTCTTCTACAGTCTACTGTCATTCTTCTACAGTCTACTGTCATTCTTCTACAGTGTACTGTCATTCTTCTACAGTCTACTGTCATTCTTCTACTGTCATTCTTCTACAGTGTACTGTCATTCTTCTACAGTCTACTGTCATTCTTCTACAGTCTACTGTCATACTTCTACAGTCTACTGTCATTCTTCTACAGTCTACTGTCATTCTTCTACAGTCTACTGTCATTCTTCTACAGTCTACTGTCATTCTTCTACAGTGTACTGTCATTCTTCTACAGTCTACTGTCATTCTTCTACTGTCATTCTTCTACAGTGTACTGTCATTCTTCTACAGTCTACTGTCATTCTTCTACAGTCTACTGTCATTCTTCTACAGTCTACTGTCATTCTTCTACAGTCTACTGTCATTCTTCTACAGTCTACTGTCATTCTTCTACAGTCTACTGTCATTCTTCTACTGTGTACTGTCATTCTTCTACAGTCTACTGTCATTCTTCTACAGTCTACTGTCATTCTTCTACAGTGTACTGTCATTCTTCTACAGTCTACTGTCATTCTTCTACAGTCTACTGTCATTCTTCTACAGTCTACTGTCATTCTTCTACAGTCTACTGTCATTCTTCTACAGTCTACTGTCATTCTTCTACAGTCTACTGTCATTCTTCTAC
Organism: Escarpia spicata; assembly: GCA_963995525.1. Lineage (NCBI taxonomy): Eukaryota > Metazoa > Annelida > Polychaeta > Sabellida > Siboglinidae > Escarpia > Escarpia spicata. The sequence continues at coordinate 11,755,386 of OZ023211.1, forward strand.
AGTGTACTGTCATTCTTCTACAGTCTACTGTCATTCTTCTACAGTCTACTCTCATTCTTCTACAGTCTACTCTCATTCTTCTACAGTCTACTGTCATTCTTCTACAGTGTACTGTCATTCTTCTACAGTCTACTGTCATTCTTCTACAGTCTACTGTCATTCTTCTACAGTCTACTGTCATTCTTCTACAGTGTACTGTCATTCTTCTACAGTCTACTGTCATTCTTCTACAGTCTACTGTCATTCTTCTACAGTCTACTGTCATTCTTCTACAGTCTACTGTCATTCTTCTACAGTGTACTGTCATTCTTCTACAGTCTACTCTCATTCTTCTACAGTGTACTGTCATTCTTCTACAATGTACTGTCATTCTTCTACAGTCTACTGTCATTCTTCTACAGTCTACTGTCATTCTTCTACAGTCTACTGTCATTCTTCTACAGTCTACTGTCAACTGTCATTCTTCTACAGTCTACTGTCATTCTTCTACAGTCTACTGTCATTCTTCTACAGTCTACTGTCATTCTTCTACAGTCTACTGTCATTCTTCTACTGTCATTCTTCTACAGTGTACTGTCATTCTTCTACAGTCTACTGTCATTCTTCTACAGTCTACTGTCATTCTTCTACAGTCTACTGTCATTCTTCTACAGTCTACTGTCATTCTTCTACAGTGTACTGTCATTCTTCTACAGTCTACTGTCATTCTTCTACAGTGTACTGTCATTCTTCTACAGTCTACTGTCATTCTTCTACAGTCTACTGTCATTCTTCTACAGTCTACTGTCATTCTTCTACTGTCATTCTTCTACAGTGTACTGTCATTCTTCTACAGTCTACTGTCATTCTTCTACAGTCTACTGTCATTCTTCTACAGTCTACTGTCATTCTTCTACAGTCTACTGTCATTCTTCTACAGTCTACTGTCATTCTTCTACGGTCTACTGTCATTCTTCTACAGTCTACTGTCATTCTTCTACAATCTACTGTCATTCTTCTACAGTCTACTGTCATTCTTCTACAGTCTACTGTCATTCTTCTACAGTCTACTGTCATTCTTCTACAGTCTACTGTCATTCTTCTACAGTCTACTGTCATTCTTCTACAGTCTACTGTCATTCTTCTACAGTCTACTGTCATTCTTCTACAGTCTACTGTCATTCTTCTACAGTCTACTGTCATTCTTCTACAGTCTACTGTCATTCTTCTACAGTCTACTGTCATTCTTCTACAGTGTACTGTCATTCTTCTACAGTGTACTGTCATTCTTCTACAGTCTACTGTCATTCTTCTACAGTCTACTGTCATTCTTCTACTGTCATTCTTCTACAGTGTACTGTCATTCTTCTACGGTCTACTGTCATTCTTCTACGGTCTACTGTCATTCTTCTACAGTCTACTGTCATTCTTCTACAATCTACTGTCATTCTTCTACAGTCTACTGTCATTCTTCTACAGTCTACTGTCATTCTTCTACAGTCTACTGTCATTCTTCTACAGTCTACTGTCATTCTTCTACAGTCTACTGTCATTCTTCTACAGTCTACTGTCATTCTTCTACAGTCTACTGGCATTCTTCTACAGTCTACTGTCATTCTTCTACAATCTACTGTCATTCTTCTACAGTCTACTGTCATTCTTCTACAGTCTACTGTCATTCTTCTACAGTCTACTGTCATTCTTCTACTGTCATTCTTCTACAGTCTACTGTCATTCTTCTACAGTCTACTGTCATTCTTCTACAGTCTACTGTCATTCTTCTACAGTCTACTGTCATTCTTCTACAGTCTACTGGCATTCTTCTACAGTCTACTGTCATTCTTCTACAATCTACTGTCATTCTTCTACAGTCTACTGTCATTCTTCTACAGTCTACTGTCATTCTTCTACAGTCTACTGTCATTCTTCTACAGTCTACTGTCATTCTTCTACAGTCTACTGTCATTCTTCTACAGTCTACTGTCATTCTGCTACAGTCTACTGTCATTCTTCTACAGTCTACTGTCATTCTTCTACAGTCTACTGTCATTCTTCTACAGTCTACTGTCATTCTTCTACAGTCTACTGTCATTCTTCTACAGTCTACTGTCATTCTTCTACTGTCATTCTTCTACAGTGTACTGTCATTCTTCTACGGTCTACTGTCATTCTTCTACGGTCTACTGTCATTCTTCTACAGTCTACTGTCATTCTTCTACAATCTACTGTCATTCTTCTACAGTCTACTGTCATTCTTCTACAGTCTACTGTCATTCTTCTACAGTCTACTGTCATTCTTCTACAGTCTACTGTCATTCTTCTACTGTCATTCTTCTACAGTCTACTGTCATTCTTCTACAGTCTACTGTCATTCTTCTACAGTCTACTGTCATTCTTCTACAGTCTACTGTCATTCTTCTACAGTCTACTGGCATTCTTCTACAGTCTACTGTCATTCTTCTACAGTGTACTGTCATTCTTCTACAGTCTACTGTCATTCTTCTACAGTCTACTGTCATTCTTCTACAGTCTACTGTCATTCTTCTACAGTCTACTGTCATTCTTCTACAGTGTACTGTCATTCTTCTACAATCTACTGTCATTCTTCTACAGTCTACTGTCATTCTTCTACAGTCTACTGTCATTCTTCTACAGTCTACTGTCATTCTTCTACAGTGTACTGTCATTCTTCTACAATCTACTGCTATTCTTCTACAGTGTACTGCTATTCTTCTACAAAGTACTGTCATTCTTCTACAGTCTACTGTCATTCTTCTACAGTGTACTGTCATTCTTCTACAGTCTACTCTCATTCTTCTACAGTCTACTGTCATTCTTCTACTGTCATTCTTCTACAGTGTACTGTCATTCTTCTACGGTCTACTGTCATTCTTCTACAGTCTACTGTCATTCTTCTACAGTCTACTGTCATTCTTCTACAGTCTACTGTCATTCTTCTACTGTCATTCTTCTACAGTGTACTGTCATTCTTCTACAGTCTACTGTCATTCTTCTACAGTCTACTGTCATTCTTCTACAGTCTACTGTCATTCTTCTACAGTCTACTGTCATTCTTCTACTGTCATTCTTCTACAGTGTACTGTCATTCTTCTACGGTCTACTGTCATTCTTCTACAGTCTACTGTCATTCTTCTACAGTCTACTGTCATTCTTCTACAGTCTACTGTCATTCTTCTACAGTCTACTGTCATTCTTCTACAGTCTACTGTCATTCTTCTACAGTCTACTGTCATTCTTCTACAGTCTACTGTCATTCTTCTACAGTCTACTGTCATTCTTCTACAGTCTACTGTCATTCTTCTACAGTGTACTGTCATTCTTCTACAGTCTACTGTCATTCTTCTACAGTCTACTGTCATTCTTCTACTGTCATTCTTCTACAGTGTACTGTCATTCTTCTACGGTCTACTGTCATTCTTCTACAGTCTACTGTCATTCTTCTACAGTCTACTGTCATTCTTCTACAGTCTACTGTCATTCTTCTACAGTCTACTGTCATTCTTCTACAGTCTACTGTCATTCTTCTACAGTCTACTGTCATTCTTCTACAGTCTACTGGCATTCTTCTACAGTCTACTGTCATTCTTCTACAGTGTACTGTCATTCTTCTACAGTCTACTGTCATTCTTCTACAGTCTACTGTCATTCTTCTACAGTCTACTGTCATTCTTCTACAGTGTACTGTCATTCTTCTACAATCTACTGCTATTCTTCTACAGTGTACTGCTATTCTTCTACAAAGTACTGTCATTCTTCTACAAAGTACTGTCATTCTTCTACAGTCTACTCTCATTCTTCTACAGTGTACTGTCATTCTTCTACAATGTACTGTCATTCTTCTACAGTGTACTGTTGCTGTTGTAGGGACTTGGCTGTCGTCCAGTTGCCAGCTTGGACCACTTCACCCCAGAGACTCTTGGCACAGCCGAGCTTGTTGAGATCGTGCAGACAGGCAGCAGTAAGATTGTCAAGGTATGCTCACTCACTGACAGACGTAGTCCAGCTGATTATCCTTTTAGCCAGTTTTGATGTTGTGTCCATCCTTGGTAGGCCGACCCCTACAAACTTTGATTTGAACTTTATCCCTGTTGCTGCATCAATTAATCAGATGCACATCAACGTTCAACATATTAGAATAATTGATGCCCACTGTATCTGGTTAACTAACTAACTATCCGTGGTGTTTTGAACAGGAATATATCTTCTTGCAATTCATGTATTGCAATTACATTTCTCATACTAACAATTGTTTTGAAAGGCGGAACCCTTGCAAAATCACTGCCATTATCTAATGGTGCCCCAGAAAGCTTGGTTATACTTGACAATCATGTTGCACTTGCAGGTAACAGGGATTGCGAACCCCGGCAAGACGGTGTCGATCGTAGTACGTGGCTCCAACAAGCTGGTCCTTGAGGAGGCTGACCGGTCCATCCATGATGCCCTCTGTGTCATCCGCTGTCTCGTCAAAAAACGGTGAGTGCCACCTGGTGACAGATCTTGGTACTTGTTCAAACACGATCACAAGTTGAATGGAAGAAATATACATTCTCATTTTGCATAGACATATCTTAGGGCCACTATGCACGAGAAATCTGTATTTGATTGAATAATTTTAAGGGCTCCCTAGGGCCTCCAAAACTGGTAAAAATGTAACATATTGCCTATTTTTTCAAAAAAACTGTTCAACTTTTTTTCTAATTTTGCATAGATGTATCTTAGGGTGCTGCCACTATATACAAGAAATCTGTATTTGATTGAAACATTCTAAGGGGCCCCCAAAGTGCAAAAGTTTTACATTATCTAGTGATGTGGTTTTGAGAAGGGCCCTTGAGACCACCCCCAACAGTAGATTTTGTTTACTGTGCCAGAAAGCCCGCAGCATGACTAAACTCTGCAGTCTAGTGCTATTCTTCCATTGAGACCTTGACTAATCTTTAATTGGTCACGGGGCCCAGGCAGAGTAGACAAGACACACTTGACCCCTGTTAGACTGAACAGTTGCCTAAAACTTGTAAGCTGTATCTTCAAAACTATTAATTTTCTATAATTGCAAGTTGTGTTTATTTTGATGTTCATGTAATTATTATAAAATGGTGTGACTGTGGTGTCTATTGGTTAAAGATGTATTGTCTGTAGAAACCTGTAGGTGACAAACGTAGAAAATTAATATTCTGGACAACTATTGAGTGAAATATTCTACACTTTATTGATATCAAATGCATTCTACTGTTCTGTTTACACTTGCCATGCCTGTGTAGACATGATACTGTGTAAATCAATTGTATCAATATAGACTAATAATTACAGATTCACAATATAGTTGACACCTGAAACAACCAAATGTCAACCATTAGAAGAGTTGACATAGTTCCGCTATAAGCAAGCAAGAAATCTGTATTTTATTGAATCATTCTAGTGTCATCAGCATATAGTAGAACGTACATTTTCTACATCATCATCACTAAGGTTGTTGTAAATTTCATCAGCTGCCATGTCAAGTCCGTTATAATTTTGACTAACAGTGTTCAAAATGATTCAGGTAAATAGCAAATAACAAAGGACACAAGTTTTCTCCTTGCCATACCTATACATCACATGAGAAGAAGGCTGACACAGCCTGGGCCTGATTTATACATGATTTAGATTTGTGTACATGTTGTATACAACTTTCAACACTTTTGCTCTCAAATAATCTGTCCTCTTAGTTTTACACATGAAGACATAATCTGGCATAACTTGATAAGTCTTTGTACCAGCACATTTGTACTACCAGTGTATCATTGCAACATAACATACATATTACATACTGTGTGCCACATTTGAATGTTGTGCATGTAATATTTCCATGCAATCCATTTGCATATATAATGTAAAACTTCAACAGCCGTTTTCTTAATTTTCACTTTTTGACTCCTACCATGTTCAATGCTCCATAACTTCGCCAATTTTTGTAGCAGTCATAATTTTTTGAAACCGTGTAAAGCACCCTACCCAACCATTACAAGAATGTAAGAAAACAATGTTACAATTTTTCCGACTTATCACTCATTTGGTCAGCCGGGGTCACATATCAACGTATTAGTCCAAAGGACTTCAGGGCCTCTTGGCCCATTTTTTAATCATCCTGTTACTTTGTTGTACTTCTGTTGTGATGCCTCGATGATATCAAAAACTATAACACTTGCACGGTTCCAGTTTTGTTCAGGAAGTGGTCAGTTACTGTGCACACTGTTTTCTGAGACTGTGTTTCTAGAGCTCTGATTGCGGGCGGAGGGGCGCCAGAAATAGAACTCTCCATCCAACTGATGGAGTATGCCCAGACACTGGCCGGGGTGGAGCAGTACTGCGTCCGAGCCTTCGCCGATGCCCTCGAGATCATCCCATTCACACTGGCAGAAAATGCTGGTCTGAACCCAATCGCCACGGTGACAGAGCTGCGCAACCGACATTCTCAGGGAGAAAAGACGTCTGGTATCAACGTGAGAAAGGTGAGCTGTGGTGTTCTTCTCATCCACTGGCATACCTAGGATCTAGGAAGGGGCGGGTGCTATTGGTAACAGGAAAACTTAACACAAAAATTGCCAAAGTGGTGCATGGCCTCCCCTAACATCTGGTTGTCCAACATCTTCCACGTAGTGGCTGGAGCATTCTGGGCATCTACAGTGGCTGTCCAACATCTTCCACATAGTGGCTGGAGCATTGTGGGCATCTACAGTGGCTGTCCAACATCTTCCACATAGTGGCTGGAGCATTGTGGGCATCTACAGTTGTTATCGTACACTTGTACCCGCTCCTGTTGTTTCTCAGTCATTGCTATAGTCTCTAGGCCATACAGGTGGGCTGGTGTCACAAATGTGCATAGTACCTTTCCCTCGAGATATGTGCCTGTCTCCCATCACACCTATTTTCCTCCATGCATTAGCCCCTGCTTGTATTCTCCTTTGAATTTCTGTCTCTGAGGAGCCATCCCCACATACCGCTCCGCCCAGGTATACAAAACTATCTCTTTGTTTTAGTTTCTTCCCCTCCAGGTGTATTTCCAGTTCTTTCCTTTGTTCCCCAACCCACAGCACCTCTGTCTTCTGCAGATTAATTTTCAGTCCATATTTGCTGAAGATATCCTTCCATCAGTTATTCCTGTAAATCTGCTTCCCGTCCGCTACCACCACTAGATCGTCAATGTTTACTGTGATGGTCTTCAGCTTTCGTCATAATGGCAAACCCATGAGGTCATTACTCTGACTTATGGTTGCAAGTTGGCATCTCTGCTCATAAGACCATAACGTCGTAACCACAATGAATACAGACTAACTAGTCAGTTAATAGAACATTGCTGAGCACTGGAGACAATAACTGGAAGAATGTAACCTGTTAAGATATCACACTGGAACTTGACTGCACGTGGTTCTGTTTGGTGACATATGACATTGTGTTTGGTCCAGGGAGCCATCACCAACATCCTGGAGGAGAATGTCGTCCAGCCCCTGCTGGTGTCCACTAGCGCTGTACAACTGGCCGCAGAGACAGTCCGTAGCATCCTCAAAATTGATGACATTGTGAGTATGCAACAAAACCACACAAAACATTCCGGTAACAATTACTCACTTTTACGGTGCAGGATACAAAGTTGAAACTAACCGAAATATTTGTCACCCTTTCTAATAAATTTGTTTGTCATCTTATTTCAGATGGAAGACATGCAATCTGTAAACAGCCCGGTTACGTAAAGAAAGTTATTGGTGTTGAAACTGTCCAAGATGTATCGACTCCCTTATCATAGTGTTTGTCATTGACACTTACAGTTATTAATTAGATGGGAGACGTTCTGGAATATTTATATTGAAATCCTGGTTATCAGGCTGTGAAATAGGCCCATCCGATTGTCCCAGACGAGTAGTTTCAGTTGTATACAAGCCTGTTAGGTGTTGTGATGGAATAAAACAAAAATAAGAAAATGTTATCATACGCAGCTAAATATTCCGTACGACCATTGAATGGGAAACGTGCTGAACGCGGTGAATGTAAATGGCGGCTATTTACATCCGGTTAGCATAGGATAGGTGCCACCTAGCAACCATGAGTGACGAGCGACACGGACAAACATACATGCGCTGGTTACAGACATTACATGCTATCCCATCGTGGATTACGTACCAAACGCTAGCGATGTTACTGATTGTTCAGTCTGCTTCTGGAAAGGGAAAAGTTTTGGCCAAATGATGCAACTTAGCCCGACAATGTCAGGCTTCAAGTTCTGCTAGCATAGCCTTGTCCACCACTGCTGTTTGCTGCCTCTGATTAAACAAGTCATTTCTTCTGATGACTTTGCAATTGGATGTACGAAATTATATGTATTTGTTTCTATTAACGACACATTTACTTAAACATTTAATTGAAATGAGAAACGGCTTGTTTTCCTTATGAAACAAAAGCCACTTTTACTATGTGCCATAACTGTCACACATATATGATACAACCGTATCATTGATGGTGCGTGGCACATTTATTTTTAAGGACTAGTAGAACAATATCAGGACTAGTTGTTTCTGTGTCCGCTAGTTCAGTCATATTAAGTTATATAAAGGAAGTTGTTGTTGAATTTGCTCTTATGCTCGTCGAATGTAAATAGTTAATTCGTTTTACATTTTAGATCTGCTTCAGCGTTACTCTGTATAATAGAATATTAGTATGTCCTTAAACATATGGATCTGCCTCATTTCGATTACTGTTTTCTTTCAGGTTATTTGTCTAAGAACGTGATGTCTCGAAGGGCTACATACTGCAGATGCTGTTCGGACTTAGGCATGCTCCTAATACTATCAAACATAAGACTCGCTACTGCTCTAGAACATTACTGCCATTGGTTGTGCTAACAGCTGATTGTTGCGCAAGACAAACTCTGCACTCCAAGGAACACATCAAGTACCCAAAAAACAACTCGGTTCCACCTTTCTGTTCCAGAAAGAGTGTGGAAAGTATATATAGCAGAAGTGAGCTTTATTTATTATCAAGCGTCGCCAGCAGTTTGTACTACCGGCATTATGTTTATGTTGACTGCAGATGTTAATTTACAAAATCTCTTTAATATCAGTTTTGAATGTTACATGGATGTTGCTGGAGCCATTGTGTAACAGTGAGAAGTGTCGTGGAGTTGCCACAATGTGTGATTTGGTCTTGTTATACCAAAATAAAACTTTTTTGTAAGTGCTTTAAGGAATAAAACCACTGTCTAGTGTTATTGTTGGGATTGCTTTATCCATTTACCCAAAGCTAAAAAACTACATGAACAGATTTATAAATGCAGCATAATTTTATAATTCTTGCATTTAAAGAACGCAATTATTTTGACTACACATGGTACCATTTTGCCTGAAAGTACGTCTTGATGGTAGGCCAAAGTTGAATGTTCTGAACTTGCTATGTAACTGCAGTCCTAATGAGTAAAACTGTTGATATCAATAATACTACCAGTTCACACCTGATCCTGGTGCAACGAACCAAACACAGCCCTTATGACCATTGCAAATTTGCTTTCCATATGCCTGATACAGGAGGACAGTTTAAGAAATATTTTCTTTATTTTTGGGAGGAATGCTAGGAATCTAATCTCATTCTTGTGATGACAACATTTGTGTCCTACCAATGACTACACTTGTACTTGAGTTTGTTGAGTTGTGTGGTTGTGAATAGTAGCGAGTCTTGATTAACTATTCACAACACATTCCTCATCTTCAGTTTCCTTTATATATGTTTCGTACTTTATCATTTTATTCACAACACTAATCAAGCAGGAGGGAGTGTTTAATTAAGTAATGTTACAAAAGGGGAACCTTACCAAACAGATTAGTATTTTTAGATTTTGTTCAGGGTTTTTTCTCCAGAGGTGGTATGTTTGAGGGTGTTATCTCCAGAGGGGGGGTTATAGCCAGGTAAAGATAGCATCTAAATGAACTGTGATATTGATGAATTACCAGCATAGATTGTATGCGGATATCTCCAGTTTGCGAGCTTTATAAAAGCTAGTGAGATCTAGAGGTGAATGGAAACGTCCTACAAATGAACAAACCCGGAAATTGGATATCCTATAGAAATAGAGCATACTAATACACACAGTTGGCTATTGATTTAGTATAAAACATACCATCGAGAACAACTTGTAGTAGTAGATACAGCTACAAAGAAATGTATGTGGTTGCCTTGTTTGTTAATTACATTGGTGGCTCATTATTAACTTAATACAAGAGGAAACCCAACACTCCCAAATAGTCGTACACAACTTTGCAGTTTATAAATTATGTATTTTCAAACGAATTTCATATTTAAAAATTTGAGCGAATCTGTTGCATGAACAATGGATTACACAAACATCTTGGCATGCACTTTAAACCAGCCTTTAGCAGACACTTGTCTATAAAAAAAAACCTGTCTATTATGGACAATTGAGTTATTAATGAATAGCTTGCATTGTCCACTACATGTCCGTAGCGGTAATTTGGACACAGTGGATATATGCCGTCTCAACTAGAATCGCTGTGAACAGGTTTCACCGTACATGTACGCACACAATGTTATTGCCCGCTGTGGGACATCACTCGTCAGATGTTACTCATTTAAGGCAGCTGCAGCTGATACTGTCATGTTGGTCTACATTCTATTCTGCTCATTTTCTACTTTTGGGTTTTCCATTTATTGACATTCTCCAAGACTTTCAATTTTTTTAGTTAAAAATTTAAAACATTTCACTCGGAAGTCGAGGCATATCAAACCAACTACACCTCTGATTGTAGTTTATTCTTCCTTAAAATCAAGCTTGTTAGCAAATGAATGACAACACATACGAATGCTAATGCAGATGTTTCAGTTTATTTAAATGCTTTTTGCTATGCAAATGTTTTTGGTGAGATTCAAGGGTGAGGTGCAATTAAAATTTTTGTCAGATTCAAGGAGTGAGGTGCAGTTGACGTTTTTTTTGTGAGATTCAAGGGTGAGGTGCACAGTTAACATCTTTGGCGAGATTCAAGAGTGGGGTGCAGTTGACAATCCAGGCCCTCTGTCATGTCAACATGGCCACAGGGATGAGTAATTTTTTCCATGTGGTTATTGTGATCTGGGCATTTTGTGGCAGTACAAGGCAATATGCTGTGACAACTGAAGCATCTGGTTCCACATTTCATGCATCAAACTTTGCTCAAATGATTATGAATACCTACAACACAGCACCGTTGATTGGGTGTGTGCCAAATGTGACTCACAACTACACACTCTATATCATAAATGACCTAGTCACATCAAATTATTGTAATCCGTTATCAGACTTGGATGCATCTAATATGTCAATACCATCAACATTCAACATGCAAATAGTAAGGCTTGCAAATGCATTTTAAATCAGCCTCGATTATCCAGCCGCTATGAGGTGGATAATCTGGCATTAGACCGTCACAACGGCCTGGATTATTAAGTTCCAGATTTGGGTAGAGACGATGACTGGCTCTCAGGCCAACTATGAAATAACAAATTCAATAAGGGTACACTTTTATCAGATAAAACTACTATAACAACTATTCAACATTAAACTTATATTGAAACATGTCATACACAAAATAAACCGACATTAAACTTTTGTTGTAGTTTAATGTCTTTTAAAGATAAGTTCTTATATAGCGAAGTATCCAGTCCTCAGGACTGCTCAAAGCGCTTTACACTTTACTCCCTGGCAGACCTGTTCAATCGAACACCATCTCGACTTCACTGGGGAGCATTCAGCCACGCTACAATTAATGCGTGAAGACTTCGTACACAAATATCCACCACTGTCTATAGCCAGGTACTAATTCATACAGCTGAACTGATTGATGCAATGTAGAGTAAACGAACATGTCCAAGGTTCGACACCGCCGCACACGATTCGAACCCGCATTCTCGCAATCAAGAGTCTGGAGCTCTTACCACTGTGCTATTGCGCTCTACAAAGAGTGCAGTATCCAGTTCTTAGGACTGCTCAAGACGCAAGGAGGAGGCGATTAGGAGTCCAATGCTATAGCCACTGCACAACTGCACTCCACGAGAGATTGTGAGATTGCTAAAACATCAAGTAGGCCACAAGAACATGTTAACTTTGTTCAGGTTGGTGTCTACTGAAATCACAGATATCAAGTAAGCAAAGTAACTAATATTGTCCCATCAATATTTCTCGGGAAGTGTCTCCTCCACCCATTTTGTCCACGCATCAATCTCCTTCCAGCTCATCTCGTGGTCAATAGGGTAGGAGTAGAAGGATGTTTTTACACCATGCGATGCCAACTTCTCCGATGTTGTTTTACCCCACTGGATGGGTACAAGTCCATCCGTCTCCCCGTGGCCCTGATACAACGGGGGTGCCCTTCCTGGATTACTCCGTAGCGTCTACAACAATGAAGTGGTTCAAGATAATCTAATTTACGTTTTCACTCTGAACAGTAATGATGAACGTATTTTCTATATTTCTTCCATGCTATGTAAACTGTCTACCAATCAGATACAAATGGTTTATGCAACTTGGAACATTCGTAATTTGATTCTTTGTAGAAAGGGTAATAGTAGATGTTATGTACACACGCACGCACGCATGCACATACAATATTATGTACTCTAACTCAGTTACAGTTAGATGGTCATCCTTTTTGGACTTCAGCTGGGATACTGTCTGCTGCTAGATGGCATTGCTGTAAACTACACAAACACATCACGTTTGTACTTTTACACTCACAAAGACAGATGTGTAAACATTACAACATAACAGTAAAGTTGGTTATTTTGGTGTAGGTAAATTCCATCTACAAATTATGTTTTTTAACTTCAAAAAAAGGAAGAATACATGGACAGGACACCCCTCCAAAAGGAAACCTAAAATGTTACCAGACAGATTATATAACGGTATCCACAAGAAAGAAAAAAAACAGGTAAATCCCCAAACAGTTGGAGTAAAACAGTATCCGAAGAAATTAAGACATGAAACCACGGAAGGAATTGCAAAAAGCAGCAACCAACAGAGTGAATTGAAGAAGTGTTCTTTCAGCCTAACACTAGTTTGAGTGAAGAGGAGTAAGGAAATAACTTCAAAAGATTCCAACCAAAATCCAACGGAAATTCTTAGCTTACCTAACAACAATGGGTATGTATAGCAAAACAGACTTAATATCAAGGGATTCTTATCAGCTGAATTATGTGTTATTATATGAAAATATTTTACCTTGTAAACAGCCGATTCCTTGTTTAGGAATCCAGAGAGTGCGAATATACCGGCTAGTGTTCTCCCGTACTGGTAGCCATAGTACATTGACTGCGCGGCCCCCATCGAAAAACCACCTGCAAATTTAACACAATCTTGCACTGATAACAGCATATCAGAACATCACATGTTGCAGAAAGTTGGTAATGGAATATTATGACATTTTGTTATCTAGGATAATTATTCAAGTGAGTTGGTTATTTTTGATGGAAAACGACAATGAATGAGGATTGTCTTCAGTGTTGTCTACCAATTAATGTTGGGTAATGTCATGTTCTAGATAACCCACAATGCACCTTTAATAACTTATGTTTTTTTTATATTTTAATATGTGTAGATTTGCAAAGATCCATAGTGAAAACATTTGATTATAGCAATTTTGGTTAACTTGTTTTCCACCTCATAACAAATCTACAGCACATTATTCACGCTGGAAGCACTTACAGTATAATAAGACAATACAAGACAAGTCAACCATATTTATGATTTACTGTGTACAGTAGGCCTATATGTAGTGTACGTGTTCAGCAAAATTCTTGTGTTTAATGGATTGATGCACCAAATACAATAAGGTTTAATTAATTATGTAACTAAAAATTGTACATTTCTGTGTTGTGGGTACAATGATACTGCTGTCTTGTTGATACAATGATACTGCTGTCTTGCAGACTCATGCCTAGTCAATGTTTTCACTTGTTTTAGATAAATGTTTCAGGAAAATATCACCTATCATCAACTACAACCTGTTTGCTCATTTGTACAACTTTGGTATTCAGTGTTGGTGAAAATATTGCATTTGGAAGCTTTTATTTTTGACATAGTCCAATCGAAAGTTTGCACAAAAGGCAATAGTGATCCAGCTCTATGAGATTATTCATACATTCATTAAGTCTAATAATCAAAGTTACTTCTTTTGATGCACTTAACATAAGTGTGCACTCTTTCATTCAACAATTTGTGCATATTATACAATTTCAAATTTTCCATACTATGGAAGTTACATTAACAAACCTGATTTACTAAATGAAGAAAATCAATTGAGGAGTTGAGGAGAGAAGCTGTTTTCACGTGCGAGTGAGAATATCCAAAATGGCTGCCATTACCTAGAATGATCCTGCTACGAAGTATTCCTCCGAGTTCTTCCTGGTCGATGATTTCCCCAACAGTTTGACATGAATCTTCCATTGTTTCTGTGTCTTCAGGAACATTTGGTGAAATATCCATCCGATCGAACCAAACACAACTGACAGCACCTCCACTTGGGGTATATGGCCTGAAGAATAGTGTCATTCAAGTATTGTATGTCTAATGCGCACCACAATAAGGCTGAAACCAGTCAACGGATTTTTTAAATATCACATATTTTTCACCCTAACACATGAATATTAGAATGGGACCATAATTGGTAAAAGAAAAATGGTTTGTAATATATAATTCCGCATTGAAGTCACACTATAAATCCTATAAATTATGTAAATCTATAATATATCTATATATTATAATATCTATAGGTAAAATCAAATTAATTTATTAAATAATTGTGAATATTAAAAAAATCCCAGTTGCATGGTGATTGGTGATTTTAAAAAGGTATTTGCCACTGCACGTAATGCTCAACCAGATGATGTAGCAAAGTCAATTCCGCTCCAATTCCGGAATTGGAATTGAAAGATATTGAATGAAAGGAATTGGAATTTATTGAAAGAAGTTGACTCCTAAGAGGTGGCTCCTCAATTAAGTTTTTTGGTTCATCTCATTTCACATTCATTTTGTGAAAAATCAAACCTATCTAGTATCCCTACGACTTGGTAGCTCAGATTTACATAGTTTGGTTATACCCAAAATGTTAACTCATTTTAGGTGACTGTAAAAATTGAAATTTGTTAAACCAACTGCAGTTATTTCTTAAACAGGTTAGACTAGTCAGTCACGCATTACAGTACAGGGTATCAAAGAATCAGAATCACGATTGGCTAAGTCCGTTGAAGGAGCAACTTTGAATGTACACTCGATGTTAGTTATGTCACCAACCTGAGTGGAGCAGTTGGGTAAATGATGCGAATGTGTCGGAAGTTGAGATCCTTCCCAAGAATTGCCCTTAACCAAGCCTTTATCCCATCTCCTGTGTCACCTGCAATTTCATACCAAATGAAGACATTAGTCATGTTAGGCGTCCTGAACAATGATCCGCTGCATACTAGACAACAAGTGGTAGAAATAATAAATAATCAAAATAATTATATGTCACCCGCCACAGCGAAGCGGGTATTAAGTCGCATGGGTCTATTCTGCATGCGAGGCAAACATAGCCGACAATCATGTCCCATCAATTTTGTGTTTTGTGCAGAAATGCTTGTACCTTATAATCTTGTCTTTCAATGTCCGGTTACTTCATTTTCCTGTACAAATAATCCAAAACTAATAAAATACTAAACATATGGTTGCTGTGTGCATTGTTTTTACTCATAGTCCAATTTTGAAAGCTATTTACTTCAAAACATCACTTTTTAGTGGATAGCCCTAAACTGACTATGCACACAGGTTGGCCAGTCGAGAACCAATATATATGCTCAAATGGGGCTACTCCAATAAGTCAGATGACCCGGAGAACTGAACCATGCAATACCGTCTGGTCTGCGAGATGATGGAAAGCCCATGCTCTGCCCAAGACCTGACGATGGCCAACGACATCACCATCAAATACGCCAAACACTGGGAGCACATTGTGTGATAGACTGGTGGATGGACACGATTGATAATGATCACTTTTAGTTGCTTAATGTTTACAAACAAATGAAAAAATACTGAAGATATTTTAACAAATGAGGTATCATTTTAAAGCTTAAAATCTGTGGAATAAAAATATATATATATATATTTCAAAATTTCAAAAAAATTGCGACTTAATGCCCAATTTTCTGTAGCAGATCACATATAACCAGTCTTCCTTGAAAGTATCATATATAATTATACAACAGCTGTGACACAAGTGTTGTGGGTCATAATTATGTGACTTGTGACATATCGTCTATAATTCCCAGCATAACTAACTTACCTTTTTACATGTAGTCTTGTAGAAAAAAAAAAAATGCAATTTAGTAAATGTGACCATTTCTACCTCCTTGTTCATACCGGTAACTAGTTTTCATTGTGAATAGTCTTAGAGAGAAAATCACTGGCACTTTATTCGTATACCCTGGATACATGAATCCAGAAATGGCACTTGTGTAGAATCTGGACTCACCTCGATTTCGCCGGTATAACATTAGTTTTGTCTAACTTTGATACCTCAGAGCATTAGTTCATTCAACATCATCCCAGGCATATTTATATAACGAAAATATTGTGTCTTAGCCTAAGACTTAGCACACTCTTGAAGTCCAAATGAAACAGCGACCCAGTTTGCGCTAGTCTGCACCACTGCGGTCGTGCGTTACTACATCGCGCTCATAAAATGAGCGATATAGTGGCATATGTTGATGCAAACCGCTGCAGTATCTATGCCTCAAAAATGTGCTAAGACGCAATATTCTTAAACGTAAATATGCCTGGAATAATGGAATTAATGCACTGAGCCTGAGGTATCAAAATTACGCAAAACTCAAGTTACAACAGTGAAATCGAGGTGGGTCAGGATTCTGCACAAGTGCCCCGGAAATAATAGTTTTAATGTCCCCTAAGGCTGCATAGCATTCATCGTGCATAGGATTCATCGAGCTGTGGGTAGTGTCTACTGTCACTGTGTGTCTGAGACTGAAGGCAGTCATGCCCATGGCGTCATACGAGTGAAACAGTCCATTTATCGCCCATGTCACTCCACAGATCTTTATCTTGCATGCGTAGAAGTTTACCAGAGCCATGTAAAAATATAAGCGATGCCGTTTGTCTTTCAGCAGATTGTACCACAATCGGTTTAAGCAGCGCAGTTCTGGAAAATGCCATTTTGGACAAATTCGACAGTTTACGTTATTTCGTCGGTCAGGTAAGCGCTTGTAGCGCCACCATGTGGTTATCTCGCACAACAGCGAAGAATAGTACGGTGGCCGTAGTGGAGCAACGGTTTGCTTTCCACAAAACTAGAAAGTCTATCAAAATGATGGGGAAACATTATACTCATACTTTTTATTATTGTTGTTTTTGTTATATATTATTCGAAGTACTTATAATTACAAAACATTATTATACACCGGCAAACATAAATTGCATTAAGATAAGGTGAATCAGAATAATGTAATTGTCATTCATAACATAATCCCAATTAAGGCAACATCATTGCTGTAGTCGTAAACACAAAAAGACATCCTAAGAGACCAGTTCTACAAAATCTTCACCAGGAAATATAACCATTGGTGACATGCCCAAGCTTGGTGATAATGTATACCCTTAACAAACAATGTACAGATTGCTACAGAAATGAACAGAAACTGCATGTAGGATAGGTATTGGTGCAGGAACAGACAGTGAGGCCTATAATAGGGGAAGCTGACCCATGAATACCTCAAAGGGGCACGCATAGTCCCACTCTTTTAGTAAATGCAATTGAAATTAAGTTACATATTACAGTCAAACGACGTTTAACTTAAGAAATATATTCTTTATCATATTTTTATTGTTAACGTAATCTAGATGGTGTAATATGAATTTGTTTAAGCCTGAAAGTGGGGTGCAGTTTTGTTTGTAAACCCGAAGGAGGTGCAGTTGCATCTTTTTGGTGATATTCAAGGATGAGGTGCAGTTAAACATTTTCGGTGAGATTCGAGGGTGAGGTGCAGTAAGACGTTTTTGGTGAGATTCGAGGGTGAGGTGCACAGTTAACATTTTGGGTGAGATTCAAGGGTGAGGTGCAGTTAAAATGTTTGTGAGATTCAAGGGTTGGGTGCAATAATACGTTTTTGTTGAGATTCGAGGGTGAGGTGAGTAGTTATTAGGGCCCGGCTGGCCCCGTGCAAGATCGAAAGATCAAAGGACATCAAAGGGTTTCGGGGCAGTAGCCACGTTTTCAATCTTTACTTATAAAAAAGAAATGATTAATGACCTGTCATAAAAATCTACTTATAAAAAACCTCTTATCTTAATTGGTTTTTGACAGCTTTACTTATAAAAAAAAGTTTGATTGATGACCGTGCCGCCGACCCACCGCGGCACACCGCCTGTTCTTCTAAGTACATTAGAGCTGACCTCTAGTGGCTATATTTGCTATGATAATGTAGACTTAATGAGGCTTAATGCTTAATGACTTAATGACGTATACCTAGTGAGCTGACCTCTAGTGGCTATACTTGCTATGATAACGTAGACGTAATGAGGCTTAATGACTTAATGACGTAGGTCAGTGTACGAAACCCAAACCCACCTCCCTACGTTTAATAAAGTCCGTAGGTCAGTAGGTCATCAAAGGGTTTTTGGCTCAGTCAGTGAAGCCAAGATCAAAGGTTTGGGGCTCAGTCAGTTGCCTCAGTATCTTGACAGCTTACTTATAAAAAAGTTTGATTGATACTCAGTCGCCTACAGCTTACTTATAAACAAAGTTTGATTGATGACCGTGCCGTCGACCCATCGCGGCACGCCGCCTGTTCTTCTAAGTACATTAGAGCTGACCTCTAGTGATTATACTTGTTATGATAACGAAGAAGGAAGCGCCTCTAGTGGCTATGCTATGATAACGTAGAAGGTAGCGCCTCTAGTGTAAGAATGAGTAATTATGATAAAGTAGACAGTAGCGCCTCTAGTGTAAGAATATACTTGTTACAATAACGTAGAAGGTAGCGTCTCTAGTGTAAGAATGAGTAATCAGTCATTTATGCGTAAGGAGGTTATATAGTGGTTATACACGAGGGATAACGTTGAAGGTAGCGCCTCTAGTGGCTATGCCGCGTAAGGAGGTTATATAATGGTTATACACGAGGGCTAACGTAGACGGTAGCGCCTCTAGTGTAAGAATGAGCAACGCGTGAAAAATATAAGTGTTATAATCAGTGTAGGACGGTGTATTAGTTGCATGTGTTGTGAGCTGGTTGTTTTATTCTCTCGCTTTCCCGTACAACTCTGTAGTCGGTGATGAAATACAACGGCGGCTGCTGGTGTCGCTAATAATGATGATATTGGTGACCTATGACTTTGACGCCGTCGGTACCCTAGTTAAGCCTAGCTGTAAGCGGGCGTACATAAATGATGACGATATTGGTGATCTATGACTGTGACGCCGTCGGTGCCCTAGTTAAGCCTAGCTGTAAGCGATTTGCCGTGAGGCGGAACACTAAGAGACGATATTGGTGACCTATGACTTTGACGCCGTCGGTGCCCTAGTTAAGCCTAGCTGTAAGCGATTTGCCGTGAGGCGGAACGCTAAGCGCTAAAAATATAGACTGACGTTGACTGGGGAACACTACTGATTCATACCGTAACCTAAGTAGAAATAAGACTGGTTTCTAATAAGGGTGCTGTATTTTTAAGCTGAAGTTGACTTTATAGTGGTATTTTTTATTAATGCATTTTACAACGTTAGTCAGTTTTAGCGTATATAATATTTCCAAAAAATATTTAATAACCTTATTGTATGTATTTTGTTTACTTCCGTCAAAATGGCGTCCCTGTATTTTGTTTACTTCCGTAAAAATGGCGTCCCTGTATTTTGTTTACTTCCGTCAAAATGGCGTCCCTGTATTTTGTTTACTTCCGTAAAAATGGCGTCCCGGTATTTTGTTTACTTCCGTTAAAATGGCATCCCTGTATATGTTTACTTTCGTTAAAATTGCGTCCCTGTGTATGTTTACTTCCGTTAAAATGGCGTCCCTGTGTATGTTTACTTCCGTCAAAATGGCGTCCCTGTATAGTGTTTACATGTATTTTGTTTACATCCGTCAAAATGGCGTCCCTGTATAGTGTTTACTTCCGTTAAAATGGCACCACTGTGTATGTTAACTTCCGTCAAAATGGCGTCCCTGTATATTGTTTACTTCCGTCAAAATGGCGAGTCCCACATACTTCCTGTCAACACACCTGCTCTCATCCTATTCCTACTGAGACATTGCCTCCGTATAGTTATCGTCTTCCTATAGGCTTCTGGTCACGTGACCAAAAGTCACGTGCCTTTTGATTACATTTTCCCTATAATTTCGTCTGTAATATTTAATTATTCTTGTAGAAATTCATCAAGGGTCTCATGCCTCCAAAGAGACAACCAGCCCCGATAGTCACGGCGACAGCTCCGGCGGTCCAGACAGCCACTGGAACAGCCCCGGTACCGACAGCCACTGGGACAGCGCCGACGGTACCTACCACGACCGACACACTACTGATACCGCACTTCGCGTGCTGTTTGTGCAACAGTACCTTCACACAAAAGCATAATTGGCAGCGACATATCAATAACAAAAATTTGCCTATGAATTACTATTGGACAATAAACTCCTATTGTATTGTAAAAAACATACGTTGTTGTAGAAATCGCGAAAACGTCAACGGTCACTGTCGACTGCATCGCCATCACCAAAAAGACCATCACCTGCAGCCTCTCCGGCATTACCTGCAGCCTCTCCGGCGCTACAACAAAATTTACTTGTATCACCGGAGGTGGTAGATTTTCTACCGGATAATTTGTTTAATTTGTATAGTAGTCAGTGGTCGACAATTCGTACACATTATCGTAGGGGGCTCGTCCAGAGAACCTACAACATTCGATTATCAGATACTGACATAACCTCATTACATCCAACATTGTGGAACATTTTAGATTAACAAACTACCGCCTTCAAAATTAATTTAAGTTTCGGATTTATTTTATATAACCAGAAAACGAAAGAACAACGTTATTTTCATTCTTCAAAAAAAAATTCCGGTAGGTTTCTGGACAGGCCCCCTTTAATTACTAATGCCGATGAATTTCAGTTGTTTTTAAATTCGTTTGAAGAAAAAGATATTTTAAGTTGGGCAATTAGACACAGGCCCGATTCTCAGTGGATTTGTGAAATGGTAACAAATGTTACATTTTACATAAACATCATACCTGATCACCCTATGGGTACTTGTGAGCACATAGTCCTTCCAGAATATATTCTCACAAATAAAGGTTTAAATTCGTTGTCCTGTGACTTGTCCCGAAACGTTAGGCCACCCTAATTATGGCTAATATGATAATCTTTGTTTTCTCCGTGCTCTCGCGCTAAGTCGTGGAGCTGATATTTATCATCTTGACCGTCATGTTGCCGCATTATACAACGTGTACCAAGAGTCTATAAACAATGCCCCGTCTATGAAGTGTTTCCCTGGTTTTAAGTTTAGTGACCTTTATGACATTGAAAAGCTTTTCCATATCAATATATTTGTTTATGAATTACTTGATCAGCACGACGACGACGAAAACTTGGTAGCGTGTCATTTACTGAGGCGTTCAACTTGTAAATTCCCCGATACTTTAAATTTGAATCTTTTCGAAACACATTTTTCTTATATCCACGATATTAAAACGTACACCCGGTCTTTCAAATGTGACAAACTTTGGCATACAGAATGGTCCTTAAAAAGACACCAACAAGGTTGCGAAGTCGAGGTCAAGAGAATTTTCCCTGGTGGTATATTTCATGTTCAGGAAACCATTTTTCAGAAACTTGATGAGTTGGGTATTGTAGTCGAAGAAAAAAACCGGTATTATCCGTTTCGGGCCACCTTTGATTTTGAATCTTATTTTGATACGGCCAACTTACCGGTAAATACTCCAAAGGCAAAGGTCGAGTGGTTGGCTCGACACGAAATACTTAGCGTTAGTGTGTCATCCAATGTTCCCGGGTACAAGGAACCACGCTGTTTTATTAGCGAGGGTGAGCCGAGCTAACTAGTTGACCGTTTTCTAAATTATCTCTACGAAATTAGCGACACCGCTTCCGAAATTCTGAAAACACGTTATCAGTTTGTTTTTGATCAATTAAACCAACAACTAAAAGATATTCAATCACCAGAGGCTAGAATGCTCGAACCCGACTTAGACGAAATTCTAGATGACGGGTCACCTTTACCTATTATCCCAGAAGATCACATTTTAAAATTAATTGGTAAACTTCACGGATTTCTTGAAGAACTACCAGTCATTGGCTTTAATTACGGAAAATACGATTTGAACGTCATTAAAAAATATATCACACCACACTTCTTGACAACCGATGTAGGTGACGAGACGGGCGAGAACGAATCACAGTAATGCGTCATACTAATCAGATGTATTTAAAAACATCGACTTTAAAATTTTTGGACATCATAAATTATTTGGCCCCCGGTTTTAGTTACGATAAATTTCTGAAAGCTTACGGATGTGTACAAACTAAAGGATACTTTCCCTACGAGTGGGTGACTTCGTTAAGTAGACTCCAGTATAAATCCCTTCCTCCAAAGGAAGCTTTTCACGGCGATTTGAAAAACGAAGACATTTCTGACGAAAATTACATGTACTGCGAACAAATTTGGCACGATCACGATATGAAAACATTTCGTGATTTTCTTATTTGGTACAACAATAGAGATGTCGTTCCTTTCCTTGAAGCTATAAAAAACAGTTCTCTTTTTACAAATTGCGCCACATTTAACAAGATTTAACAAGATTGCCACCCAGAGAATTAACTCTAGGTAGCAGGTGGACAAGGAAGCCCTTGGCTTATCGAGAGTCCGACCCTTTTATCTATGTGTATCCCGCCCGTCTGAGGTATGTGTCGATTTTATTTTTAAACATATTCACGCTACTAGCACCCACACAATCAGCAGGTAATCTGTTCCATTAATTTACAGTCCTTTGTGAAAATGAAAACTTTCTTATATCCAATCTACTCTGCTCCTTTGCTAATGCAAGATCATGTCCTCTAGTCCTTCTATCTTTCTTAACTGAAAAAAACATATTTCTATCAATATTTTCATAACCCTTCAATATTTTAAACACTTCTATCTGATCTCCTCTCAATCTCCTGGTCTCTAGTGTTGTTAAACCGCAATTTTTTAGGCGTATTTCGTAACTAAGATCCCTAACATTTTGTATCATTTTAGTTGCTCTCCTCTGCACTCTTTCTAGCATATCTATGTCCTTCCTGCGATATGGCCCCCACGCTTGAATACAATATTCTAAATGAGGCCTAACTATTGTTTTGTACAGCGGTATTATTAGCTCTTTTTCCTTATACTTTATGTTTCGCCTAATTAATCCAAGGATTTGATTTCCCTTTGAAGCTGCAATTGAGCACTGCTCTGAAATCTTCATATCAGCACTAACGGTTAACCCTAAGTCCTTTTTTTACAGTAGTACTTAGTACAGTAACCCCCTTTTTTATTCTACTTCTTCGTTCCCATGTCCTATGTGGAGGCATTTACATTTCCCAAAATTGAACATCATTTGCCACTTTTCAGACCACTTGATCAACCTGTCAAGATCATCTTGTAAATGCTGTCTATCTCCAGCACTTTTAATCCTTCAAAACATTTTTGTATCATCCGCAAATTTCAACACCTTGCTTGTTATTTCATCATCCAAATCGTTGATGTATATTAAGAATAATATAGGACCTATTACTGATCCCTGTGGTACCCCACTCAATACCGATTTCCAGTTTGAAGCCTCCCCATCAACTACTACACGTTGTCTTCTGTCAATCAGCCATTGTTCTATCCAGTTTATTGTACCATTTCCTATGCCATGGGCCTTTAGTTTAAGCAGTAATCTTTGATGTGGTACTTTGTCAAAAGCTTTTTGAAAATCTAAGTAGACGATATCTACTGGTGATCCCTCATCTACCCACTTAGTGATGTCTTCCAAAAAACATAACATATTTGTTAAGCATGACCTAGCTTTAAAAAAAACCATGTTGAGATGGGTTTATCAAGTTTTGTTTAACAAGAAAATCCATCATGTGATCTTTAATTAGTCTTTCTAATAATTTACAAATCACTGATGTTAAACTTACTGGTCTATAGTTCTCTGACTTGTTTCTCGAACCTTTTTTGAATAACGGTATAATGTTTGCTTCTTTCCATTCTAAAGGAACCACTCCCTCTTCTAATGACAAGTTGAAAACTGTTGCAAGTGGTATGCTAATTTGGTCTACAATTTCCAATAGTAGTTTGGGTGGAATACCATCCACTCCAGGTGATTTATTATCCTTCATAGCCCTTATTTTCTTAGCTACCATTTCCGGGGTTACAATTAATTGTCCTAAATAGTCTGAATCTGCCCCCTTGAACTTAGCCTCTGGTATTGGCAGTGAACTAATATCTTCCCTGGTAAACACTGAACTAAAGTACTCATTCAGGTCTTCTGCCATTATGAATCCCTCTGATATTATATTTCCAGCACTATCTTCTAGAGGACCGACCTTATCTTGAACTTTCTGTTTGCTTCGAACATACGCATTAAAACTCTTGCTGTCATGTTTTATATTACTAGCTAATTGTTGTTCATAGCTTCTCTTTGAATTTCTCATTTCAGCTGTAGCTTGCTTAAGTGCTTCTTTATAATTGTTGTAGTCTTCATCATTTCCAGTACATCTATATGACTTCCACATCATTTGTTTATACTTAATTTTTGTAATGGCTTCTTTCGATAAGTGTTTCTTTTTGGACCGTTTTCCTTGTTTTTTGAAGGGTACAAATTCATCGATCATGCACTTAATTTCACTCTTTAATATATTCCAGCATTCTGTTGCCGTCTTATTTTTCAGTGTCTTATTCCAGTCTATCTTTGCTAAATATTTCCTCATGTCATTATACCTTCCTTTGTGGAAATTTCTCCTATACTGCTTTTTGCTATTCCTTTCTTATTTTACTTTGATGGTAAAATGTATCTGGTTGTGATCGCTACTCCCCAGTGGCTCACATATCTTGACATTGTCAACTAATTCATTCTGTGAGGAAAAAACTATGTCTAACACATTCTCACCCCTGGTTGGTTCTAGCACATGTTGAGAAAGGAATGTATCTTGAACTAAAACTAAAAACTTGTGGTCCTCTCTCCCCATACTCTGTAGAGATTTCCTTTGTATATGCCCATGGTTAAAATCCCCCATAATAATACAGTCCCGTTTGCTTACTTCCCTTATAGCGTTTTGTATTTTTTCATTCTCTTCTATGCTTATGTTTGGACTTCGATAAACTAACCCAACTGTTAACGTTGAGTTTCCTGTAACTATGTTACACCAAACAGCAAGATGTCTAAAGATGGTATTAGCGTTCCCGGTCTAACCTTGAAATTTATGTTTGACACATTACCATGTGATATTTATTTCAGTCTGTTTAATCAAAAAGATTCGGATTTACACGATATGTTAAAAAAAAGCCATCGTAGGGGGCCCGTCTATAATATATCACCGCCATCACGAAGTCGACGTTACACGGCTTCGTGAATCGGAAATGGGGTCTCAGCTCACCCCTGTCGTTCTATTGTTGGCTACGATGCGAATGGATTATACCTTTGGGCTCTTTCACAATATATGCCCACCGGATGTTATACGCGTCGTAGCCGAAAAAATAATTTCAGACCTAAAACATCACGTGTTTACGGAAAAATGGCTCTTGAATGGCTAGATTGGGTAGCTCACGAGACGAGAAACGCATTGGGGATCGTAAACTTCCCGTTGACGGATGGTGTGCCCAGACTCGCACCATTTATCAATTTCACGGTTGCTATTTTCACGGTTGTCCTTGTAACGTGGAGCACACCAACTCTATCATTGGGAAGTTTATGGCCGATCTCTTATCGGAAACTAAAAAGAACACTACGTGTTTGCGTAAATACGCCGAGGAATGTCAATGGAAAGAAATTCGGAAAAATTCCGAAGTAAGAAACTTTCTAAATTCAAAATTTCCTAACCGTAACCTGAAGTGGGAAATGACCCAAGATAAAGTTTTCCAAAATGTAGTTGAAGGTCGCCTATTTGGTATGGTAGAGCGCGACATTTTTGTTCCGGATCATCTTAAAGATTATTTTGGTGAAATGTGACCCATTTTCCGTTTATGCGAGCTTACGCCGAAGAGCACAATATATGATCTACTCCTCGGCGTACACTGGTGGCTTCGTATTTTGTTAAACAAATTCTTTTAGGTACACCTTTGTTAAAATGGTATTTGAAACACGGACTGGTCGTATCTCACGTTTATCAAGTTTTACAATACGAACCCAGTCCGTGCTTCAAGCATTTCGCCAATGCCGTCTCGAATGCACGCCGCGAAGGTGACGTGCACCCGGACAAGGCTATTATTGGTGATACGATGAAACTTCTTGGGAACAGTGCCTATGGAAAATGTATCACTAATAAGGATCGCCACAGAGATATTATCTTTTGTAATAGTAAAACGGCGAGCCAAGGAATTAACAGTGATCGTTTTCGCCAGGTAGACCCAATTACGGAATCCGTGTATCAATTGACAATGAACAAGAAATCCATTAAATACGATCTCCCTCTTCAAATTGGTTTCATGGTTTACCAGTATGCAAAGTTGAGAATGCTGGAATTTTATTACGATTTTATAGATTATTACGTAGAGCTTCCAATATTGCGAGATGGATACGGATTCCGCATATTTAAGTCTAGCTTTTTCAAGTTTAGACGATTGTGTAAGCACCAGTAAAAATATTGAATACTTTACAAACTTGTCACGGTGGTTCCCTGCTGTTTGTTGTGACGCGCAAGCATCCGATTATGTCACTTGTCGGATGGAAGGGAAAGAATGGGTCCCTTCGGAATCGTGTTGCATTGCGCGTGCGCGTCACGACAAAAGGACACCCGGTCTGTTCAAAATAGAGTATGAAGGTAGAAGTTTTATCGGCTTGTGCAGCAAAACATATTATTGTTTTGGTGATACGGATAAATTCAGCACGAAAGGTCTAAATAAGAGACACAACGAAATTGACAAAGACACGTTTTTGAAAGTACTGTAAACCAAAGAGAGTGGTGTTGGGAAAAATCGAGGGTTTCGGGTGAAGAATGCTTCGGTTTTTACATATATTCAAGAACGTTCTGCACTAACATATTTTTATTCCAAACGACCGGTACAAGCCAATGGAGTCTCTACCTCTCTCCATGTCTGGTATAATAGACACGCCAGTAAATCTTCTCGTGAGCTACCCGTGTATCATTCGGTATTGTTGTAACATTTAGTCTTGGTGTAACATATAGTCTTGGTGTAACCGTGATCAGGTATGATGTTTATTGACCACTGACTCCTACTTGTTACTTGTCGATTATTAAAAAGTGTGCATTTCACATTTACTGTTCGGCACACTCGTGAGATAGCCGTGTAATATCCGGTCTTAATATAGCCGTGATGAACTATTGTGTTCATCGACTCCTATCTTGTCAATTGTTAAAACGTGTATCGATACACACACACGTCATAGTTGCGTCATCACCGTGGTGTTCTTTTAAGTGAACACTGATGAAATATACACGAAGTATATTGTATACTTCAATCTCTGCAGAAGTCATGTTAATAAACACAGAGTGTAGCATACTGTCTGATAGTGATTGTGTATCATATGAAATCAATTTGAATATAGTTGTTAAGGTTTACAAGATTTTATAATAGTGACACTTCCTCTTGGGTGTCTCATAACAAGAATATATGTGATATCATTCACAGGGATACTTTCTCTTGGGTGTCTGAATACGATTTGTGTATTATATGAAATCAATTTGTATTTAGTTAAGGTTTACAAGACTTTATAAGATTGCCACTTTCTCTTGGGTGTCTGAATAAAACAATTCATGAACGCATATATGGTGTCGACTTTTTTATTACTTAATTAAGGTAATACAAGAACGTGCATGCCAACATTACATGCAAGCATTACATACCACTCTTAATAAAGTCAAAATTCACCTAGGTATTTTGAACGCCACCTACACTGACACGTTGACAAAACAATTGTTGTCAGTGAAACGGGGAAAAGCGAGTTGTGTCTTAATGACTATGAAAACGAAAAACAAACGCACTCATCCATAGCATCAACACGATTTTATTTGAGTATTCCCCATATGATATCTCTTGCACACTGTTCCTGTAGATTCCAAATCGATAATGCTAATAAGGTTCCCAACGTGTGATTTGCAAAGGTGTCGCCGAATGAGCTGCGATCCGCGACGATGCAGGTCGTCTACGATGCCGTCGGTGACCACTGCCAAACGGAATGCTGGTTTCTTTTGACACGTCATCGTCCACTGATGCTGTCTGCATGTAAATCCAACGATCTGAGTTCCCAACTAAATCCATTGGCGTGTTGACGTCCTTGAGACCACGAGCAAAGGTTTCCCATCCCACCGGTTCAAACAACTTCCGTTTTCTCAACACATCATTCACAAGGTCCACGATATTACTTCCGGGAACCGCCTTGTTTCTGTACATCATCTCGCCACGATCGTTCCCACTTACGGCACCTTTAATTTTATCGAGTAGTCGCCGTGCTTTCTGCTTCATAGTTTTTGGAACGCTGTCGATGATTTCATTTTCGATGTTCTTATTTTCGACGAATTCATTTTCGTTAGCAGGTTGTGCTTTGTTTTTCTCTTCACTGAGAAATTTTTCGATAACCACACGCACGGGTTCTTGGATACGTTTGTCAGAAAGATCGTTGTACCGACTCAATACCTAGTTATACAACACAACTTTTTCTCTCTCGTGTATATCGTT
Organism: Escarpia spicata; assembly: GCA_963995525.1. Taxonomy (NCBI): domain Eukaryota; kingdom Metazoa; phylum Annelida; class Polychaeta; order Sabellida; family Siboglinidae; genus Escarpia; species Escarpia spicata. Next base: position 11,784,310 of record OZ023211.1, read on the forward strand.
TCGTTCTAATATGTCTAGCATTTCATTGTCGAGTCGTTGCAAGACCCTTTCGATAGGGTTAGCAGGAGAAGGACGTTGCGGTTGAATGTTTTCCAAAATACGGAGATCGACCAGGGCCATCTTCTTTGTATACTCCATGGTCACCTGAGACGGAGACGGGAATGTCGAGCTTGTTGAAGGAACCGTAGGTACATGTGTCATAGTGGTCACCTGAGACGGAGACGGGAATGTCGAGCTTGTTGCTGGGGCCAGAGACACAGGTGTCGTAGCGTTTGTCGACGGTGCACAGTGACTGTGGGCACTCTGTCTTTTCCAGCTGTCCCGACGTGAGAAATGTCTCTTGCAATCTGGGCACTGGAACGCTGATGGTGTGGACTTGTTGGCAGCTGGTAGACTTCTCCATAAGCTCATGATGTAGGTGTTTACGGTTCAAATGTAAAGAACGGAATGACTCTTGGAACTCGTCGGTCTGAGTATAAGTTCCGACTAGTGAATTGGTTACCCGCGTATTTATAAACATGAAGCGCTACGCTAGAAGTTCCGTCACACCTCAAGTCATGTGACTGTAATGGCTGACAGTTCTAACATTCGCGGAAGTGTGTCGACGATGGAGTAGTCACACATACACACACACACACGCACACACACACACACACACACACGCACACACACACCACACACACACACACACGCACACACACACACACACACCACACACACACACACACACACCACCACCACCACACACACGCACACACACACACACCACACACACACACACACACACACAAACACACACACATACACACACACACGTGTGTATTCGGTGGACTTAAGAGAATCGTAGAAGGTTGGTTCTTGCAACTCGTTGATCTAAGTGTTTGATGTTTCGATTGTCCGATAAGTTTGTTTCTTGTCACTCGTTGCTCTAAGTATTTGGTGTTTCGTTTGTCAGACAAATTTGTTTGAACAATTGGTTCGTGCCTCTCGCTAGTCAAAGTTTGATTCGTGGAAGTGGTTGGTCTTAGTTTGGTTCAGTAAAGACACAAGATATGGTTTGCACAGATTATTACAACACAAACGTATTTACATGTCACGCTCCATAACTGCAAGAACCAGAGAATGAACATTGTTTTGTCACTGCTATGACACAGAGTCTTGCAATGAACTGTCGACACTACACAACGCAGTGTCTACAAGTAATTGTCGCGGACACTGCACAATAGTTTTCCGAGAGTGTTTCTACCATTTTTGTAGCCACGACCAAGTCCCCAAAAGCCCTCTTTCGATGGTACACGCTCCACCAGTTCAGCATTTCCGGTTGCCATCAATACGGCTCGCAAATCCTTTGACGCCTTGAACTTTGAGAGGAGCAAATGTCGCATCTAGTGAACACGGACATCATTCCAACCAGATCTCGTCTCTCCAATCTGTTTGGTTTTTCGTTTTGCCAAGTGTGCATGCTTCGCAGCTTTGATGCGCTCTGCACATTCGACGTCGCCGTGATACAATGCCTTCCTGTATTGATAAGCATGCTCGACCGAATTAAAGACCCGACCGAATGCTTCGACCCTGCATGGGTAAAGGTTTGACAAGGGAGAGTCGGCCCCTGAAAATTCAACTCGTTTCGGTTTCACAGCGACCTCCGGTTCGGGTTGAGGTTCCGGTTCCGGTGCGTAGAGGCTTGACGCAACGACTGTTTGATTGACAGACGCTGAATGTGGACGGTTGGTAGATACTTCGAACGGTCGGCTAGTTGGTTCGTCTTCGTCGCTGAAGGCTGCAGGCGCATGGTAGTTGGGTGTTTTGAGGTTGGCGCTATCGTGGTACAACGGTGATGGTGGTCGGTTGACATCCAGTGACTGTGATCAGCTGCCAGATACCACGATCGGTCGGCAACACGGTTCGTCTACGTCGCTGTCGCTGAATGCCGCAGGAGAGTGGTAGTTCGGTGTTTTCAACATGATGTTAGCCATGGCGTCGTCGTGATACGAATGACGGTTCGATTGGTAGAACTCCGCGCTTATAGAGTTAGTGAATGTGCCGAAAAATCACGTGGGCGTGCCGAAAGATCACGGATTGTAGGATAGTACATAAAGGTCACGTGGGCGTGCCGAAAGATCTCGGATTGTAGAAAATTCAAGAGCACGGACTGCTGAGTAGAATGTACACAAGCGCGGACTGCAGAGTAGGTATTTAGTTCACAACTTATCTAACAGGGGTGCTTTCAGTTGATGATGATATATCCGTCAGGAGTAAGCACTCGACAAAAACAAGAGACACGAATATTTGCAGTACTCATATGTGGTTCGCTCACTTGTCCACTAGGGGATGATGTTTGTGGTTCATGAAGTATCCGTCAGGGGGGCTCTATTGCACGCAAGCGTGCAAGAGACACGAATTTGGGCAGTACCCCTGTATTTAGTTCACAACTTATCTGCCAGGTGGTACCACTTGTAGTTCATGATTTATCCGCTAGGGGGTTAATTTAGTTCACGAAACATCCACCAGGTGGCGCTATTGGTCAAACCAAGACTCCCGAATCTGGGCAGTACTCGAACATTTAGTTAACAACTTGTCCGTCAGGTGGCACCACTTGACAAAGTAAGGAGCTCTCAAAATTGCGCTCAAACTCTAGTTCACACAAAAACTATTTAGTTCACGAAAAGTCCGTCAGTGGCGCTAATGGTCAAACCAAAGACGCACGAATTTGGGCAGTACCCGAACATTTAGTTAACAATTTGTCCGTCAGGTGGCACCACTTGTAGAGTTAGTTCACGAAAAATTCGCTTGGTGGCGCTATTGGTCACACTATTTTATTTCTACAAATAATCGCCAAGTGGCGCTATTTTAGTTCCGGGTACTTTCCTCTTCCTCCCATCCTAATCCAGTAGTGCGCGGTACACCACGCCTATTACTACTCACCACTTAGCGTTGTCAACGTTGTATACAAAGGCTTACTACTTTTGCCGAAACGGGCATCAAGCTCGTCTACTTTGTTGTGGTGTAGCTCTTTTTTAGTGACCATGTTTGGCCCAAGCACCTTCCGGAGATAGCTATTCTAGAACGCACAAAACAAAGCATAACAATTCAATAATGTTTCCCGGTGCGCGTTGTGAGTTTCTCATTTTCTCGTCTATACACTAATAACAAAGGAATCAAATCTAGTGGCCTATAACTAAGCCTCTTCGTTGACACCACCATGATTTACACCATCAAAACACAAAATGACTCCACCCAACTACAGGATGACACCATAACACTGAAATCCTGGGAAGGAAAGTGGTAGATAATTAACTTCAACACAGAGTAACATTCCAATCTCACTAAAGAAACGAAACCAGATCCCCTCCAGCCACTTCCTGCACACCCACAACCTTAAAAAATTAAGCCACCAGTGCAGAATATCTAGGAGCAGAACTCACTGAAAATTTCAAATAGGAAAAGAAAAAACGCAGTCAAAGCCAAAACCAGCAAAGTGAGTGTATTCGCTTACTGAAACATAAAGGGGTGACCGACGGCTGTCCAGTCACATTGCCATACAAAACCTGGTGCGACCGGTCTTGAAATATACCTCATTGATGAGGAATACCTTCACCAGCAATATCTGCATGAAATCCTCACTTAAGCTGGTACAACGACGCCGAGCTTGCTGCATCCCCCTACCTATGTGTGTAGTGCCTCTGCATTGGTTAATCAGCTCCAACTTTGAGAACCTGCTTTCGGTACGAAAACATCAGGCGTAGTCAGCACGATGCACAATATCACAAATGGTCTTGTAGATGTTCTCCCTACAGCTGTATAATAATTGAATATTTGAACCGCAGCTCTTGGAGGCATACAGCTAAGATCCAAATACGTTATTCACGAACCAACACAGATAACAAATATGTACACTGTTTTCTATTTCCCATCATCAATCCGATTCTGTACCTGTTGATACAAATTCAGCTGCACCCCGGCCTACATTCATCCCGGTCGTCACTGACGGGATGGCTGCAGGGACGGATCCAGAGAGGGTTGTCTAAGGGGGCCCAAAAACCTGCAGTGGCGGCTGACACAAACTCATATTCGGTGGTCTGAGGCTGAGCCGGGGACGTTCAGCACGACTCCGCTGTCGCGCTGTCGGTTCATTCATGTCATCCGGAAGATGGGGGAGGGGGGGGGGAGAAGAGGGGGGGTTCCTGTTGAAAAAGTTCGCCGCCGCGTCGCCGTAACTTCAGCTTAGTGTAATCTAAACGGGGGGGGGGGCACATTCCAACACATTTCAAAGGTCTATAGGGGCACTTCGGGGCCCATTCAAAAAGGTCTGGGCCCTCTGGTGGGCACACCAAATTCCAAAAGTCTGGGGGGCATGCACGTGCCCCCCAGGTTCGCCTGGATCCACTTATGGGCTGTGATAACACATTTATAAATTTTAAATCATTTATAACTGTTTTAAATTCCATTATAAGTTTTATTTTAATAAAAGTATATCTTTTTACATAGGGCTAACTTTGACAGTTGCATTTCGATTTAGACTCTTGGTTGAAACTGTCTTAAGAAATTGTAGGTCTATATAGGTCTCTGTATAGCACGAACAGTATTTATTTATTTCTTCGATCGCATTTGCTACCACATATATGTCATTTTGGCATTTTATGTTATATTCAATAAATTATGCTTTTTGCAGAATGATCGGTCGCCATGTATATCCGGACAGCGGAATAATAAAAGTATAACACATTGATAATATATATTTCCCGTCTTTTGTGCCATTTTATTTTAATAAATAACTGCATATTGTAGTGTGGTGCAAATTAAGTGCTCCCTTTTAAGAACAAACACGTAACCTGTTCAGTTATACACATATATGCACCTCTTAACCAAAGAACTGTTGAATTACTGAACGTAATTTAAAAAGAGTAATCAATTAGTAACAGTCCTACATGTGTCGCAAATTTCGTCATTCAACCACTGCATGCATCCTTCTCCGTCTGATCGTTATTGTCTTCGTCATCCGGTTTGACATTTTTGAGGATCTTAATTCTTTCTCCAATTTTCTTGCGACGGGCCAGCTATAGCAAACGACTTCTGTACTTCGTTCTGTTTTTACAAGACTGTCGTCTGTCTTTCTCAGCAATTTTGTTGACGATCATTTGCTTGTATGGTGAGGAGGTCAGAATGTTGGCTATGTTCATTGCCGCCGTCATGTGGGTTTTCTTGACCCGGGGAACACATCCTCTTACAGCCTGCGCAATTACACCACGGGCGGCGGGCGACAATGTCTATATATAAATAATAAATAAATGATATTTGTGTATAGCACCATATACAAATATTTTCGTGGCGCTTCATACGGTTACCATATTGGAACAAAGGGCTCCCCGATGTGCTTTGTCCCGTATATTAAATTGGCGAATATGTGACTTCGGAATTACAAACATAATATATGCTGTATTATCGTCGGAATAAACCAATTATCCTTTATGGCAACATGAAGGGGACAAAGAAATGGCTATATATCACATTTGGGATTGCACAAAATATTTACGCTGTACGGTCAATTAAAGCTGTTTGGTTTCTTATTTTAAAATATGGCAAAAACTTGAAATTGAGATATCTATATATATATATTACTTGGGGTGCTACGTCATAGACATGGAGCGGGGGGGGGGGGGCAGGGGGCAGGTGCCCCCTGGAATTTCTCCGGGGGGGGCAGACATATGGTTCTGCCCTCCATTAAATGTGAGCGTGAATGTTTGTTTTTGTGGCGAGCGTAAATAGCAGGTGGAAATGTAAATTTTATGAGAAGATTAATGTGTATGTTTGTCGAATGTGAAAGGTGTATGCAATTAGAGGGCATACATATATATATTGTTTTCTGCCCCCCCCCCCCCCCCCCCCCAGTAATAGGGGCGCGGCGGCGAATTGTTTTCCATAACACGTATATAAATATATATATATACGTACCCCCCTCTCCCCTTCCCCCCATCGTCGAATGTCATCATTTCAGCGGAAACAGCGGAGAGAAGCTGGAGAAGGTAACGACGCGACGTAAAACAATTACATTTATGAACAGCATGCACCACCCCCCGTGTTTGTTCGGATGTCATGAGTTCACAGCCGAGACAGCTGAGAAGTTGAAGCGAAACATTGTCAGTAGCATCCCCCATCCCGTCTTCCGATGTCACGTCGAGCCAAGCGAGACAACCAGAAGGTGAAGGAAGATGTGCAAATTTGTGGCGGCGAAAATTTGGCAGTGGTGCTGAAGCTCCGGTAGCCCTCCCCCCAGGCCCAATATGAATTTCGTTCCCGCGTCACTGTGTGGGTTTTTTCAGAACATTACTATACATTGCATAAATCCTTTAAAATATTTATTTCTAAAATGTGTATCGCATCGAAAGTTACGCTGACATTCTTGTCACATGTTTATGGTTCAAGAAATCTGTCAAGGAAACACAACTGCCACAGGTTGTAAATGAATGCCCGCGTGAATCGCTGCCAACCTTGGTGAGCTGTTATTGGTTAAAAATGACGTCATTTGCAAGCGAGCGTTATAAAGTTCATCATCCGGGGTTTTCCCGCCCGAGTTTGCGTACTAGGCGTTCGCTGCGATGGCTTTCGTCGAATAAATTCAAAACATTGTGGCTTGTTTTCTAAGGAGGATTTCCTCCATGCTGCGTATGCTCTGCGGTATGGACAAGACGTATTATAATAGGGTGAAAGATTCATAGGATATAATCAGGTAAAGTGTGACATATTTGTTAGACAACCACAATAAATGTTTGATCGCAGATAACGATTTGAAAGCGTTGGCGTGATATTTGGCCAGGCCACGGGAATTGCTGTTCTCGATTAATGTTCGCTTCGTCACCAAAAAGAGGTTATTTACTGGAAACAGATGTCCGAAATGACCATTCGTAATACCGTAGTGTTATCGAGACCTAACGGTAACTCGCAGCTGTTATGTTTTCCCTGGCCCTAGTGACGGTTTCGTGTCAACTTGTCGTTGGTGGAGCTAGTGTCGCGAGATCGACATAAAAACAAGTGTGACATTGAATTAGTTATACGTGATATTTCCTAACATGTGATTGTTTAAGTGCAAGGTAGCAATGCTCCTTACACGTTTATAAATCATATATAATTTAACTCTTGAAATAATTCTTGATCTTTGACAAACATGTTTCAGTCGTTATGCTAAACTTGTGACTTGTGTAGAGTGAAATATTAGGCTAGCGCAGGGTTAAACTTAAACTTAGGGGTTAGCCATTCCAATATGATAGACAATCACAATTCCACACACATAAGCCACCCCACGTTTCTGATCGTACTCAAAGCAAGACAAAGAAGACTATACCCATTATAAAAGCTCACCAGACATCTGGCTGAATATCATTTTTTTTAATTTGTAACTTCCTGTGTATTTGTCTTTCGCAGTACTCACACGTCACAATATTAGCAGGGTTACATATTATCCTGTGTTATACCAGTAAATCCAGCATATGATGTAACCTGATGTCATATTTCTACAATTTTTTGTGCATTTCATTTTTCTGACAATGATTGATCATGATAGATGTTGTGGTCCATATATGTTGGAATCGTTTCGTCCATAGTTTTGGGAATTATGTCAAGTTTGTTCCCACTTACTACTTATGTGATGTGCATCATATCACGAGCAAGTGCATCATCATGGGCAGTACTGTCAAACTCAGAGGCGCTGTTATGCACTTGATGCAGCCCTCATTCCACTCCGAACAACCACGTCGACAATGCTTTGTTAATCTCAGTTTGTTCAAGCAAGACCTTGGGCTTTGAAACAAATATTAGGCCATTCTTGTTCTTGTGGTAAAGCACTCAAATCTGGGTTATAAGTGATCGGCTGTAGCTGTACAAGGTCCAGTGCCACAAACACGGGCACAATCTATCACAAAATTCATTCAAGAATATATATCCTCTGTGTTGGATTCGCATTTGTTTGGTTCCTGACTCATTCGGGCAGAGATTGTTATCATTGTACAGTAGTTTCTCTGCCTATTGTTCCTTAAATATATTGACTTAGTTCTCTTTCTCTATCTAAATTAACTAAACCACAGCTTACTACACAATTATGGTATGAGCCAAGGATAGTGCAGTGGAACCTCATTATTAAGGTCACCTTTGGGACTAGACAAAAGTGACCTGAATAGTGAGATGACCGTATTTGCAGGACTGATATCCTATACTTTACTGTATGTGGAAATATTTGGGGACTGTTCTAGTGTGACCATAGTTGCGAGGTGGCTTTATTACCAACGTCATCATAAAGTGAGGTTCCACTGTAGATTTAGCATATTATGACATACTTCATAATGATTTTTATGATAACGGTTGATTTATTAAAATTTCAAATAAATTATGGACAGATCATATCATAGCTTCTTCAGCTCATTTGCCCATCATAAATCTGATTTATGTCAAGATGTATAGTTACTACTAGTGTGTTAATCGGTGTTCATTACACTAAAGTCGTTCTACCTTGTTTCTGAATTAGCCGTTAGGCGGTACTGACGTGCATTAGTGGGAACTACTATACTGTGTTCCATTTTTCACAGTTTGGACGCTAGGTGGTGGCACACGTTTCGTTGTGGAACGAAACTGCAGTTGTCGACACACAATTTGTATATCTGTCGTATTTCTTTGTAAGCAACCTGTCTAACGTGGGACTAGACATAAGTTTGAAGAACCATAGAATTACGTCGAAGGGACGCAGCGAAACGTGAAAAACGGCGTCCGTGGTACGCGGTGAAACTTGAAAAACCGCGTCCTGCATCAAAATACCACGTAATATCGCCCCAAAATGGCATCAGCGCAAACACTGGTTAATATAGTAATGTGTGCAGGCTGTTTAACAAAAATCCATCCGCTTCCCCAACCAACCAAATCCATCCAATAACTTTGACAACACATGGCGCAGGCGTCATCTTCTGGATGATTATATATAACATAATAACATAACGTTTATTTGACCCCATGTAGGTACACAATTAATTGGTTTCTGAACATCACTTATGCAGTGAAAACAACAAATATAAACATTATGCAGGCATACATATACGTATATCATTATATGTTCAACAAACTATTTGGAAAATACATACAAACGCATGTACAGCTATTATGGTATTGAGGTACCATAGACATTAATCATATAGCTTATTCAATCGGGGTCGGTGACTCCTATTAAGACACAATTGTCGCTATCATAGGAGCCACCCTTTTTACGTAATAATTTATATGGTCCTTTTACAAGGTGTCTATCTCATGTATGTTTATTGGGAGTGCTTGTTGTATGTGAGAATGTCAGTTTGTTTGTATGCTGGTTGCCTGAAACTAGCATCAAATGTATTGTATTTAATGGTTTTGTTGACATGTTTAGCAATTCGATAGAGTGCGTATATCATATTTGTGTAACAACAATATCAGAGCCCTCAATAGGGTTTGTGGAAAGGGGTAATGTACCCCCTGCTGTTGAAAACAAGGGGTAAAAATTGAAATGAAGGGGTAATTTGTTGGGGTTTTCCAACTGCCAAGGGTATGGGAGAGTGCCCATCTGTACATGTGTGAGTGTGTGTGTGTGTTTAGTCAGAACAATGATAGTCTGTGATTGTATTAACCACACATACAATGTTGTCTTCCAATGAAGCTCTGTAAACAGCTGGCATGAGTATTTGGATTGATGAATGATAAGAAGAAAGGTACATTTAGCACATCATCTGCACGTGTCATGCAGATATGAGATTTTTTTCAGGTATCAACTTACTTTTGATACAATAATACCAGACACGGCAAGTAGATAGGATTATTTTATAATTTATGCAAATAGTCCAATTTATTCTGCCCAAATAAAAAAAATTAGAGGTATGTAATTGTCATACAAGTGAACTTTATTTATAACAAACATACAAAGCTATCATAATCTGGCAGAAAACTATTTTGAGTATTTTTGTCAAAAAACACAATTTCACCTGTTAATAATGAGTGTCCAATATGTTTAACTTTCTACACAACTTACTCTTAACATGGGCAGGCATGATTGGTGCCCCGCAAATATCCATGTTTTGTGGGTGTCTAATACATTATTGATGCTACTAATGATATTCTTATCTCATTTCTCTTTTACCAATGCAATCATTCTACATAAAAAAACATACTCTTAAAATATTACATTTTATGCGCCTTTGTTGTGAAAATGGCGAGGTTTTGCGATTGCTACAATGACCTGCGACTTTTACCAAATTCCCCGGACAAAGCTCGCGGCGTAAGCTATGTTGATTTGTCACGTCTCATCGCGAACGCTTCCTGTGTAAATCTTCGTAATAACTTGTAATTCGGTTGTTTTCCGACGTTGAAAATTCAGGCCCCAAGTGCATCACGATCGTGGGGAACGCACAAGACCAATCAGATCGCTGGTAAAACATCAGTTTCCAGCTGATATTCACAAGATTTCACCCGCTATTATATTTTTTGCCAACGTAGTTTTCTGGTGCGATGAACCCCGACTGTGTGCACCAGAGCAGGTTAAAAACATATGTAACTGCCGATGCGTATATATTCACACAATGGTGTCTAAAATAATGTGTGAAATGCCAAAAGTCGTGCGTATATACGCATAATATTACTCTAACGGGAGTCCTGAATATGTCATTAGATTCTTTAGTGTATTTGCTGTGCGCCAGGAGGTATTTGTTACATACTTTTATATATTGGAAGTTTTTGAATGAGTGTTGTTTGAAAATGTCAACTGACAAAGAAATCAGATTTACATACAATTATAATTTCTAGGGAAACTTTCCCAGACACAGCATGTAATATTTTCCACATTTAATTTAAAGTTGATTAGTATATTATATATATAAATCTTAATTCTTATGCATAACTCAGGTATTTTTTAAATTAGCACAACTAACAACGTTAGTAAACAAAGTAGAAAAAGTTAAATGTAAAAAAACTAGGTGACTTTGTGCAACTGCTGCAGGGACTTGGAGCTCATTTCATTAAAATGACATGAGGTCTAAAGGGTTAATGAATATTATAGAATTCAGGAGCACACAAGTTCAGATTCAGACTGTTTATTACCAAGTAGCATTTTAAATGTACGAGGAATTCTTGGTGTTGTGGCGTCAACATACATGCACGCTTGTCTCCCCTGCCCCCCATCATGCACACGCAAAATATACAATCAGAAACATTATGAAACTATGCTAAAACTAGTATAAATTTTAACCAAGGCCAACTGCCAACATATTTTAAGACAGTCGTACATCTATTGACATAAAGTGAACTTGATAACATAATATTAATACTGTCTGAACATTAGTTTGGTTTATTGCTATAAATACTTATTCATTCTAATGATTAATTTTGATAGATATATATCTGATAACAGCTTGTTGACAACTAAATGTTATTCATTGGATTAAATTACGAAAATTTGCATGAACCTAAACATGTAGGGCTCCAGATTGGGGATCAGCTGAAGACATGGCTAAGACGGATTTATATTTTTGTTGTTACTGTAATTATACAATGTAATGTAGTGTAAATGTCAGTGTAGCATGTTACATTTTTGGAATTTGAGTTCCATCCGTTTGGGAAATTATAAATTAAGTCTTAGTGATTTTCAAGAATTATATTTACACCATAGAAGTAATCACATTTGACGACTACATAACTTTAATTGCCATATAATAATTGGACACACTAAAACACAAATATTGAGTAGTGTATTAAATTAAATTACATCATTCATTTTCTACTTTGTCAGCAATGGCAGATAAAATAGTAGTCTGCACCCAGTTGTGTCCTAATCAGTCGTGGAAATGTGTATGGTATTAGTCATATCAGTCAGAGTGCTTTATTGGGCAGTGACACAGCACATTGAATGAACTTGCTGTGTGGCTAGATAATTATGCTCCATTGATGTTTCAACAAGATTCAACAGGTTTGCTGGGTATGCAGTGGCACCTTTTCTAACTGGTGTTTCTTTGTGGTTCATGCCAGATTTTTCTCCTCGAAGAAAAAATTCTCAGTTTCTTCCACAAGGAAGTGAAAATGGAGCCCACATTTTCAATTTAAGGTGTTTTCTCATATTAATAATTATCATGACAAATACTTTCGCAATATAATAATAATTATGTTGGTTTTACCACAGTATTTACACAGTACACTGTATATTTGGTTAACGTTAAACCCTGATTGGATTTATGTACACATTGCAGATGAACATAGCCGCTTCATATCTTGACTTGTACTAGACAAGACAAAGGAATTTTAACCTGATCAATAACCAATCCAGATTTACACAGCCAACAGGTATTTGCTTTGTTCAAATGTCATCATCACCTAGCCGTTTGCTTCTATGCATGTGCGTCTTGTATGAATGTACTAGAAGTGAGAGAGGATCATGTGATGTGGACGAAATGCTAAGTGTTAAATAATGTCCCTAATCACCACCAGTCTAACTGTTCATTCTATCATTGCATGAAAGTGGTTGAACGTAACAGACGACTAACCTAGCACTGTTTTTGTTTCTGTAAGGTACGCGCATACAGAAGGGAACGAGACTGAGAGGAGGGTAGAATCGGCACCAACATGGGGGCGTTTCTGGACAAGCCGAAGACGGAGAAACATAATGAGTCGGGCAGCGGCAATGGACTGCGCTTCGGCCTGAGCAGCATGCAAGGCTGGCGCGTCGAGATGGAGGATGCCCACAGCGCCATCATTGGTCTGCCCGCAGACCACCTCAAGGACTGGTCGTTCTTCGCGATCTTTGACGGGCATGCCGGCGCGCGCGTTTCGTCGTGTTGTTCCGACCAGCTTCTCGAGGCGATAATGTTGAACGAGTTCTTCAAGTCGGGAATCGCTGGACATAGCGAGTCGGCTGGCGAGGGGCAGAAGCCGTATCTCGAGAACATAAAGAAGGGCATCAAGATGGGCTTCCTCGCACTCGATGACAAGATCCGCGTGATGCCGGAGATCATGAGCGGCGAGGACAAGAGTGGTTCGACGGCGGTGTGTACCGTCATCTCGCCGACACACATCTTCTTTGGCAACTGTGGCGACTCGCGAGCGGTCCTCTCACGAGACAACCACGTCTCGTTCCACACGCTCGATCATAAACCTATCAATCCGATTGAAAAGGAGCGCATCCAGAATGCGGGAGGCAGTGTGATGATCCAGCGGGTGAACGGCTCGCTGGCAGTGTCGCGGGCGCTCGGGGACTTTGAGTACAAAAACGTTCAGGGCAAGGGCCCATGCGAGCAGCTTGTCTCGCCAGAGCCCGAGGTGTTTATGGAGGAACGGGCGGCAGATGACGAGTTCGCCGTGCTCGCGTGCGATGGTATCTGGGATGTTATGTCAAACGATGAACTGTGCGACTTTGTGCGCAGTCGGATGAAGCTCACTGACAATTTGCAGCACCTTTGTAACCAGGTCATCGACACCTGTCTCTATAAGGTTAGTAGTGTTGGTTCTTCTACCTTGAAACCTATAAAATATGTAATTAAAGTTGTGATAATTTTTTGTAATTGCCTTTCTTTTGGCCCAAGGTTTCAAATATGGTACAGTCGATGTTATCAGTAACGACAGTACAAGTTATGCATGGTTGACAGTCACGGTTGAATCGACATGTCATGCAGATGAATGAATGACTTCTATAGTGGGCATTCATTGCAGTATGTACAGCATCAAAAGCTTCAGTATCAGGGGCATAGCTAGCCGTATGCATGCACCTACGCACGTGCTTCCATATCAATTTGGCAAACGAAAAATTACACTTCAGCCAATCAATATTTTTAATACAGTAGTCCCTCTCTTCAGTGGACCCTCAGATGAGGGGACACCCACTATGTCGGGACAGTTTGTCAATGTACGGACCGTTTTACCATGTTAATGTCCCTCTAATGAGGGGACACCTCACGTACGCGGACAGCGGACAGGATATTTTGGTTACATGTCCCTCCTAAGATGGACAGTATTAATTAATTCGAAGATTTTTGGCCGAATTTGTTTAGAAAATGGCGGACATACAGTTTGGTGTGTGTCAATGGTAACACCAAGTACACGTGTACCGGTAACAACGAGCTTGTCTTCCTTGCTGTAAACGTTGTGTTTGTCCAAACTACTTTGATTACTCTCGAATGTGGAGGAAGGTATTGTTAATTTTGTGCTGTTATCAATCAGTGCAGTCAGTGATGCCATGATGGCTTCCCCGTTTGGGCCTCAATTGCAATTAAGATTCACAAATACAATGTATAAAAGGTTCACCTCAATTGTTTTCAATGTAGCCCAACATTAAGCCTAAACTGAGGTGAAAAAATAAACAAGCATCATCAAATTATGCTGTGCTACGCCAAACAGCAAATATTACCAGTGCCTGGAAAAGATGAACTGATTGCCAGCGTATGAAACGGTGGAACGCATTATCAAGTGACACACAATTTGTGCATTAATGAATCTTTCAAAATTGAATAAAAAATGAAGTGAGACAATTAACGATTGTACCCATTATCGTTTTAAATATTTTATTAATGCTCACGCTGCATGTAGCAACTGATTTAAATATTCGGTTGATCATTTTCAGGTAATTATTTTAGCCGGTAGGGGGCAGCCAAAATCGTCAACTTGTGAATTACTTACAAAGTATTTTAGCTAAAGAATATCTAATTTAGATAAAATCGTTCGAGAATACCAGTTTAAAAAATTTTGTAACGGAGATGTTTTGTTTGACATTTTTGGTTGAATGCTGCAATATGCGCAGCAAATTCTACTGCAACGCCGGGCTGATACCATTGCATAGGCTAGTGGCAGTGAGTGAGTGACCAGTGCGCGGTTGAGGAAAATCTCAGATCGACAGAGGGAGTCGGGCTTACGGTGCCGGGCGGACGATATGATTTCATGACCAACTGTTTATTTTTTAATACATCACAATAATAATAAACATATATATATATATAGTGCTTAATTCCTATCATTTAATGTGTTGACATATTGCCACATCTTTACCATGTGTCGGTTGTACTGGTCTGAACTCCGGGACTAAGATGCCTGTCCCTCCGAAGACCGGACACCCGCCATGTCGGGACACTAATGCTTGGATACAGATGTGTCCGCAGAAGAGAGGGACTACTGTACATGGTCATGGGATAAAGTTACTAGAAGCACACAACACTGCAAAACCGCGGGTAAGCGGTGACCAGGGAAGGGGTGACCTGCAAAGAAAATGTCATCATTCAATTTGTCAATGCTTTGACATATCCAGGGATGGGATTTCCAGAAGTATGCAAGGCTATGAAGTCACTAAGCTGATGGCATCCTAGATCCCGTGTATGCAAAGTCGACACGCGTAACTAGGGTCCTATGGAAATTGTTTTGGTTTAAGTAAGCATCCCTAAATGGTAATGTAGCCTCAAAACAGAAAGGGGAATGGACATAATTTAAAAATCTGTTTATATTATACCTGTTAAATTATTAATCATTATCAGATAACTGTTGAAGCAGTTAATGTTTTTGATATTGATGAGGTGGTTTTTAGAAATCAGAAAAAAATGTAAATTATATTTCTCATACCTCCCAGAATTGTTCCTTTTGATAAAAAAAGACTCAAGAGACAAATAGAGAAGACAACATATTTAGATCTAGGGTAGCTCAAATGCCTCAAAGTTCACAATATTCAGAATTTGAGACAATGTATTCCGTTATGAGCAGTTTGCTAATTTTTAAATAATGACATTAGAAAATTCAACCAATAAACTGAATTGCATTAATGATATTGTCATGAATAAGTAATGTCTTAGTGGCATACATTGTTCAGTAGGGCATAGCAACACATAAGTCTATGACTTCAACTATGTCCTTTCAGCAGCAGCAGCAGCAGCAAACCATACTGTGCATGTATTATGTTGTTGTTGTTGTTGAATAAACGTTCATTCATTCATTCATTCACATAATAAAACCACAGTTTGTGTTCAGATTCATCATGTTATTGCCTCAATGTTCAAGCAACAGATTCTATGTGCACAACACTTGTTTCTCACTGTCCACTTTGTCCTGTTAAGGTCTGTTCCCTGCTGTCTGGGTAGGCATGGCGTTGCTCTTCAACAACTTGCAGCAAGAACTGAAGCTTGAGCTCGCTTTTGGTCAGGAGGCTGCTGAATTCTTGAATCAGAGCAACTCCGCGTTCAGCATGGTCATTCACGACATTCACTGTACAAACTGTCTCTCTAGCCTGCTTGACGTCCTCTCATTCCTCCCACATATCTGGATCGACTTGGAGAAATCCATCTGGAAGCGCCATCAGTTCAATGCAGCAGACTTCAGCGTGACAAAATCTTCCAGCTTCTTCTCTCGGAAAGATTTGAGGGTGACAGTAACCTTCTTTGTATGAGATGGAGTAAGATCCTGCTCTCTCATAGCGCTAGCAATCAGCCTCTTTGATGATGAACTGACCTGGCAGTCAAAAAAAGCCAACCCAATAAGTGATTCTGATAGATACCTCAAGTGCTTGGCGAGCTTATCTGATGTAGCTCTCGAGATAGCGGCGTGGATGGTTGAGTAGTCAAGCAGGGACTTCAGCAGCAGAAAGTCATTGTACGGTGCACTTGCTGCTTGTGGAGCAGTATTCCACGCCTTCAGATACTCGTGTACAGCAAATATGCACACATCATGCAGCCCTTTTTCCTCTCTTGGGACAAGTTTGAACTGGGCTTGATACATCCAGATCTTGAGAGAGTAGATGACCATGGACATCCAGCGGGCGTAATGCATGGCTCCAGGTAACATAAATCGAACTCCTCGGCGAGGAACTGCTCCCAGGAAGATCAACACTAATTCTAGGAACTCCCTACAGTCATCTCTTGGTTGACTCTCTTCCAGATGATTGTCAATAAACTCGATGGTGCTTTCCGTAATGTTTTCGACCAAGTTTAACACATCTTCACGTTCAATTCCCGTTTCATATTTGCCTCGGTCGATGAACTCCCAGTATTCCTGAAACCACTTGAACAGTGGCACCTCTGGAGAAGATGTGGATCCCATACACACTTGAAATACTGCGCCAATGATGAGTTCCATGATGTGGTGTCTGCAGGCCAGTGACAGAAGCTCCTTACCAAGCTTTTGTTCCAAGAGGACACAAGCACCAGCCAGCTGACCAGTATTTGAACTGGTTGTGTCGAAGCACATAGCTCGAAATCTGTTAACCAAGTCCCAGTCCTCCACGGCTTCGAAGACTGCTGCAGCCTGGGCTTCGCCTGTTCCAGATGAAAGTTTGGTGACATTGAGCAACTGAGAAACTTGTTTACTAGAGACGAGTATCGGGAGCCGATCAACCTTTTCTTTGCCCGTCAAATCAGGTAGAAGTTTCCCGTCCCAGTGCATAACCAGGGGCACCTGACCTCGAAACTCTGCCTTGAGACTTGCTACTCACTGAACACGATTTTTTATTATCATTCGGCGAATCGATGATCTGTTAAGGGCAAGGCTATCAAGATTTTGACTCATACTCTTAGCTGTTTCAGCAATGACAAATGTCGTTTTGCGGTCTGATAACTATGTCCTGTCCAGTGCAGCTGCCAACTGGTGTAATGGCAGTTTTCCGAACTCTCTTTCTCTTCACGGACGTCACAGAGCTGCCAACGGACCCTTCAACCTCCTGCTCAGCTACATCGTGATCGTTGTCATTATCGTCAGCTGATGAGCTGCTGCCAGACGAAACCAGTTCTACTGTGGCACTCGCTCTCTTTAGGGTATCTTCCATACAACAACGTCTAGCAAGCATGTGATCCCGTCTATCTGCCACATGCTTCTCCTTTGCAAACAACGTATTGTCAGCACCTGCCATGTATGCAAGTCTGATGTCATCATGTCTGCACTGCAGTCTGTCGGGGGGGGGGGGGTGTATTGTCTATTGAGCATGTCATGATCATGAATTGATACATGTATACATGGTATATACATTGTTTAGGATAATAGCATGCACAATATGTTCTGAATCTCGGTTTCATATTATTATAAATGCAACCTGCCCTAATTATATGTTGGCTGCCGCTTAGGAAATATCCAAAATTTCATTGAGCTACCTCGAAATATTGTTCAAATGTGCTCATATTTTGTGATAAATTTTATTTTATATATTGGAACAAAATCAGAGGGTAAGAAGATGACATCAAAACTTCAGAAATAAGGACCGCCCTAGTAACCAGCTCCTGGATAAGTGCGAAAAGTTGTCTAGACGTAGCTGTGGACACAGGAAAGCCTGATGCTCGTAAACGTGCCATCACGGCTTCACCCAGGATCACATTTTTACCAGTCCCATTTTTTTCCAACATGCTACGAAGTGCGGTCGGGCACACGATCGAATGCGTGATAGGACACGCAAATATGAGTATATATATATATATATACACTCATAGTTGTATATATATATATATAAACCAACATGGCAAATTCTTACTTAGTGTGTCCAATCATAAAGTATAAAAATAAACTAAAAGTACATATTACCATTTATGAAGGCAAGGCAGAGAATATGGCTGAATGTACATCTCAATCTCATGTGTGATCAGAAATGTAAGTAGCATTTGTCGGGTCAAATTATGCATTTTCTGTTTAAAAGTGAAAAAAGAAGCCCATTTCTGTTCAGAAAAGTAATATTTTATTTCAAAACTTAACTTTGAAAAATAATACATTTTGTCAAATATTTAAAATATCACAATGTTATGATCTCTGCATCTAGATTATACTGTTTTACTGTGTGGTTAACTTTTCTAACATTTATTTGTGCAATATTTGCAACACAATAACAACCGTACATAATCAATTTAGATAATAAAATAATTCCTGTCACGCAATAACATCAATTGATTCTCATGCAGCAGTGCTTAATATATATATATATACGTTAATAAATGTAATTTACACAAGCAATCATATTAACATTTATGAATGTTCAGATCACTGATGCTGTTTCAACTTTCATTTTAGCTAGTGTTATATTTGACGCCATCCAACAGAATTTGTTAGAACTACGAAACGCATTTACGGTGTTGGTGATTCTACTCTAAGCATTTACTGACTTTCCGTTCAAAGACACAACACCTGTTTCGAAATGTTGATTACGTGGAATTCCATCCATTTTCCAAGAACAGATCGTAATTGGCAAGTGCGTATTGTATCTCCCCGCCCTGACGTTGACCTCACAAGATTATTTTGTCTACATAGACATAGGCACCTGTTGGCTGCCTTTCAAGGAACCATTGCTACTGGGTAGGTGACAATTACCCTAGCAGTCCCTGCTAGAGGGTGTGTGTCAGGGAGCTGGCCAGGCGATCCGGGTAAGCGATTTTCAAAACCAGTCTCAGTAGATTTTGTAATTGGCTTTGTCGCAGTTTCAATGACGTCGCAAAAATGCCATGGACGGACCTGTCCACAATAAATTTGAAACCATCCAAAAACGAAAATTTTGAATATTACCTTTCTACAGGGCGGATGGACGGGTCTCTGGGTAAGGCCCTGCATGCCATTCTTGTAGCTTACTTGGAGAACGCCTTTCCAGACCTGCCTACCATTCCGGATTGTCCGGAATCATTCCGAAAAGTCACCTCAAATTACGGTATTACGGCGAGGGATGAAAATATTACGGGCTGTCACCATGTTCGCCAATCACTCAAATTTAGCTTCTGCTATATTCAACAGGTGGTAGCATATGTATGCAGCATGTTGTGACATCGTTTTTCATTCGCTGAATCTGGTCGTAATCTAACCAATAGGAAACAGCGTTATGACAAATTCGCATTTCCGCGATCAAACAAAACGAAGTCACGCGGCACGAAATGATGGCTGACAGCGAAACGACGCCACCGCCAACCAAAAAGAAACGTTTAGTGAGTGTTGTACTTGTAGTGTTAGGCCAACTGACTGTATTAAGACTAAGTTAGTGTATTTATTGATGAGTTTAGTCTATCATTTACAGCCTATTGTACAGTCACTAGAGTCTAGGCGATGTCGATGACAGCGTAATGTAATGGTTTTGCCGCCGCTACCCCCCCCCCCCCCCCCCCCGGTCACAATATCTGACAGTTCTGAACAATTACTGACAGGAAGCCTATATTCCTGAAAATCAGTGTAAATGGGAAGATGGATTACTGACAGGAAGTTTTTGTGGTAGGCAGGTCTGCCTTTCCGTTCACTTTTGCTATCAAGATGGACGTAAAATTATATTAGAACTAACTTGAGAACTTTCACAGAAAGTGTCTGCACAGCCTAAGGCATCTTCTTTCATCGTTAGAAGCAGACGCATGACTGCTGAAGCGCTATAGCCACAATGAGTAGGAGCCTATAGCCAAGAAGAGTATGGGATTGATGCACAGTCTGTGATACAATGGTGCGGCCAACATGCCTGATATTCTCTGGAAGCTGCTGTACGCAGACGATTTGCCGGTGGTAGCAGATGGGGAAGATGGGGAAGCAAACCCCCAAGAACAACTGACAAAATGGAAGGATATGTTCAGCAGGCATGAACTGAAAGTAAGTTTGGAGAAGCCAGGTACTTTGGGTTGGACAACAAAACAAAGAGTGCTGGAAATACACCTGGAGGGGAAGAAACTAAAACAAAGAGGCAGCTTTGCACACTTGGATAGAGTGCCATGTGGGAACGACAGCTCAGAGAATGAAATTCGGAGGAGAATACAAGCGGGGCGCTTGCATGGCGGAAAGTGGAGGTGTGGTAGAGACAGACACATATTGTGTAAGCTCAAGGGAAGTGTGTGGCCTAGACAAAGAGACTATGGCAGTGACGGAAAAACAACAGGAGAGCTCAGAGGGTACAGGTTTGCGAACACAACTGGGTGAGAAGAATTGCGAGAGTGAATAGAATCAACAAGCAAAGAATGGAGGCGCTGAGGGAGGAGGTTGGTGTGAGTTTCAAGAAGAAGCTGGCCAGGAGTAGGCTGAAGTGGGCTGGGCAGGTAGAGCGAATGGGAGGATAACTGCAAAGAAAGCAGATGCTTGGAGAGTGAAAGGGAAAAGGCGACGAGAACGACCAAGTCTGCATTTGGACGATTGTGTAAAGAGAGATTTGGATGGATTCATTGAGAGAGGAGTGGAGAATGAGAGTAAAAAATAGAGGGTTGATGAAACAGCAGTGCAAGAAAAGTGAGGTCGAAGAAATCGAAAAGAAAACATAAATTGAGGACCAGTTGAGGCCAGCCTCACCCCAAATATAGGGAAAGAAGAAGAGAATAACAACATATGATTTACGATAGGTTCACATCCAACTTTTACTAGTATATTAATACTGGAGTAACTTGTTTCTGGTAGTGCGGTGCTTTGAAGTGGGACCACAAGGTCTTTTCCGTGCCACCGAATACACTCATGAAATTCTTGGAGAAGACATCGCCCGGCAGCTGGGGGAGCCAATCCCAGTGCCTAAAGGATCTACTCTACGCTTTACTATCGGTTTGATTTGTAGATCTACAAATCAAACCAATTGTAAAGCCCTAGACTGTGATTTGTTGATTCCTGTATGCAGCCAAAAGATCTAGGACCAATGTACCTTACAATAAACACTGCATTTTTTGTCATAAAGATAAGTGTTGAGTTCTTTCTTCCTTTACTAAATTTAAGTTGACATTTCAAGATCTCCACCTACCTCTGTCTGTGTTGCTGGGATACTATATCAACTGGTGAAGTTGTTTTTATCAATTGGTGAAGTTTTTTCTGCTGCTCCCAACAGACTTCCAACTTCAATTGGTTCCAGCACAGAAGAAGGTCTGTTTTGCTTTTTTTTATCAAAAAGTATTTTTAAAATCCTTACAAAAATGTCCATGTTGTGTACTGCCTTTTCATACACTAAGCCTATTCTGTATTGTGCAGCAGGATATTACATTGCCAGAAATTTAGTTTAGCTATAAGGCCCTTGGGCAGGGTTGGGTTCAATTACAGTTACAATTATTTTGCATTTCAAATACAATTACTGTCCCAAAATATATTCAATTACAATTATAATTGTCTATTACAAGTATAATTGTTAATTACAATGGATTTTTGTTTCGCTCAAAATGTGTAAAACAGAACTAATGATGTATCTCAGATCATCCCCCATTTATATAATTACCACACAATTGGTTTCTCAGCACCTTGCTGCCCTCAAGCTTACTAGAAAATAATTCCACAGTGAAAGGATAGTGTTAGTGCACAGCCTTGTTTAACTAAATTACAATTAGTACAGTTGGCCTGTGTAGCACTGGACCACAGGCCTATCCTTTGTTCTTGGCCTCCTACTTGACACTTGAAGCCTGCTACTGCTAGAGCTAGTGCTTCAATGGGTCACCTCTATATGCCCTCCCCAATGGAAGAGAAGCCATGTTTTTATATCTCTATCAGTGCATCCAATGTGCCAAGTCAATAAGGCAAATAAAGACTAGTTGGCACTGTGCCTGTCCATGGGTGACTGATTGTTTGGAAAGATACTACTAAATGCTTAATGCAACATGACTGTGCCAGGACAGGCAGACAGCTGTTATCTGCCCATGTTCACCAGAAAGAGTCACTGTCTGACTATGACCCCCCAAAAATGGGGAATATGAGAGGGAAGGTGATTTAAGAGGAAAACAGCCTTAGTTTTCATAATGAAATAAAAAACTGTTCTGGGAGTTTCACCCACAATTGGAGAAATTATGGGAAAGTAATTGAATTGTAATTGAACAATTAAGGCAATTACAATGAGGGAATGTGATTTCAGATGGAAACAGCCTTAGTTTTCATAATGAAATAAAAACAGTTCTGGGGGTTTCACCAACAATTGGAGAAACTATGGGAAAGTAATTGAATTATAATTGAACAATTAAGGCAATTACAATGGCCAATTACCACACACACGCACAAGCACACGCACATGCACACACACACACAGTTACAATTACGATACTTTCAAATATTTCAATTACACGGTAATTGTACTTAATTACACCATTACAAATTACAATTAGAATTGACCCCAACCTTGCTCTTGGGTTACATTAGCTTCTAGCTGGTTCCCATCTACCTCTGGTAGTGACCACACACCTAACTTACATTTTTGTCCATGTTACCTACAGCCCACAACCAGTATCATTACTTAAGAGAACACCAAACTTTTATGGAATAGAACACATTTGCTGCATATCTAATACATGAATCTTGCTGGTTCTCAAGTTAAGTCTAATCAGGATGTCGTGGTCATAATCAGGCCTGGGGTAATAGTAATGTGTAATAGTAATGATTACACATATTGAAGTAATATTAATACGTTGAACCAAAATACAATGTAATAGAGTAATAGTAATTGCCTCAAATGTAATAGTAATGGGAAGGAAACTAAGAAATAGTAATATTACATTGCAATGTAATTGACCCCAGGCCTGGTAATGATGCTGCCAAAATTAAGGTATATGTTAAAATAAAGGCAGGATTGTGCATTACCTTATTGGGAATACCATTGTGAGTATCATCGATTAGTAAATTAACATTTTAACTAATATATGTTAACAATAATGTAACAAGCAGTAGATGCCTACATAAAACAAACATTTGATTGAGTAGTGTAATTTAATAGTCTTAAATCAAAAAAGTAAAACAACTCCAAACAAATACTGCTTGAGAAAATTGGATAACGACTAGAGAATGTGTCATCACAGCTGAGGAATATTGCTACATGGCTGGAGGTAACGAAGACCAAGAGCAAAGAGAGTTGGGATGGTCCAGTGACATACATCCTCAGCGCCCGACATCGGTAGGTAACGTACCAATGGAGTCGGAATGCTGTTCAAATTATATATTATTGAGATAAAATATCACCTACAAGGCGTGGATAATTTCTAACCAGTAATTTAGAATTATTCCTGAAAAAAGAAGAAAAGCAAAATAACAAAAATGTCCCAGAACGTCTGATCCAGCAGTTATGCAACACATGAACACGCGGATCATCGGGGCCGAATCACGTCCACAAATTTATATATTTTACAAAGAAATAATGGCTAGATTTTTTATAAACACTGAACAATGTTTTAAACTTCCTGACTGTGTATGTAATGAAACAATTTGGCCGAGGGTGTACGTAACATTTTTGAAAAATCGGACAGAAAATGAAAAACGTGCCTGCAGGCTTTCCGGCATCCATGTTGTAGATGGGTGCTTGTTGCCGTAAATGAGTCTGCGTTACATCCTAGTATCCACGATGTATAATGGTGAAGATTTTCTTTATTGGAACAAATTCCTTGGAGGTTTTTAACTGATAAATGGACACGACAAAAAAGTAACTTTCGTTAGGTCTGCGGCATCAACTTGTTATTTATGCTTCTAGAAAAATAACTTCCCAAATTAATTAGTGTCAATGAACAATCATTTCACGACATGTCTGATATGTAATGCATTTTAACTTTGTGGTTGTAATGTTCTGAAGGTTTACGTAACGTAGATGGATGTGGAAAATTATGAACGCCCGCCACCTGATATTTTAGGTTGCTGTTAACAACTTGAGGTATTATAATTATACTTACGTAGTTTAAAATACAGGTGTTTTGGGTTATTTTCCAATTAAGCTGAATCTTGTACAATCTAAAACAGAGCCACAGAGCCGGCTCCAATATACACTGGTTTTTCCGTGTCCCAAATATGACGTAAAAAATCAGGTCGATTTCGGGTGGACATCATTCATACATAAAAATGGGTCGAGTAATGGGATATTTTTTCTGGATGTTATCTCTATGTGACGTATTGTAAATATATAATAAGTCAAAGAAAACTTGTTCTTTTATTGCACAATATTTATTTCACTTATAATTAAGGCAATACAGGTGTGTACCAGTACTGTGTTCTTACCCATATAAATATATATATATATATCAAGTTTCACCACCATTGATTGCAATAATTTCTTCAGATAATTCTTGACATTTTGTACATTATAATTTATAGCTGATATACCGTATGTGACTGGACCGTTGTGTATTTTAAATCAATAACTCATGTTTATAATTTTAAAATGTAATGTGTACTTGTGTAATTGATCAAAAAAATGTATAACATTTGACCCCAAGTCTGCAGTACTTGGTCAGACCAAACAGACATTTAGCCTGGCCATCAATCTAGATAAATAGATCAGTAGAACACATCTGGAACAGGATAATTGTCTGCTATGTGAAGCTAGTACACGTATACAAACATTACATTGTATCTGGCATCTGTGGTGTAGACTGACCGCTCTAGGCTAGTCAGTGTATTTGTGTGTAAATATGTTTGCGTTTGATGCCTGGTTAATTAAATGTTTCCAAATATGTGCCATGAGTGATGGGGATATGACCTTTCCTGCTAGTAGGTGCTGACTCATCCCTGCTGGGAGGGGGAGCAGTGGGAAGTGGGAATACACTCGGGAGTTCATTCCTACGGCTGAGGCACCTGTTCTCATCGGTGCCAGGGCTCAAATCTGTCACTGTGTTACGGGATACGCAGCATTGACTTTCATTTAGAGTTGGTACTCTAATATCAGCAGTGTGAAAACGAACCAGCTGCACCTGGGGCCAACTATATAGATCCGTACATACGTACTAGTAAGGTATATCTGAAAATGATTGATTTTTAATTAAGCCAAAATTGCCTTGAGGAGCGTAATTCAGTGAGTCACGTGCATGGGCGCAGTTTACATGCGGCTGACTCTAGTGCAGACCGAGCCACAAGTGTGTGGTGTGGTTTGCAGGTTTAATTTGTGGCCCAACCGTATGATGGTTTCGCCCACACCTGACGGGTGAACCACACCACGGTGCAGTATGACACAGCCCAATGCACCTATGACTGCCAGTCTGCTGGGCACTGAAATAGAACCACATCAGTAGTAAACACAGCTTGTGTTTGCTGTGTGACTGCGGGGAACTTTTGAAGGCTGTCGGTGGGACTCTTCCTGTCTGCCCATGATGGATGCTTGGCAAGGCCAGCAGCTCAGGGTTTCACTGGCCTAGTAAGGAGGTGTTAGTCTAGACCTGCACTTCCCCGTTTGTGCAGCTTTGCCACACCCATGTTTTGGCATGGGATGTGTCCAAGTTCAGAAGTTTCCAGGGAAGTCATAGTCATGAGTAGTGTTATTTTTTAGTTAGATCCTACTAATACTATCTAGAGGCAGAAGAGTCCAGAAGTGCCCCATTCTTTTGACTCTTCAAGTGGTGCATATTTTACGCACCCATGGTATGTCTTATAGTAGGCCTACTTAGGTTATCATGTACAACCTCGGTACATCATGTCTACATGTGTAATGGATCACTAGATATGTCAGTTTTCTACTACTGGGTAAGCTGGTTTTTTTTTGCAAAGTTGTCGCATCTCTCTTTAATGAACATTATATTTGCAAAAGTTTAATGTCTTCCAACCGTCTAGTTTCTTAAATTAAAGCTGGGAATGCAGTTGATATTAAGAAGCGGAAAACTATGATGATGAATTAAATTCTGTTTGTTTTAAAAACGCATTAGTCTACTTAATGGTTTATCATTTAACATGTAGGCTAGAAGAACAAAATGTATAATTCTTTTTGGCCATTACTCTGGTGGTTTAAATTAGTAACATCATCCATCATGGTTAGTTGTCATCTGTTACGAACAAATTAATGAGAGGGTTCAATCAATACATTGCAAAGGTCAGTATGTGATAATTAAAATCTGACAATCTGAATGTGATATCTCCGTAGTCTTGCACTTTTTGAGTCAAATTGAGTTAAGTTAGATTTTTAAATTGGTTACAAAATTATTAAGACCTTTTAAGTTATCACATGGGCATTTCCATGAAAACAGGGAAAATGGTCTTAAAATATTTTTATTGAATTTCTAAAGAATATTTTTTATGGTGGGACTTAACTTAAAGTTGTCAGAGAAAAACAAATTTCAAAGTTTGCACACTGCATTATGTGAAAATGCACCATTCAAACATTATGTACAGAATTCGCAAAATTCAATCATCCAAAATATTAATAAGTAGTTGCCCCTTTGCAGTCCTATTTTCTAATTCCAACTGGATTGGACTAATTGATATTATTTCATGAGGCCTTAGTCTCATGTATTTAAAAAAAATTGCAAGTCTATTCTGGTTTTATTGGGAAAGGCTTTTAAACTCGGATGGTGAAATTGATGTAACGCGAGTAAAAAAATTGGGGATTTTTAATTTTGCACAGAAACTCCTGGTAGCTTGAGACTGCCAATTATAAACCTCCTCCTTAGGGGGGACCTAACCAACTTATGGAAATGGATTAATGTGATGAACCATGTATCTGTACCTGGATTAATCATCTTCTGTCGCCGTTATCCCTCACGGGGTCGGCCACTTTTTCCGGTCTTGCACGTCTTCTTCTTTCAGCCCCTCAACTCCATGTCCTTCTTCACACTGTCTTTCCATCTTTTTGCTGGTCTCCCTCTTTTCCTCTTCCCAGGGACCACCAAGTCTGTTGCTGTTCTCAGGTAGTGCTCTTCCTCTCTTCTCTGGACGTGGCCATACCAGCGAAACTGGGCATCTCTCAACTTCTCTTCTTTGTCCTCAGCTCCCGCCACCTGTCGCACCTCCTCATTTGTTTTCTCTTCCCTGAGCGAGATGTTCATTGCCCATCTGATCATCCTCATCCCAGTTCGCATGAAGAGCTCTTCTTTTCTCTTCAGGGCCCATGTCTCTGCTCCGTACGTAAGGACTGGCGAAATCACCGTGCTGTAGATCTTGATCTTTAGCTTGTGTGGTAACTTGCGGTCACAAATGACTCCACTTGTTTCCCTCCACTTCTGCCAGGCTGCCTTGATTCTTGCCTTGACAGCCATTTCACACCCTCCGTCCTCCTGTATCACAGATCCTAGGTACTTGAATTCGGTTACTTCGTTTAACTTTTTGTTACTTCTCTCCATGGATATTCACTATCTTGACTCTGCTTTTTGTCTCTCCTCTCGAACTGACTAGAACTTCCGTCTTTGCTGTGTTGACATTGAGCCCTTTCTTCTCTAGGGTTCCCTGCCACTTCTGTACCTTCTCTTCCAGTTTTTTCAAGGACTCCACAGTGAGGGACAGATCATCTGCATACAAGGTCTCCATTGGCAATCCGGTTCTGCAAGTCTCGCTGATCACATCTAGTACGATGATAAAGAGTAGTGGACTTAGCACTGAGTCCTGGGGCAATCCCGCTCCTATCTCAAAGCTAGCTGTACAAAGTACATGCACTGTATGATCCGTACCAACTTCTCCGGCACTCCTTTCTGTCTTAGGCACCACCATACACCAGTTCTCTTGTTACTGTATCGTATGCCATCTCAACGTCTATGAATGTGTGGTAGAGCTTCGGGATTAATCATCATGATCACGAAAACATTTTGGTGCTGAAAAGGGGTACTCATTTTAAAATTATTGTTACTTTTTGGGTAACATTAATTTTGGTTATTTTTAAGAATATTTACCAGTACATGTAAACAAACAAAATTTGATATAAATTAAGGTAGGTTTTTGTGTTTTCCATTTGCTGTAATGCGAGTCACGCTATAATTAGATTTAATTAAAACCATATTATGTAATCATATTATTATTTGTTGATATCATTTAACAC
Organism: Escarpia spicata; assembly: GCA_963995525.1. Lineage (NCBI taxonomy): Eukaryota > Metazoa > Annelida > Polychaeta > Sabellida > Siboglinidae > Escarpia > Escarpia spicata. Next base: position 11,812,925 of record OZ023211.1, read on the forward strand.
ACCATGCCAGTATGTTCTTATTTTTTTAAATGCATATGCCAAAATATAGTTTCTGAAATGGGCAAAACTGTAATGTGAGTACCCACATCCAGATACCACATAATTTTTTTTTTTTAATGTTAATTACTAGATACTAGTATGTAACACCACTGTATATCAACTTACAACTAGTACAAATGTTCATGTATTATGTATACCAACTAATGTACTGCCATTTTTTCAATCACATATTTGTGTTGCAATTCATTAAAAATGTGAAGTACTTAGTCTGGTCAGACCTATGGTGAAAGTTCGTAGGCCGACAGAGCTGTCATTTGTGCCAGCAGCGGTTGGAACACCTTCTCCCTGACACTAACCAGGTATCCCATCACAGTCACTGCTAACGATGGAGACAGGTGTCAGCCTCTCAGCACGTCATCTCATTAGTGGCCATGACAGTTGTCGAACATATTCTCCCCGACGAGTTGCCACTGTATGACATGAATATGATGACAATGCATTGATTATTGCTGTAACAATTTTCCTATAATTTCTAATAGGACATTTATGCAAGGTACCCATTAAATTCAGTGCACAAGGTTTGGTGGATTATAAACGGAAGGATTCCGGTTTTGATAGCATAAAATATTCAGGTTTTTTAAATGCATGAATTGAAAATATTACATTAGTGTCATTATAAAATGGTTGTACCTGCGCATGATGAAGAAAACTGTACCATTATTAAACATATTATTGTCGCTCCTGGTTTTTATTGATCCCAAACTCAAATCGGGTACAGGTCAATTCCCTGCACGGATGGGACAATCGTGTTTGGTGATATCTCCTTGAAAAAGAAATTTACTGACAAAATACTTTTAAAGGAATATAATCCTAACAAGGAGGATACAACAATACCATGATTTACATTGACATTCAATTTGCACAGTCATTTTAATAGTTTTTTCCCGTTTTGCTGAAATTGTTAAAACATTTGACTTTGATTGTTAGATCAGGTAATTTGTGAAGATTTAAAACTAATAGTCTTATTCTATCTAAACTGGACTTATTTTACATTTTTTACATAATATCCATTAATGTGTTCCATTTGGTGGGTGACATCAGTGCAGTGATTTATTTCCCTCATGGTCTGTGATGGTGCTCTGTGTTGACAACTAGACAACCACCTCTGTGTAATGATATCATATATAATATGTTATTGGGACTTAAAAACTTGTGTACCAGTACCATCCCTAAAGGCAAGTGATTTCCTTGTTGATGACTTTGCAGTATGTCCTTAAATTAGACTCCAGCTCGATTGTCAATTGTCACTTGTTACAAAAATACATCCTCTAACTTACCTGTGTATTGTGAAGCTGTAGTCTTAATTAATGCACATTTTCTTTCTTGAAAACATACACAATTTCACTGTTTTATATATATAACCATTGTCAGTTACAAAAAGTGATTACAAATTAGATAAGCGTTTCTGTTGCCATGCATGGCAGGTTTTGAAGATGACACGTTGACTTGAGCGTGATTCTGTTGTGTGTTTCAGGGCAGTCGAGACAACATGAGCATTGTGATCATCGCCTTCGAAGGAGCACCAAAAGTGTCGGAAGAAGCACAGAAGAAAGAGGAAGTGTTGGACGCGAGGCTAGAAGCAAAAGTGAAAGGTGCCATACTGAGTTATTCCTGCTTTCCACCGTAGACTTTGCCACCAAGTTTTATAACAGTTTGGTTAAAATCTGACTTGTTGCCACAGGTTCGAGCATTTTGCCAGAACTTTATCAACTTTCCAGAACATATCTAAAAGTAGTTACCTAAACTTGATTTATATGTTAAATTAACCAAATTATTTGTTGTTTTTCCACAACTGACAACCCGTGTGCCTGTTCACTGTAGCCCAAAATTGCTATTGGAAAATTATATTTCACTTACAGTAACAATAATATAATTTAAATAATTAGTTAGTTAACTATCCATGTTCTCAATGTTACTGCTAGTACCAGAGACCATGCACAGACCTGCCTACTATTCCGGATTGTCCGGAATCATTCCGGAAACACACCTAGAATTACGGTATTACGGCGAGGGATGAAAATATTACGAATTCTTTCTTTATCACAATGATCGTCAGTCACTTCCGTGCTCCTCAGATTTAGCTTCCACTATATTCAACAGGTGGCAGCATATATACGCAGCTTGTTGTGACATGATTTTTCATTGGCTGCTTCTGGTCATAATGTGACCAATAGAAACAGCGTTACGATCAATTCACATTTCCGAGCTCAAACAAAAATAAGTCATGCGGCATGAAATTATGGCGGAGATCGAAATGGTACAGCACCATCAGCCAAGAAGAAATGTATGCTGCAAAAGTTTATAACAGCAGCGTACTGACGGCACTCTGAGTCCAGATATGTCTTTTGTGGACAGTGGACACAACTAGTCGCGTGACTTATTCAACATTATCCCAGGCATATTTACTTTTAAGAATATTGTGTCTTAGAGCACTTTTGAGGTGTAAATAGTGCCCCATACGCCTCTATATCGCCCATTTACAAGCATGATGCGGTAACGCACGACCGCAGCAGTGTAGACTAGCGCAAACCGGGTCGCTATTTGGGCTTCAAAAAGATAAAAGTGCGCTAAGACACAATATTTTCGTAAAATATAAATATGCCTGGGATGATGTTGAATGAAGGAACTATACAAGTGCCCTAGTTGCAACAGTGTGCAGGGTAAAGTTCGACATGCATTCAACTTGCACAATTTAATTGTGAACTTAGAATGTGGAGACTACCATGCATTGTGCACCCTGATGATTTCTCTCTATAGTTAAGTTTACGATGTCAATCTCTGAGTGGTATTTGTTATTTGCTGTTTATTACATAATCTGGCAGTAATGTGGAATTTTGCTAGAGTCAACATGCTGTTTTTGAAAGATACATAAAATAAGAATTACAGTGGTTAGTATTAAACAACACAACGAGGTTCTGTCATTTGCTTAAAGTTTGACTTAAAAAAAAGTAAAACAGTTCTAGTCATTGTAAATTAGCTATGCCAATAGTGTATAGACGCATTTACATTAGAGTTACGCTTCTTCACGTTTTATTTCCACCAATACTGGTTATGAACATCTACCTTACCTTGTTAACTGGACGCTTCAAAACACCTCACACTTTATTAGATACAATTATGTTTTGGGTACAACTATCATCACAGTCACAGTATTAAAGTATTACTGACAGTGGTGTTCGTTTCCTGACAATATCTGACACAGTTCTGAACTATTACTGACAACAGGCCAATATTCCTGAAAATCGGTGTAAATGGGAAGACGGATTACTGACAGGAAGTTTTTGGGGTAGGCAGGTCTGCATGCAGAGAAATCACAGATAGGTGTAATTGCTTATACATTTCTCATTTGACAGCCTTGAATTCAACAATTATACAAAATGTGCCATTCAGTGTTTCCCCAGTATGAAATGGTGATAGTTTAATACGTGGCATGATAGAGCAGTGTGGTTGATTGCGTCTTCATTCCTTTCTAGAGATTATTGAGCATTCGGAACCACCAGACGGTGGGGTCTTACCATACATCATGCACTTGTTGTCTGTCAAAGAAATTGAAGACCTTCCCCCCGGTGGTGGCCTCAGTGCCAAGTGAGTGTGGTTCAGTCATTTTCAGAAATTTTGTAGAACTTTGTTTCTCCATTTCATATTACACAGAAACAAATGTAAATAGCAACTGAAGTGGCATCATATGTCTATATTCACCCCTACATTAATGTTGCTATGGGGTATTATTCATGTGAATACAGTGGAACCTGATTAATCTCAACACCTCAGCAACCGGACATCATTTCACTATTTATTATGAAATCTCAAGAGGTTCCTCTAGAACTGATTATGAGTGTCCTGATTGTTGTAAAGCAGCCCCTGTGAAATATGGATAGTCGTGTGTGTAGTTTCTCCGATACCTCAGTTCCTGTTTGACATACAAGAGTCTGAAGATACAATAGTTCAGATATTGCTAGTTAAAAGTAGTGCTGCATCATCTCTGGATGACTTGTGTATCATGTCCAAGCAACCTAACCTAATCACGTTGCTGTTTCCTTTACAGACGAACCACAATCGAACAAATTGTTAATAGGTTAATCCCTCCGAAAAACGAATCCGTGAGTATTTGCAATGTTTGATTGGCTAACCAGTTATTCAACTGATAAAACTTGACCAGTGGCTATACAGCATGCATAACACTGAAGGGCAGATTTTTATATAATCCGACGTACAATTTGATTATTCGTACTGGGACGATTAGCAATTATGTGACATCCGGTTTCGTATCCTAGCAACGGCCTTTGGCGGGCTATACACAACAACTGCAAGAAAGCGTGTCAGCATGTATTGCAATCAAATCAGGGAAACAGCCCGCTTGTTTTCAGCTGCACATCTTTGGCCAGTCACCTTAAGAACTTGTATACTATTGTCAGGCTTTAGAGGTGGTATCATCCATCAAAATACCTCACCATCGTTGGGGTGCCATGGCAGACAATGTGCAACATTCGGTTTTGTATAGCCAATATGGCAGATTACATTGACGACCGCACACCAAATAAGGGCAATGACGTTCGACTAATGATCCCAGTTGCAAATAAATAAAACATTGTGCATGTCGTATTAGAAGCCTCAAATTTGCATCTCAATGTTGATGTAAAATGGTAATACAGCATGTCCCAGTAATATGCTCATTGCGTTTTAGCTTTCAGGCAAATCGTCGCATCAGTCCATGGATTTACATGCAAACCATTTGAGATTATAGTGATTTTTTTAGCAACACAGAAATACAGCCCGACCATGTTTATTCTTTGTTACTGGTCAGTTGTCAGACACAGCTGTTGTTACACAGCTAGGACTTGTGTAAAAGTTGACACATTTGCTTGTGGGGTGTACAATTTTGAATGCAAAATGTGTGTTTGCCAGTAAAATCTGTTAACAACATTCCTACTGTTAGACATAAAATCAACCATCGAGTTTTCTGTGGTTGGCCTGGTAGATTGAATGATTATGTAGGACCTGTATCATTTAAAGAAATATTGTTTTTGTAAACTTGTGTTTTATGCTCCTCTGAAGTTCTGAACATATTCTGGATAAACAATGCGTTATAAATAATATATTTATAAGCTTTGGCCCCTCGGAATGGTAAATGTGTGTGTTATTTGTAACTCTATTTGGAAGTCCAAACATCACAGAGTTCTGTGCAGAAGACGCACGGCTGGCTAATATTTAGGAAAAACACAATGACATTGTTTTTTACAGTACATCGAGCAGCTGCGTTTATATTAATTACCTGATTTCATTACAGGAATGACACATAAACGGTGGCATGTTTTCTTTGACAAGCCACATTTAGGTGGGTTTTGTATTCCGTACTTTTGCAAGTTTCTCTGTCACGTTGGTAGTATTGTTAGTTACTGCAAATACATTCTTTATTATTATCGCTGCATTGTTTGAATTTGCTTTGTTATTTTAAGTTAAAATCTGTTCATAAATCAAGTGCCATTAGCGACTGTTTATAAATTAAACGTTCTGTTTATTATTTGAACATTTCACTGGCATAACTTTTTGTTTCAGGCCTATTGTACATACTTTGGTTGGCAGTAAACATATTTATTCTAGTATTTAAAACAATATATACATAAATAAATGTTAACAAATGAGGAATGATCAGCGTACATTTAAAGTAGCATTCAATGTTTGTGAAATGTTGATTGGCGAAAGTATGACCAGAAACTAATTCTGATACAGTGTGAATTGCTGCAGTGACATTGTTTGTTTGCAGGAGTAGGACATTCTAGTGACAAGACAACAAGATTGGAGTAAGATTGGGAGGGACAACCGTCATTATCATCTGACTTGGTGTCTGTGTGACCTCATGAGGAGGTCCACAGAGCCTCATGAAGACTTGTAGTCAGCGTTGTTACGTTTATACACAGTCGCTAGTTGGACTGCTCCTGCTGCCGATAGCACCAACGTTTCTGGCAGATCGGACGATTAGTATCAGGTAGTGCAAAGACACGCACGCATGCACACACAAACCATGGATGCACACGCCATATACATGCCACACACACACTGCACACACCGCACACGCATCACCCCGTACACACATGCACACATGCACACACGCACACACACCACACAGTGCCACGGGAGATCTGGAGATACTCCCCATGGAATGAGGTCCTATTTTTGTGTTACTCACGATTCAGATTTCGTTTTCGTGCTTGCGAATGGGGCAGTGACCACGCCGTGTTTGGCTGCGCCATTCGCAACACACTTTGAGTTTTCTGCACGTTTGCGAGCGATGAGTGCTCACACCGATTAACATTTACTGTTTCTGTTCTATTGATGTATATACTTTTGCGGTGACCAGCACGTTTTGGTGTACCATGCACAGCTTTCCCACGGTATACCCGCAAGGTTTCCAACCCATGAAGCCGGGAGTTAGGGCCGTATGAAGGCACGTGGCTGGTCACAGCATATTTGTTCTTCACCTGTCCGTTCTACTTGCACACTCGCAGATCCGCCACTGTACGCATACATTATATATATAAATATATATATTATACATAAATCTATATATAAATGTGTGTTAGTTGTGCTCATGTTAGATTCGTGTTGTTTAATCGAATGCCACGATGCTGGATTGTTGTTTCGGGCCGACGATATAGTTCTTCCATGTTTGATCATGTCTATTGTATGCGGGGCTGTCCCTCGCCACTATCGAAACAGTCTCCTGTCGGCTCGCCTCATAGGGCGAGATGCAGGGACTGCATTTAGCAGGCTCCTGTCGACGACTTGTGCATGTTTCGTTGGTTCCCAGGTGAAGGCCTTTGGGGACAGTGGGGGTCAACTAACTACTGCCCCTGTGTAGTGCTGTTTAGAGTTGTTTAACGGATTTCATATTAATAAAATAGCTGAGGACATGAGCAGTAGCAAGATTGGTTTTTGTGTTGTTCGTGTGTATACATCAGGGGTCAGCTCCTTATTTGTTTTTCCATTGACACCCATTCTAACGGTTTTAGCCCGTACACAAATAACACTTTATATGCAAAATTACAAAATAACTAATTGGATTATACCTCAATAGCACAGGTTGTTGCATATCATGTCACTGATCTGCTCTGAAGTTTTCATCACATCCTTCAAGTTTTCACTTGAGAAAATCATCTTAGGAAATGTTCACCATTATATGTTAGAAGATCTTTTCTACTTATACAGGGATCCTTCACTACATGTCCGCATGCTGCCGACCAGCCACCAGAAATGTAATCCTCCGACTAGTACAACTGGTGTATCCCTCAAATAAGTTCATACCTATTTTTTCAGGGTACATGTACAAAACGAAAGGGGGTACCATCTTAAAATCACTTGTACTTTATTCATCTACCTGGTGCCTGGACCTAAATTAATGATCTGTCTTCTAACGTAGATTGTGGGTGGGGCAATTTTAGCGAGATCTCATATTCATACTCTAAATCTCTAAGCTCATATCCATACTCTACAGCTGTAAGTTAGAGCAACTCTCTTAAAGGGAACACAGGTGCCACATTTTTTTAAATATTTATTCAGTTATATTTGGTTTTCTTTATATTTCCGTGCCAACAAATCTTTTCCAAATTCTATGCAATAATTTGCTGATGTATTTATCTAAATTTGAATAAATTGTTTTATTTGATCACAAGTCTTGCTACCAATGCAGAAATTATAAACTTAATATGGATTGTGAGAGAAAACCGCTGTAGATATCAACTCCAAATTCCAAGTACAAATACTTCAAGACATGCTCTTCAAACTGTTAAAAGTAAATGGCTCATATCTCCATTATACCCCTATACATGCAAGCACCATATTGCATATATTCGGAAATCAAAAGTGAACATTCCTGCTGACTGTAGGTAACTGTAGCCTATCTTGAATGTTACAGCACCATGTATTATTTTTGTGCATATACCAACACACAAAATGGCCAAGGCACCCATGTTTAGGAAAGCAATTTCCAACTGCAATAATTGTATTGATCCAACAATGATGATTTCAGTTAAGTTCTGTGCTATTAAAATTAATTATACAAAAAACAATCCCCTGCAACAGGTGTTCCCTTATCAGAAAAGGCAAACTATCAATTCATTCTTTATTTACTGTTGGGGACTTTTGTTTTAAGTTGGAAATACAACTTGGAGATATTATCTACATGCATTCAAAATATTTTTGTATTCCAAAACAACACACGCAAAGAACATTGTTTTCCAAATCGACAATGAATATACTTTATTCTTCTGTATACTGTACACGTTACAAAACTGGCGAAATCACGTACGTGACTATATAAAGTACATCGTATATTTAATTGTCCATGTTTAAAGTTGCGCTACATCAGTCGTAATAGCACAGATTGCCATGGATAAATACTATTATTTACACCTTTTTAATTCTCCCACAAAACTCATCAGCTGAAATATCAACATTTCCAAATACATGTATACGTTCCAGAAAACTTCAAAACTAGTATGCAACATGCCCCAGATATTTATGGTTTTTTATTTTTAGATATATTCTGCAAGAGAAAAATTATTACATCCAATCACTAGGACTGCCTTCTTAATTCATTGAACCACCAGGTGGCAGTGCAATCAGCACCAAACAACTATCAGATACTTTCGCTGCTCAGTTCATAGTTTCTCACTCTCTCGTCCAACATTGTCAGGTCTTTATGCACTGCCATCTGGTAGCTAAACTGAAGATTACAAATCTTCATTAATTTGTTAAAGTCTAGTTGTGGAAGAAGGGTTGCAGTTTGAATACTTGTGTTAGTAACTGGAGCTTATTTAAGAACGGTTCTAGGTACATCATTACAATACATCACCAAAGTTCAGAAATCAGAGTTACTGCACTTGCATTGATATTCTCAAATACTTGGAGAACAATCTGAGTGACCAGTCAACTTTGTGACAAGCCAAATATGTCTTGGAGCCATGCAGCTCTGCCATAGAAGATTACTTGCAAATATCACACCATCGCTTGTAAAAATTCGCATCAGCACCTGAATGTGGTTCATTTGCAAACAGCAATATAGCACTATATAACAAATGTACATGTACACGAAGAACGAATCCTGAATGGGCGTTTCCCAAACTCCAGATATTCATACCATACATATAGCAGTTTTGTTATAATGCTCAGTTGCCGCCACAGAAAATATACTTGATTACAATTTTTCCTCGAATAAGAGCTAGCCTTGTTAAACGCATGGCATTTTAACATTGCTAAAACTTGTGAATAAAGTACATTGCATTGCAGTACGTCTCGACATTTAAAAATAAAGGCCCACATTCAACAAATTACACTTTGTACTTAAATATGGTGACAATTAAATAATCAGCAGTCAATTGCCACTTAAATGAGCGAAAAAAACAAGACTACAAAGTGATGTGTTCACTTGATAGCACGGACACTGAGCCTGCCTGTACCACCGCAACCAGACTCCAGATGACTTAATACACTTGTTTCACGTTTCCAGAGCAACTTATGTACATTTGAGATCAACTCAGGAACATGTTACACTAGCTGAGTTACACAGCGTTGCCCGGGGAAAAAGGCAGTCATATACATCCTCAAATCATTTGCACTGAAATCTAAAAAAGTAGTTGACATAATTATGAACACTGAAAATAGACCAAACCTCAAATGCCCAACATTTCAGTTCCAGATACCGGAAACCCATCCCAAATGTTTCCAGCCTACCCGCATTCATAAATTGTAACTGGTCATTGGCCTAGTTGTTTGGACAACCTTTTGCCAGAAATCACACGCGCTCATTCGTGTAATTGACATAACCAGCAACAGGCAGCTGGGTTATACGACTGGGATTTTGTAATGTTAATAACACAAAAACTAATACATTTGTCTGTAGACACCCAGTTACACATTTGTACAGGGAATAATTACCTGTACAATGATATAGAAAAACATTTAAATTCCGTGACTGGAACTCCACGGAATTGTTGCAGTGTGTTGTTTGCCAGAAGTAGCACGCGCTCACGGAGCTGACACGGCGAAATGCTTACTATTCAAAATTTCTGCATACATCCAGCGATATATTTGTAGATGGCATAATTATTTTTACGATATAGAAAAACATTAAATTTCGTGGCTGGAATTCCATGTCCAGCCTTTTGAAATATTGAGCCCACCAAGTTCTCCAACCCCCCCAAACGTATTTCAAAACCATCTCAATGGGCCTGGTAGATCACATGCAAAATTTCAGCCCAATACATACAAAACTGACAGAGATGTGGGTGCACAAACAAACAGAGAATGAACTGTTTTATAACATTGATGACTGTACACTTGTTCACCAGATGACACCACTAGATCTCATGCCCGCTTCAGTAATTACATACATAGATACCTAGGGCACAGTCATTTAATTATATTCTTATAGCACGACCTCTAAATAATAACCAAAAACAAATTCGTCTGACAAAAAATAATAAAATCGCAGATGTTCCACTTAATGTAATATTCCTGAATAAACATATTATGGCAACCATTTTGACTTGCACTTAACAATTCTGGTTTTGACACCAGCTTCTGTGGTTTCCACTCTTGTCCTTCACCAAGTAACTAATATAGATTATTAAAAAGCTAACATTGACCAACAAACATGAACCATTTAAGGATGCACGTACGCATGCACGCACATTACAATGACCTTCGGTGAATCACTATACATGATGCCTCACATTTTGATAAAATTTGCTTAATGAAATGAATCGTCTCAACTTGATAATACATTTTCCATCTGTGTACACATCATAAATTCTCCACTTGACTATTTATGTGGTAACATGATGAGTGATTTAGGTTAATCATAGCTCCCTACAGTACAGGAGCACATTATGAAAAAGATCCACGGCTGAGATGGTCTCTGTCTTATTTCATGCCACCAACAATGTTTTTTACCTTTCAGAATAATATTTGTGTTTCCAGTTACCCGACCGACCCTGTTAAATATAGCCAGTCCTAGAAGTTCTCACAACATGACAAGGACAATACATAATTTATCTGATACCCTGTGTAAGTCCAAGTATAAAGAAAAACAGAAATCTTTCCTGCTCGACCCAATCTCAAACTGTCAAAATACTGACAGAAGACCTCAAGAAATTATCAATGATACCTTCACAACAAAAAATACAAAGAAAAACACAACTGCCTACCTATGTTAAAATATTCCTCCCAGAAAAAAAATCTGTTCTACTAACTGTAAAATTTTAGAGCATGTAACCGAAAACACAAATATTATTCTGAAAGGACACATATCTTAAACCCTAAATGGATACACAATTTCAAATTTTCTGTTACCCCTGTCTGGGTAACAAACTGGGGTAGTGAGTTTATAGATCAAGTGGAGACTATTAATATAATGTTTTCATTATAAATGTTTTACATGTTACAGCCACACTGCGATTGTCTCGGCAGTGCAGTACAGTGTTTGTTTCTAACACTAAATTTGTGTCTCGATCTAATACATTATCAAAATCATGATACTTATTACATATCCCTCTGTAAACAGCACAACAGACACGTTTACAAATACTGAATATGTTTACATGGAATGCCAACACCGTAATGAGAAGGGAACCATTAAAAGACACTCGGACTGTAAACTGAATACTACTGTGACTGGACGGACATTGATGCTATAAACTTGTCCACACAGATGCAACAGTTCGCATTAATGCAAACTGCCACACCTCGAGTTGCAGTATTGGAATTCCCTGTCCTTTACAGTTGATGAGCCTCTTAGATACATTTCCTAACATGCTCACATTTAATGTCGAATTTCCTCACTCGGTGATTTGCTACACCAAAATATACATCATGATAACTTCACCACTACAGTGCATTTGAAGACAAAATCCCACTTATCCAGACTGCACAATGGAAAGGATTATGTTACTTAGAGACAAATTATCACATTTGAACACGTGTTTTCAACTATCGAAGTGGAAGTCTATTCTCTGTCTGAGAATGTTTTAAATTAAGAGTAGACAGCAATGACTTCCTAGCTTGATACATGTTTGTGAACGCCTTGCTCTCTGACATATCACTGACAATAATTATGGACTATCATCGAGACTACTAGATTGACTGAGATTTTTACACATTGACAAAGTGACACTTTCACACAAGGTGAAGAAAATGACAGTTAGCTGTGCCAACAGAATGGGACAACTACGGAAGAAGTCAATATTTATCATGTATGGGATGGAGGAATTATACCGATTTAAAAACCTCCACCCCAAAATTCTGCATACTGAAATAACCCACCCTGCATGCGCACTGAAATCTGCCTGCGCATTTTGTGTAATGGTAACAAATATCAGCAAAATCTGTGCACTGAAAATCGACCCACGTCATATGTACAACACTGAAATCGGACCCACCCAAATCCTTGCACCTGAGGTCACCCGATTTGTCTGTACCCCCCAAAAATATTTCTCAATATTTGTGATTCACCACAGCAAAGTAGGTATTACGTCGCAATAACATTGTGAAATAGTGTTCTGTACCTTTTTGGATTGCACACAATGATCTTGAAAATGATACCTCATTTGTTGAAATATCTTCAGTAATTTTTGGATTTATTGAAAAAATTGAAGCAAACTTTTAAAAAGCAACGTTGTGAAAAACAAAGTAATTTTAACTCGCATCTTCTACTGTTTTTTAACGTATGGGTTCCTAAAAGCACATATTTTATTACTTTTGGATTGCTTGTAGAGGAAAATAAAATGGACATTGAAAAAGAAAATTACAAGGTATGCATTGAAAGACAAAATCACATATGTAATGAAACATGATAGAGAGCTACCTTTGGCTCGTGTCCAGTACAGACACATGCGACTGAACACCTGGTTCACTGGGGCGGGTCACATTTCACAATTTGGATGACTTCATACTTCAGCGCCTAAGTCAGTGACCCCTGCCTCAGCAATGGGTACGTATTTGTCGCCGACTTGCACCAGGAGAATGGTTCGGTCGACGTGAGAGCGGCGGCCTGGCTCACGGTGACACGGCACCCACTGGTGCACCACGCGCCCATCCATACGTCTCTCCGGGGTCCAGCCGTGCCAGTGACTCTTGCCGCCGTTCAGTCGCCACTCCTCATTTGGCCACTGCACGTCGATGCGCCGACCCAGGTTGATATTGTCGTATACCATGCTCGGGTCTGTGATCTGCAAGGGACAAGTTGTTTATAAGTTGGCACTGTTTTTCACCAGTGTCAGAATGAATTATGATAAGTCAGTACATTGTATTATGTACTGTAAGCATAAAATTAGCCACATGTTGGCCTTGTAGGTACAGTGTACTAACATTATTAATTAATACAACTACCTTGATTGTGTCAACAGACAAACAAACAGTCAATGAGAAGGAAAAATGGGCCAAGTGGCCCTGAAGTCCTTTGGACTAATACGTCTATATGTGACCCCAGCTGACCAAATGAGTGATAAGTCGGAAAAATTTTAACATTGTTTTCTTATATCCTTGTAAAGGTTTGGTAGGGTGCTTTACACGGCTTCAAAAAATATGACTGCTACAAAAATTTGCAAAGTTATGGAGCATTGAACATGGGTAGGAATCAAAAAGTGAAAATGAAGAAAACGGCTGTTGAAGTTTTACATTATATATGCAAATGGATTGCATGGAAATATTACATGCACAACATTCAAATGTGGCACACAGTATGTAATATGTATGTTATGTTGCAATGATACACTGGAAGTACAAATGTGCTGCTACAAAGACTTATCAAGTTATACCAGATTATGTCTTCATGTGTAAAACTAAGAGGACAGATTATTTGAGAGCAAAAGGTAGACTCACTGTTTGACACAGTTTAAAACCTACAGGCAACTGTCCAGTTTAACAGGGGTCTAGTGGCTTAATGCTGTCTGTTGACACAAGCTACTGCCAGTGACCAATTACACATTAGTCACAGCTTCCTTCAAACAATAGCAGGCAGAGAATCTTAGCTCCACAGCTGGGTGTAATACACAACCAGAGCCACCACTGATTCATGGTCAAGTAGATTAGCTCAATGCACCAACTAAGACAATACACAACACTGTGAGTGACAGTGTCCAGAGTGAGGCCTAAGCAGTGTCCTCATTGCTGAATAGATCAATTAAACCTGCCAAGTGGGTGACATTCTGTACAAGTGTTCATTAATCCTTAGTGATTGTTCAGAACACCAGACTGACCACATACCTAAACAAAGCGAATGTAATAGGTGAAGAACAGGCAGTGTTCAAATAGGGGTATTGGTTGAATTGTATTTGTCTCGACGCAAAAGGCTTTATTGTGCCTTCATTGATTATAAGAAAGCATTTGATTTAGTAGACCGGTCCTCCCTGTGGTCTAAGATAATTTCATGCGGTATTAATGGTATTGTGTTGAAAGTTGTATACAACATATACAAAAATGCTAAATCATGTATAAATCAGGGCCAGGCTGTGTCAGCCTTCTTCTCGTGATGTATAGGTATGGCAAGGAGAAAACTTGTCCTTTGTTATTTGCCATTTACCTGAATCATTTTGAACACTGTTAGTCACAATTATAACGGACTTGACATGGCAGCTGGTGAAATTTACAACAACCTTAGGGATGATGATGTAGAAAATGTATTTCTACTATATGCTGATGACACTAGAATGATTCAATCAAATACAGATTTCTTGCTTGGGTATATAGTGGCAGCACCCTAAGATACATCTATACAAAATTAGAAAAAAGTTGCTGAACAGTTTTTGAAAAAATAGGCCAAATGTTACATTTTTACCAGTTTTGGGGTCCTTGGAGGCCCTAGGGAGCCCTTAAAATGATTCAATCAAATACAGATTTCTCATGCATAGTGGCAGTGCCCTAAGATATGTCTATGCAAAATTAGAGAAAAAGTTGCTGAATGGTTTCTGAGATACGGCAGCTAACGGCAGACGGCGGACGCAGAGTGATGGCAATAGTCCCTTGGACCTTCGGCCAAAGGACTAAAAATACAAAAAAAATGTCAAGATACTGTACATGGCATGTATTTAGATAACCATGATCTACACATTGTTATAAAAAATGCACACATGTATGCATATACTCAAATTGACATAAGAACATAACTGTTCTTTTCGGTACACAAGTATTAAACATTTGTAAAATGCATATTACACAATAATTCATACATCAGCAGCCATAGCACTTCATTTGTTTTTGCCATTCTCACTAGCTTCTCTCCTTTCGCACTTAGCACACACATGACAACTCATACCATCCCAGTATTACTCGGAAAACATTCAGTTAAAGGAGATAGTCTGTTCCTAGTTTTTCATTAATTAATTAATATAATATTCTTAACACTATACTAACTATATTGAAGGTATGCTGTTCACCAAATTGTTTTTTGTAATAAAGGTTGCAATTTGCAATCGGGCTGAGTTAACTGCTATATACCCTTTGATGTTCAATGAGGTCCCATTTTCCCACGTTCAACAGAGCAGACTTCCAGTCACAAATTACTATGCCCACTAATTCTGGGTATATGAAAAGACTGGCTCCCTTTAAACACCCCTTAGTGCCTGCTAGAGCCCAGGAAATGAGACTTCACCCTCTCACCTGTACCCTGCGCATGGCAGGTTCTTTCTGCCCGACATCACTGATCAACCCAGCGAGTCCAACGAACCCACTGCCGCGTTTACTCGACCCGAGGGCGGCTAGAGGCAGCCCACTGCGGCGACTCGCGAATGGTGTATGAGAGGTGGAGTCCGGGGGGTGGGGTGGCGGTGGGCCATGTCCGGGGGTGGTGATGACCATCTGGAGGGCGGCAGGGGAGGTGCAGCAGTGATAGGCGTCCTCCCCCGCTAGAGAGCTGCCACTGGTACAACTCGCCCCGCACCGTGCTCGCATCCTGGCAGAGAGCAGCAAGCTCAAGTCAAACATTCGATGAAGTTGTAGGAACAGAAAAAATAAACTTTTCCTTACAACCCCAATTCAATTTGAGTGAAGAGCTTCATCAGAATGGATGATTCAGAATTAGTCATATTTGTTACTTTTTCACAGTCAGTTTACCTTATTATCTCGTGATGTTTTGACTGTTCTCAGCAATCTTCATTAGACGGCTACTGCTAGATGGCAACACAGTACTCATTCTGCGCAGAGATATCACTCCTAAAGCCACCCAGGCACTGGCTGGGGAACACACACCAAAATGAAACCTCTACGCAGAATGACTACTGAGTCGCCATGTAGCAGTAGCCGTCTAATGAAGACTGCCGAGAGAGGTCGAAATGTCATCAGAATAAGGTAAACTGACTGTTAAAAAGGTAACAATATTACTAACCAACTCAACTTCTTTTGGAAGCATTTAACCATGATGCAATTACTGCATAAAAACATATCTACCACTGTCTCTATCCAGGTACTCATTTATACATCACTTAACCTCTATTCAGGGCACTAACCTTCACCTCAAGTGTCCTTTTGTTTTGGCTGTGCAACAATAAGTAACCTTTAGTCGTGTGTTATCATCCCTCAGGGAGAAAGTGGTTGACATTTCTGTACGAGTAGTTTTTGCGAAATAAGTGTAGCATGGCTGAATGCTTCCCAGAGAAGTTGAGATAATGTTCACTTGAACAGGTCTGTCAGGGAGTAAAGTGCTTTGAGCAGTCCTAAGGACTGGCCACCACGCTGTATAAGAGCAAACCTTTACTTTGTACTTTTAGACCTATTCCGAACAGTTCTATTCTTAGAAGTAGACATCGCTAATGCTAAACTAATAGTTATTGTTTCTAAGATACACAAAGTGAAAAGAGAAGATATATGAAAATGGAGGAATAATAAACACCTTAAACGAAAAGTAGTTGGGAGCAGACAACATGACACATATAGATAACGGATGAGGAGAGTTTGACAGATCATGTGATGTGGGCTGGAAGAAAAAAATATACACTGACAATTGCTACATAAACCAGTTTCCATGACAACTGACCTGGTCCAGAGATGACGCAGACCATGTGACACGCCGTGCAGACTGAACTCACGCCCCACGATCGCCCCGTACTGCTCATTTGTGCTCGAGTATGACGTCATCAATGGTGACACGTATATGGGGTAGCCGATCGGCTGGTCACATGACGAGTTGATCATGTTGCGTAGTGCCTGCTTCGCATTCTGAATGCTGCCTCGTTCTGGGTTGCGGTTGCGTAGGAATACAAGCTCCTGTTGTTGGCCTGCCCACAGACCTCTCACACACTCCCGGTTGACCTGCAACGACACAACATAGTCCAGCAAACTGACCCAGGACTTCACAATGCTTCAAGACAAGGTCATAAAAACCCGTTTACGCGGTCCAGTTGTTGGATGATAAATTGTCACCGACAATCGGGATAATTAATTGCTTATGAAGAAGTTTACTAAGGATGTATAAGGGAAAGGCTACGACACAATTCCAATGGATAAAAGTGATGCACATGTTGTTGTCAGCTCATGCCAGACCGGAAAGTTCAACGAATTAACATTCAATGCTGGCCAGGCAACCGACTTTCACAAGCTACCAGATGTAATGACCAAAATCATTCTTAAACTATTAACACACTACACACGTGGACATAACAGAACCGGATTTGTGATGGACAAACGAGCCAAGGAGGCACTATAACAAACTAGGTAAGTTCACCGGTTTGACTAAATTACAGAATAGGATTCCCAAATCTTATAATGGTGTTTCATATTAGATCCACTTGACCTGACTTCCGTCCTATACATTGGCTGCCTTGACCACTAACTTCTAGACTGACCTTGTCTCACAAGACCCAGTTTTATCTGCCCTACCTTGATGACTCTGAAGCTGAGGAACCTCTTGTTGAGCATGATGATCTTGTACTCGTCAGAACCTTCATCCAACACATGTCTGCAACAAACACCCCGTGTCTTCAACTCGAGCCTTCCTGGTAGCTGCACCAACTCTGTGGAATTCACTTTCCACAATCGTTAAATTAGCAAGAAATAGTTTCATTCCGCAGTTATCTAAAAACCTGTCTTTTTAATATTGCCTATCCTCCTTAGCTTCTTAGCAATTCCATCCATCTGTAGACGACTTTCTTAATGCACACGATTATGAGACTGCTTACTCCTTTGGTTTTGCTGCCCCACTGAGCTAAATTTTCGAGGATATTTTGTTAGTATTATTCGAGAAGGTCACATCTACACAGTGGCTTCTGCAGCGAGCCAAACACCAACCTCACATGGAAGATGGAAAAACTGATGTAGACGTACGTCAAAAGATTTAGTATATTTAACAAGATTGCCATCCAGAGCAAACACCCCAACGACAAGTGGACAAGGAAACCTTTGGCTTATTGAGAGCCCAGCAATATTTGTATCTGTGTAATCCGCCCTTCGGAGATAGATATGTGTCAATTTTGATTTTAAACATATCTGCACTGCTGGCATTAAATTTCCATTCATTTATAGTTCTCTGTGCTAATGAGGTTCATGACACAGAAAGAGTGATTTTATTGATGCACTTTATACCATAAAAATTGCGTTTTCCAAGGCAGATGGCCAATGATGCAACAGGGACAAATTCATGGAATAACACAATTTAAATAAACAAATGATCTCTCTCAAACTACTGGGTTCCTTTATAGACCATCTGTACACAACTGATGGAATTCCCTTTGACAAGAAGTTTAAAATCAACTTATCTGAGAGAGACATACAATATCGATACCACACCAACTTACACCCATCTGTGGAGATACAGACAAAGAGCATCAATTATCATAATTACATTAATACCATACCAACTTACACCCATCTGTGGAGATACAGACAAAGAGCATCACTTATCATAATTACATTAATACCATACCAACTTACACCCATCTGTGGAGATACAGACAAAGAGCAACAATTATCAAAATTACATTGGTGCTATCTGGAAATATTTGATCACTCAATTCTCTCTGGTAAGAGAAAGATTCTCTAGAAAAGACATGAGAGCTAGTAGTGAGACATACCTGAGAGCTAGCATTGAGAGACAGACCTGAGAGCTAATAGTGAGAGACTAACCTGAAAGCTAGTAGTAAGACAGACCTGAGAATTAGTAGTGAGACAGACCTAAGGGTTAGTAGTGAAATAGACCTGAGAGCCAGTAATGAGACACAGGCCTGAGAACCAGTAGTGAGACAGACCTGAGAGCTAGTAATGAGACAAAGACCTGTAGCTAGTAGTGAGTGACAGACCTGAGAGGTAGTAGTGAGAGACATACCTGAGAGCTAGTAGTAAGAGACATACCTGATAACTAGTAGTGATATATACCTGAGAGCTAGTAGTGAGACAGACCTGAGAGCTAGTAGTGAGACAGACCTGAGAGCTATTAATGAGAGACAGACCTGAGAGCTAGTAGTGAGAGACAGACCAGAGAGGTAGTAGTGAGACAGACCTAAGAGGTAGTAGTGAGACAGACCTGAGAGGTAGTAGTGAGAGACAGACCTGAGAGGTAGTAGTGAGACAGACCTGAGAGATAGTAGTGAGACAGACCTGAGAGCTGGTAGTGAGAGACAGACCTGAGAGGTAGTAGTGAGACAGACCTGACAGATAGAAATGAGACAGACCTGAGAGATAGTAGTAAGACAGACCTGAGAGGTAGTAGTGAGAGACAGACCTGAGAGCTAGTAGTGAGACAGACCTGAGAGATAGTAGTGAGACAGACCTGAGAGGTAGTAGTGAGACAGACCTGAGAGGTAATAGTGAGACAGACCTGAGAGCTAGTAGTGAGACAGACCTGAGAGCTAGTAGAGAGAGACAGACCTGAGAGGTAGTAGTGAGACAGACCTGAGAGATAGAAATGAGACAGACCTGAGAGATAGTAGTGAGACAGACCTGAGAGGTAGTAGTGAGAGACAGACCTGAGAGCTAGTAGTGAGACAGACCTGAGAGATAGTAGTGAGACAGACCTGAGAGGTAGTAGTGAGACAGACCTGAGAGGTAGTAGTGAGACAGACCTGAGAGCTAGTAGTAAGAGACAGACCTGAGAGGTAGTAGTGAGACAGAACTGAGAGGTAGTAGTAAAACAGACCTGAGAGCTAGTAGTGAGAGACAGACCTGAGAGGTGTTAGTGAGACAGACCTGAGAGGTAGTAGTGAGACAGACCTGAGAGGTAGTAGTGAGACAGACCTGAGAGCTAGTAGTGAGAGACATACCTGAGAGGTAGTAGTGAGACAGACCTGAGAGCTAGTAGTGAGACAGACCTGAGAGGTGTTAGTGAGACAGACCCGAGAGCTAGTAGTGAGAGACAGACCTGAGAGGTACTAGTGAGATAGACCTGAGAGGTAGTAGTGAGTAGTGAGACAGACCCGAGAGGTAGTAGTGAGACAGACCTGAGAGGTAGTAGTGAGACAGACCTGAGAGGTAGTAGTGATACAGACCTGAGAGGTAGTAGTGAGACAGACCTGAGAGCTAGTAGTGAGACAGACCTGAAAGATAGTAGTGAGACAGACCTGAAAGATAGTAGTGAGACAGACCTGAGAGGTAGTAGTGAGACAGACCTGAGAGCTAGTAGTGAGACAGACCTAAGAGGTGTTAGTGAGACAGACCTGAGAGGTAGTAGTGAAACAGACCCGAGAGCTAGTAGTGAGACAGACCTAAGAGGTGTTAGTGAGACAGACCTGAGAGCTAGTAGTGAGACAGACCCTAGAGGTAGTAGTGAGACAGACCCGAGAGCTAGTAGTGAGACAGACCCGAGAGCTAGTAGTGAGACAGACCCGAGAGGTAGTAGTGAGACAGACCTGAGAGCTAGTAGTGAGACAGACCTGAGAGCTAGTAGTGAGACAGACCTGAGAGGTAGTAGTGAGAGACAGACCTGAGAGGTACTAGTGAGACAGACCTGAGAGGTAGTAGGGAGACAGACCTGAGAGGTAGTAGTGAGACAGACCTGAGAGCTAGTAGTGAGACAGACCTGAGAGGTATTAGTGAGACAGACCTGAGAGGTAGTAGTGAGACAGACCTGAGAGGTAGTAGTGAGACAGACCTGAGAGGTAGTAGTGAGACAGACCTGAGAGGTAGTAGTGAGACAGACCTGAGAGGTAGTAGTGAGACAGACCTGAGAGGTAGTAGTGAGACAGACCTGAGAGGTAGTAGTGAGACAGACCTGAGAGCTAGTAGTGAGACAGACCTGAGAGCTAGTAGTGAGACAGACCTGAGAGGTAGTAGTGAGACAGACCTGAGAGCTAGTAGTGAGACAGACCTGAGAGGTAGTAGTGAGACAGACCTGAGAGGTAGTAGTGAGACAGACCTGAGAGGTAGTAGTGAGACAGACCTGAGAGGTAGTAGTGAGACAGACCTGAGACGTAGTAGTGAGACAGACCTGAGAGCTAGTAGTGAGACAGACCTGAGAGGTAGTAGTGAGACAGACCTGAGAGGTAGTAGTGAGACAGACCTGAGAGGTAGTAGTGAGACAGACCTGAGACGTAGTAGTGAGACAGACCTGAGACGTAGTAGTGAGACAGACCTGAGAGCTAGTAGTGAGACAGACCTGAGAGGTAGTAGTGAGACAGACCTGAGAGCTAGTAGTGAGACAGACCTGAGAGGTAGTAGTGAGACAGACCTGAGAGGTAGTAGTGAGACAGACCTGAGAGCTAGTAGTGAGACAGAACCGAGAGGTAGTAGTGAGACAGACCTGAGAGGTAGTAGTGAGACAGACCTGAGAGCTAGTAGTGAGACAGACCTGAGAGGTAGTAGTGAGACAGACCTGAGAGGTAGTAGTGAGACAGACCTGAGAGGTAGTAGTGAGACAGACCTGAGAGGTAATAGTGAGACAGACCTGAGAGCTAGTAGAGAGAGACAGACCTGAGAGGTAGTAGTGAGACAGACCTGAGAGATAGAAATGAGACAGACCTGAGAGATAGTAGTGAGACAGACCTGAGAGGTAGTAGTGAGAGACAGACCTGAGAGCTAGTAGTGAGACAGACCTGAGAGATAGTAGTGAGACAGACCTGAGAGGTAGTAGTGAGACAGACCTGAGAGGTAGTAGTGAGACAGACCTGAGAGCTAGTAGTAAGAGACAGACCTGAGAGGTAGTAGTGAGACAGAACTGAGAGGTAGTAGTAAAACAGACCTGAGAGCTAGTAGTGAGAGACAGACCTGAGAGGTGTTAGTGAGACAGACCTGAGAGGTAGTAGTGAGACAGACCTGAGAGGTAGTAGTGAGACAGACCTGAGAGGTAGTAGTGAGACAGACCTGAGAGCTAGTAGTGAGAGACATACCTGAGAGGTAGTAGTGAGACAGACCTGAGAGCTAGTAGTGAGACAGACCTGAGAGGTGTTAGTGAGACAGACCCGAGAGCTAGTAGTGAGAGACAGACCTGAGAGGTACTAGTGAGATAGACCTGAGAGGTAGTAGTGAGTAGTGAGACAGACCCGAGAGGTAGTAGTGAGACAGACCTGAGAGGTAGTAGTGAGACAGACCTGAGAGGTAGTAGTGAGACAGACCTGAGAGGTAGTAGTGAGACAGACCTGAGAGCTAGTAGTGAGACAGACCTGAAAGATAGTAGTGAGACAGACCTGAAAGATAGTAGTGAGACAGACCTGAGAGGTAGTAGTGAGACAGACCTGAGAGCTAGTAGTGAGACAGACCTAAGAGGTGTTAGTGAGACAGACCTGAGAGGTAGTAGTGAGACAGACCTGAGAGGTAGTAGTGAAACAGACCCGAGAGCTAGTAGTGAGACAGACCTAAGAGGTGTTAGTGAGACAGACCTGAGAGCTAGTAGTGAGACAGACCCTAGAGGTAGTAGTGAGACAGACCCGAGAGCTAGTAGTGAGACAGACCCGAGAGCTAGTAGTGAGACAGACCCGAGAGGTAGTAGTGAGACAGACCTGAGAGCTAGTAGTGAGACAGACCTGAGAGGTAGTAGTGAGAGACAGACCTGAGAGGTACTAGTGAGACAGACCTGAGAGGTAGTAGGGAGACAGACCTGAGAGGTAGTAGTGAGACAGACCTGAGAGCTAGTAGTGAGACAGACCTGAGAGGTATTAGTGAGACAGACCTGAGAGGTAGTAGTGAGACAGACCTGAGAGGTAGTAGTGAGACAGACCTGAGAGGTAGTAGTGAGACAGACCTGAGAGGTAGTAGTGAGACAGACCTGAGAGGTAGTAGTGAGACAGACCTGAGAGGTAGTAGTGAGACAGACCTGAGAGCTAGTAGTGAGACAGACCTGAGAGCTAGTAGTGAGACAGACCTGAGAGGTAGTAGTGAGACAGACCTGAGAGCTAGTAGTGAGACAGACCTGAGAGGTAGTAGTGAGACAGACCTGAGAGGTAGTAGTGAGACAGACCTGAGAGGTAGTAGTGAGACAGACCTGAGAGGTAGTAGTGAGACAGACCTGAGACGTAGTAGTGAGACAGACCTGAGAGGTAGTAGTGAGACAGACCTGAGAGCTAGTAGTGAGACAGACCTGAGAGGTAGTAGTGAGACAGACCTGAGAGCTAGTAGTGAGACAGAACCGAGAGGTAGTAGTGAGACAGACCTGAGAGGTAGTAGTGAGACAGACCTGAGAGCTAGTAGTGAGAGACAGACCTGAGAGGTAGTAGTGAGACAGACCTGAGAGGTAGTAGTGAGACAGACCTGAGAGGTAGTAGTGAGACAGACCTGAGAGCTAGTAGTGAGACAGACCTGAGAGGTAGTAGTGAGACAGACCTGAGAGGTAGTAGTGAGACAGACCTGAGAGCTAGTAGTGAGACAGAACCGAGAGGTAGTAGTGAGACAGACCTGAGAGGTAGTAGTGAGACAGACCTGAGAGCTAGTAGTGAGACAGAACCGAGAGGTAGTAGTGAGACAGACCTGAGAGGTAGTAGTGAGACAGACCTGAGAGCTAGTAGTGAGACAGACCTAAGAGGTGTTAGTGAGACAGACCTGAGAGCTAGTAGTGAGACAGACCTGAGAGCTAGTAGTGAGACAGACCTGAGAGCTAGTAGTGAGACAGAACCGAGAGGTAGTAGTGAGACAGACCTGAGAGCTAGTAGTGAGACAGAACCGAGAGGTAGTAGTGAGACAGACCTGAGAGGTAGTAGTGAGACAGACCTGAGAGCTAGTAGTGAGAGACAGACCTGAGAGCTAGTAGCGAGGGGACGTTGGAGAGGACGGCATTCCTCCAGGCTGGGTCTGCCTCATGAGAGATGACCATGTTCTGTTCATGCTGCGTGATGGCCTGGTACAGAGCCTGGTGGTCGTCATACTCATCCGGTGCAGCGAAGTGGTCCTACAGCACACAAGTGGTCAAACAGACTCCTCTCTATGTCATCTACACAGGGCTCGGGCAAATATGTGTTTGTATTTCATGTAGTCAAATCTGTTTTTACAGTCACCTTTGTAATACAGCCACCTCACAATTATGGACAGTCTCAAATGATTTCTGTAGTGGTAAAGCCATAATACAGTCACATTGATATTGAGGTGACTGGCTCAGCCCCGAGGGTGGCCGTAATACAATCACATTGATATTGAGGTGACTGGCTCAGCCCCGAGGGTGGCCGTAATACAGTCACATTGATATTGAGGTGACTGGCTCAGCCCCGAGGATGGTCGTAATAATAAGGTTCCACTGTATCTGACTTTTCTTGAAGGCCATATTTCTATACGACGTTCATATTTGGTGCATTTGGTCAAATCCACCACATATAGCAACTTGTATTTTGTCTATTTAACCTACTCGAACAGCATCACATTATGACATTTTAGTACCTTAAATATAGGTAAGTACCCACCTAGGTGTACCATCTCATCTACATTTAATGCAATAATTTGTACACATTCATAACACCTTGTACGATACAAGTGTGACAGCATATCTGAATTAAACGTGGTGTACTTGAAATTATAATAGGGAACATTTGTATAAAAAAGTTTCTTGCAACAGATTTGTATATGACAAAAACATATCTGACCCCAAGAAAGACCCATACCGGTAGGCATCAACCCTTGCAGTTATGTTCATGCCGCAACAATTCAACATTTATCCAGGGTACAAGTACAACACAAGAGCTACTCCAAGAAATGAAACATTCACAGTCTACAAATTCGAAACTTTCATTTTTCCTATATCCAAGAATCATGTTAAATTACCTGGTAGAGGCTTTCTAATTCACAGTCTACGCAGTGAGCTGAGTCTTCATGAGGTCCCTACCTGGTGCAGCTTGAGAGACATCCTCACCCCTGGGGCTACCACCCTCCGCAGCAGCTCCATGTCATTGAAGACCCACTCGTCTCTCTCTGACGTGATGCGGAAGTCCCCCTTGAAGAGGGCGTGGAGGCCGTACAGGAAGAAGTCAACGCTGCACAGAGAACACATGCAGTTGAGGCTCATTGTCAGTGTCTGAGTGCAGTTAAACTACACAAATATAGTAATAATAAAATTGACTTCTTTAGTGCCAATATCCTTGAAAAGTCCGAGCTCAGTGGTAGAACAAACCAAAGGCATTCTCAAGTACAAAGCAAAAGTCATCAACAGACGGTTGGAACTACTAAGGAGCTAAGAAAGATATGCAGTATTAAAAAGATAGGTTTATAGATGACGGGCAAAATTAAATAAAATTTCCTGCTGACTTAACGCTGACAGGGAGTGAGTCTCACAAAGTTGGTGCGATTCCAGTGTCTGTCTAAATGATGGGAACGAAAGTAGATTCAAATTAAACTAAACTGAAGGCAGGTACAATTGTTCTTCTCCTCTTCTTTCCCTGTATGTCTGGCGTGAGGCTGACCACAATACTGGTCTGGGATTTATGTTTTCTTTTTCTCCCCCTTCACAGTTCCTGCCCTGCTGTCTCCATCAACCATCTCCACTCCTCTCTATCTGCCGCTCTCATTCTCCACTCCTCTCCCAATCCGTCCAAGTCTCTCTTTACACAATCCTCCCATCACAGTCCAGGCTATCCTCGTCTCCTGTTCCCCTCCACTCTCCAGATATGCTCAGAATAACTCAATAACATAATTGCCAGATTAAAATCTGCCCATACATTTAACAGCTGACAGTGAAGACTAGAGTACACAGGTGAACAGTGACAGCTGTCTGTGTGAAAAGACTAAGCTTCACAGGACATCTGTAAACTCAAAGGATCACATGATCTGCCAATTTTTCACAGCAACCTGATTTTCCCTTGATGTATTAAAATAAAATGTTGTCATAAAAATCCTGATGTTATATGCCCATCAGTATTGACACTTGCATTTTACTATCCTAACTTGAAGACAATATCGTCAAATGCAGTAACCAAAAACTGACACAGTTCTATAAGTTACTAATAGAAGGTTGACTCATTTATCATTCTATATCATATTTATTAATAAATTTATTCATCATTCAATTTGGATAACAAGAACCTGTCATTTGAAAATATGTTGTTTTGTTGGCCTCTCTTGTGTAACAAGCAATGTTTTAGTTTACCCCATTTCTCCTCTTTTTAGGTGAATAATTTTGGAATATT
The DNA here is from genome assembly GCA_963995525.1 of Escarpia spicata. NCBI lineage: Eukaryota > Metazoa > Annelida > Polychaeta > Sabellida > Siboglinidae > Escarpia > Escarpia spicata. Next base: position 11,839,498 of record OZ023211.1, read on the forward strand.
GCTTGGCTGTATAAAGTACTGAAGTGACTTACCATACTACATAACGACAGACACTTAGAATAAGACTGCAGGATTTTTGAGGTCAATATTTGGCAAACTGTCTGTTTTTGTAACGTAACATCAGTGTCTGTTATCAGCACCACCGGCCCAGATTACTTTACAACAGCAAACAAAAAGGTCTTACAAATGTATCACAAACTCATGATCTATGGCTAAAATAAATTAAATTTAGCTAAGACGACACTTCTTATATCACTAGTAACATATGTTAATTAACCAACACTGCAACGTTGAGGTAAGGTCAAAAGTTTAAAATATCCTCCAGTCCGACTACATTTCTACCCATCAGGGTTGAAGTTATTTCATGAAGAGGGCATAGCAGCAGAACCTTTTATTGTTGCACATACACGGAAGGTTTGTTTATTGGGTGACTAATATCATGCCCCTTCCCCACTCACCTGGCTGAGGATGTGTTGTGGGAAGCCGTTCCCAAGGCTCTTCTTCCCAGAAGGCTCAGACCAAAACACAAAGACACCAACATTGAGTCTTTGCTTGCGTCCACACTCTGAAACAACAAAGTGACGAATGCTACCACTAGATTCATCCTTCTCTCTTTCATTCACCACAAGATTATACACAGCCACAAAAATGATGGATTTTTATTTGATTAGCATTATAACACTTCCATAATTTGCTGATTATGTTTTGTCATTGGTTGTTTTTTAACACATAACTAAAACGGAGTTCTCATTGGTTCATTCGCACAACAAAAACTGTATTTATGAGTATAGGCCTGCCATAATGCAGCACAGTTGCATGCTAATAGCCTTCAATGAGACAACATTTTAATCCTAAATATAAAAAAACACGGTAAATAACATCTAGGGCCATATCTTCTGCAACAATATTATATTTTGATGTGACATGTAAACATAAATATGATCTTTTCTGACTTTTCGCCCGATTTGTATATGGTACTGCATAAGGTGTGGACCACCTTTTAGTCACAAATGGGTGCACTTACATTTGTAATACAGTAATTGGTTAAGAACCAGATTATAAGTTTCACCAAACTGCTCCCTATAAAGTATCTTTTCTAAAAAAAGTCCAAAGTGTGGTAAGGAGGATTTCCAATCTCTTGGTGCTTCAGTTTGTGTGCCACCAAATTGGTACGTTTACAAGTGAAAACTAAATTACTTCGTTGAAAACCTAGTTAAAATAATTACCTATTTTCAAGCACTTTGTCTAAAACAATTCAAATGAGTGGAAAGGGGAAACTTTGTTACACCCACCCCCTTGATGCTTCACTTTCTTGAACACAAAAATCAGTTTATTATTTATAACTTAAATATATATATATATTTAAGTATATGTATGTATGTGCATTGGTTTGAAATTGGAAACCTTCCAAGAGAAACAATGTTTCAGAGTGTTTTAAAACAATGTGTCAATGTTTAATTTCAGTAGAAAGAAACCTTCAGACAATAACATAAATGGAGGAGTTGCTAGCACCCCGTCCACGTACAAATATTGTTTGCCCATTCAAATGGTGCCACTAGCGCCACAACTAACATCTTGGATTAACATTCACAAAGTAATGATGCATAAATTGCATGGTGGGAGAACAACTATGTGTGTGGGAAGACAAACAAGCACCTCCAACACAAATGGATCAAAAACGAAACGATGAAATATTTAAATTGTAGATCCAGTAGCATTTATATGCTACCACAGGAGAAATTTTAAGTGGCAACAGAGTCGAAGGTATCAGATGATACACCTGCAAAGAGACTTGGAACATATCTGCTTCTTCACAACAGGAAGATGGCGTAGAAAATCATCCAGTTGTTTTTAAGATTCAGCAGTGAAATTTGATTAGAAATATTCACCTCAAACTAGTTATGCAACAATATTGTCAGAAACAATTCTGTCATATATGCTGTGAATTCTAATACACCAAAAAACAAAATATTTTTATGTGAGCTCCTCTTTGGCAATGGCTTACTTTTGACTACCAGGAACCAGACAATAACATCATAAAAAGTCACAAACCCAAACGTGCAAATACTTGATTTTGGTTCGTCCGAAAAGGATGCAGCAAGTGCAGAGATGCTGACGGTAGCCATATTCAAACGGAAGTTAGCGATGCTAGCGGGGTTCTTTTTAGTGAATAAATCCCCTCTACAAAACATGCTTATTTTTTGTGTGTAAACTAACATTGATACGCACAGATTATGGTAGTGTTCCTCGGGGAGGTATGAATGGTTTTCTCAATGAAATATAGTTTCTAATACCTAATTTGCATTGTATGAATTGTTGAATTCCACTTACAGCTTTTGGAATGGAAATCATTTGAAAATGTGACCTCTCCATGCTCGATTGATAAATATGCACTTGGAAACACAAGTAAAAACTATTGTTTGTACATTTAATATTAGTTAACCCCACATTTTCAACACTGAAATCAGAGACCTCCCCTGATTCTACAAGACCACGTCCCTGGTAAATAATGACTGCTCCCGAAATTATCAGCCTGCGGTGAAAACAGTGTGAAGCACAACAAAGGTACAACAAACACCAAGTTGCAGCGCGATCGACATTGTCACTGCGATCGACATTGTCACTGCGATGAAATAGCTTGCAATAAAACATTATTTTTGTAATTCCAGAATACATAAAATAGCTAATTTGTTTCCTCCATCTATGCTTCTCACTTTTATCTTGTTGGGAATCAAAGAGAACTACAAGTATGACTTTCAGAATAATGATTGCAGTTTGGAACGAAACATAACATCATGGTAACAGACACGATGGGAGACATTTGTTGGAACCAGCTGGGCTGGTTGTCATGCAGAGTGTCGTCACACTAAATTAAACAAACTTGGCAGCTATGTAAGTTAGTATTAACATTGTGAAATGAAAGGATAACTGTTAATAGAGTAGTCATAGCAACCATATTTTGTGGTGATGGACATTACCTGGATAGATACAGCCATCTTTGTTTTGATTTTGGACAACAATAATAAAAAATATAAAAACGTTTTATTAATCTCTTAATTTCTTTCACAGAAATTTACTAGGAACACTACTATCACCTCTGCAGAGCTGACCAGGTCATTCTGTTCAGACTCCGAACAGGACTCAACAGAATGAAAGCACATTTATACATCAAAATGAAGATCGGCCAGCCTGACACATGCTCCTGTGAAAACACCCTGATGACCAGTGAGCACCTGCTCCATCACTGCCCACTACAGGATTGTCCCAGATGGATAGCACGTCTAGAGGACACCCCCCAAACGAGAAGCAATACGTAATGCGATCTGGGGAAATCAGGCTTAAGTCGCTGGAACAAATCCGGATTAACAGGCCAAAAGAGTAACAAAATGTTTTGATTAATTTTGTACTATAACCGATTTCAATATTGCACATGCCTTATGTATGTATACAGAGCCATTCGTATTTCTATGCATCGGAGAAACATCGAACATTCAACTTTTAATATATTGCTATCAAGCTGTTATTTTAGAATTTGTGGCTTATTATCTGTGTTTCCAGTAGATCAGTTCTCACCTTCTCGGTTTGTGAAATTTGATAAAAATTTCCTCAAACCCAACATATTTGACTGCACACTAGTTTGCAAGATATAGGTCATCCTGTAGAGGTAGTGGACGGCCACCTCCGTGTCAGAGCTCCTCATTACTACCACTGACATGGCGGAACATCACAGCTGCAGCGTCACTTATGTCCTCCCTGACGACCAAGTTGGTCAAGGGACTAAGTATGTAAGTAGAGCATGTGCACGTACAACAAATTTCTTATCATCTCGAGGCACTGAGGAGGACGGCACCATTCGTGAAAGCAACAGGTGTTCCCACTTAGAAAGTGATCGACGAAGAAGAAGACTATCAACACGGATGACGTCACTTACTTTTTCTCGTCTCGAGGCACAGAACTGGATCCAGTCGAGGTAGACGTTGCAGAAGCTGGTGCGAGAGATGCCCGAGGCTCGGTGATCGTAGTCCTCGTCTATGTGGATGTTGAAGGTCGGGTCGACCTCCACGTAGTTGGTCTCTCCGAGTGGCTGCAGTCCATCCTTGATGCTGCTGTTGGTCAGCCACTGGTCAAGTTTCGGTGACCGCACAGTGTAGTAGGCGATACTCTGAAGGTCAACGCATACATTTTGTTTTTTATTATTTTTATTGTTGCATTTTAATTGGTCTGTTTTCAGTATTGATTTGATTCCTTAGTACAGTGGAACTTCTCTATTAAGGGCACCCTTGGGACAGAGCAAGTGATTTGAATAGAAAGGTGTAATAAATCCAGCCTTACAGACTATGCGACAACTGAAAACCACATCGTAGACTGGGAGGGAGTGAAAATTGTAGTCAAGGAAGCCAAGAGAAGAATCTGGCATATCAAGGAAGCCATCTGGATCAGAAAAACCAGAACACCCACCAACAGAGACGAGGGCAACTATGAGCTGCCTCACGTGTAGGATGACGTCATTCAGCGTCATCGGTACTAATGAAGTTGACATGATACGTTGACGAAAGCTTCTACCAGGTAAATTTAATAGATCTTGGATATGAAAAATGAAGGTTTCTGAAATGATCTTGTATATTCAAAACTGTCAACACCAGGACACGCCACTGGGGCACTTTTGCCGGTGTGTCACAGAAATAATGTTCTCTGTCATACGACGGTGGCATTTGGCATTTAAAATCACTCCTCAAATTCAACAACAGATTCTGTTTAATTATGTATTTTTCTTACGAGTTCGTTGTCTTAGTGAAACAGTCCTCAGGTCTTGATAATAATGCGATTATCTCTGTGATATACATCGAGCACCAACTGACCTTGACGTAGCAGGTGAGAAGGACCTTGCGTAGGTCAAAGACTTGCAGCATGGAGGCTGCACTGTTGTCAGAGATGCTGTAGCCCTCCAGCACATACTTGGACACGACCACCTGCCAGGCCAACCAACGCTCACCAAACGCAGCATTGAGAGACAACAGATGGGGCAGGTGACCGGGCTCACAGCAGCAGAAACCTACAGGCATACAACACACACGGTCTCAGTCTGCATTCCTTCTCAGTACCTACTTAGGTCTCCATGCCTGACACATGTAAGCTTTGGTTTTGATTACTGATGCCAAAATTAAAACTTGTTAAGATCTTTCTAAGAAAAATCCATTGTTAAGATGTTATCTTGACCCTAAAGATGTATGATCCAATTTAAAACATTTTAAGACTGAACACACTATTTATCATCAAATGATGGAAAGAAAACTACAGTTTTCTCCAATAAAACACACTAACTATGAGAACTACTAAACAAGATACTCATGTGAGGCATATAAATATATAGATGCGATTTAATTAGCAACACATTTCACAGTACAGAAAAGGGTATACATTACATTTGTAAGATATAATACCCATTCGATTCTGCCTAATGATTATTGTATGTTGCGCCTCAGACCTAAGATTCCTAGGGATATAGGTGCTATAAAAGTTTATCATTATTATTATTATTATAAAATAAGCTCAAAACAATAGACATATGTCAGCTGCTGGTAACTGTAAGATTCCACTAGAATCTCCCACTTTTAAATTAAACTCAGGGTAAACCACAGGCATTATCTTGTTGACTGCAGACTCTGTAGTGCAAATGATTAGATTGTATTAACTCTTTTAGGTTTATAGCCCCACGCAGTTGCCTTCTACTTCCTTTTAAACTCAGAATTAGGAACAAAAATCTCTTGTGAGACGGATGATCTAAGATTCCTGGGGATATCAGAAAAATGCCTAACTATATTCATCTGCCACTGTACACCCACCGTCATCATCCTCCACGCCCTCGGTGATGGCCTCTACCTCCCGCTGTTGACAGTATGTCCCTGGAGCACACCAAGTTTTACATACACACACAACTTTCTTTGTGCTTTAACATGTTCGGAAAATTGTTTTCTCATTTACAATTTCAAACTATCTATACATTCATATGGTGTACTGTAGGACCCAGTTAATGAACAACTGAGTGTTAAGCTGTTCCAATCATCTTGTGTTTGCTGTGAATATCATGTAGTGAACTTGAACATTGATAAGCTGCCCTTCACAACTGGTCAGTTTTATTCCACTGGGTCACATACGGGTCATGAGGGGGTATCTACGTGAAACGCAAGCCCATTGGAGCACAGCATGACTAACATATTTTAAATCCTGACTTAGTAGTTAGGTTAATAGGCCCTGTATATAACGAACTCATTTCCTATATAGCTCACTGGTTGCTATGGAGAGGTTTCCTGATGTAGAAGGAAACAGTAATAACAGTGATATGGTAAATGTCGAGATGAGTGTCTAGGATGAAGAGATGTCACGGTGAATGCACGTCATACTATCACGCAGCATTCCTGCAGTCATTCAATTCAATTCAAATTCTGTAAATATCTGAAAGTATCCACAAACTGACTCTATCAATGTACATGGTAGCATATCAAAATACAAATTTTTATATATTAAGTGTCTTGAAATTGCAATGAAATCACCTGAGAGTTATTACAATTGTATTAAAGTCTAAGTGCATCTACCATTCCAGTATAAAATTCATTGTTTGCCCAACAGTTATTTTAAGACATCCATCTTAATTGTTGCCAAAACATGCCAGATAATATAATTATTTTACCTTTATTGCAGCATACCAGGCTTGAGGCAATTCACTTGAAAAGAAATTACAATGAACTCGGAAATGTCCCAATTAAATTAACCTCACATATTTAGTAGGTCAATTAAATTAACTTTTTAAATTAAATTAACTTTAATTAAATTAACAACAAACTTCGATTAATTTTCTAACCCAACTGACACATGTAACCATCATGCAAATTCATGTGACCCCTCACCTCTGAACTCCAACCCTCGGAGCTGGAAGGTGACGAGGCCGTTGCCCATCTCTACAATGTGTACGAGAGCGTTGAGGTAGTCCGAGGCCATGATGAAGCAGTCTCCCTGCGTAATGTTGCCCCACCGCCCCATCAACAGGTCCCCACACAGACTGTGTTGGAGGGAACGCGTCAGATGCTCGTAGAAGATTGAGTTGAGATTGTTGTCATCGGCACCTGAGCAATGGTAGGGTAGAAATAATAAATATTTTTTTTAAATGTATTTAAACATTAAATCCGGGGCCAATGTGAACATAATATAATAGTATTAAAGTCTAAACAATAAAATAAATAAAAGTTGATAACTTATAAATAATACACTGAGCCTACAGTGTAAAGAAGTGAAACATTAGTAGCTAACACTTCCATGAGCATAAGGTCAAACATAGCAAGTTAATAGAAGAAAAACAATGTCTTTTTCAATTGCACACAATTCCTCCTTTCCCACAAATTCACTGGTGAGTGTATCACAACATATTATCATATGTCATCCAGAAATTGTTGCCAACATAATTATCATGATTTGATTACTTATTTATTATTTAGAACATATTTTATAATGTAATTTGTTAAAATTCAATAACCTATCAAAGGTATCTCAAACAAATGTTTTGCTTCCTTTTTAAAAGTTTATTTTGCAATAACATTTCTATTTCAAAAGCATCATCCTTTTTAGTGGTAACTATCATAACCTGGAAAAACCAACCAACTGTTCAAATGCATGTATATATATACCTGTGTTTCTCTCGAGCTGAGAAGACAATGTAGTGTTTGTGTGGTCAACACGTTTTGTACTGAAACCAGAAATATATTGAATAGCAACAAGTCAACCAAACACAATTTCACACTTATTAGCATTAAACACTTATTTTGTTCAACTTGAAGTTATCCATCACCTTCAACTACCAAGCTCTATATCCAGTCATGTCACATTTCTACATAATTCTACAACATTTAAACAAAATTTAACATTTAAATTTGTTGTCATCTTATTCCTTGCTTCCGTCTAACTCCCCGGCAAATACCTCCATTTTTATTTACAGTAACTTATTTATAATATTTATTGTTCTCATAAATTTTTTCCACAGTACACACAGGCACTGGAATTTCTTTGACTTCAATTATTATTGTATTTAACCAGTGCTGCCACCTACTTGTAGTCGCGCTCCCAGAACTTGACGGGGCGGATGTAGGATGTGATGAAGATGGCGCTACCGAGCAGCGGGTTGAGTGGAGTCGAGAAGAACGCAGAGATGATGGCTTGACCAAACAACATGGCCGAGTCTGTGGCAGCCTGGTCAAGGACAATGACAAGCAACAACACAGACATGGTCATCTACTGACCAAGATCCAGACAGGTACACATCTGTTTAGAGCAGGACTGACAGTTCCACTTGAATTTTGTCAGTAGTACGTGAATATCTGTTCGCTCTGTTTTGACGTAAGACAACTGGTACATCTGCATTAACAAACCAGTTGATGATAAACACTGTTATACATTGCCTATTGTATTAAAGTTCACGGATTCAACACAATATGAAATTACGTGTTGCATTTTTTGGTTTATAATAAACCAGAAATTCTATACATTTTTTATTATAGACTATGAACTAAGCAGACTATACAAGTTTGAGAGGAGAAGAAAGGATACGCGGCACAGAGAATGGTTGAGCAAAGGCGTGGAATGCCGAGCCCCACGTGATCTGCCAGGGGGCAATGTACGTGAGGATAAATCGCAGCTTCAGCATCAGTTCGTACACCTGCAGCAAGATACGTGACAGTTGACACAGTCATTTATATCACAGTAATGGTGGGAACTCACATGCTAGTCGAGGGTCCGGGGATGTGTGCAGTGCTTATCAAGGGACTTCTAATCTGCCCTGGTAGCCAGAGGTTGTCTAATCTATGTTTTGCCATTTAGGGATCTTATAATCTATACTCTGCTAATCAGAGATTGATCAACTTTTTTGTCTTCCTCACTGTTCCTTGCTGTACAGGGGGATCTGAGGGTCAGGTGCAGTATTAACAAACCACTCATTCTGTTCTATCTTTCCCTAGTTTTCTATCCGCAATCCTCTTTTCTACCTCCCCTGATTTTCTCATATCCGTCTTCACGCAGTCCTCCCATCTCAACTGTGACCGTCTCCTTTTCCTGTGTCGTTAATCTTTCTCCAGCTAATCAGAGATCTTCTCACCTGGCTCTGCTAATGTGGGGGGTCTGTAATATGAACTAATCAGGGGTTTCCCAATTTGTGCTACCCCATCTGGGGGTCCACTACTGTCTGCCCTGTTACTCAGTAGACTGTAGCCTAGTCTTTAGTAGTCTATGAGGAATGTCTCTAGGCTACAGTCTACTCACCTTAATGAAGGCAATGGAGACAATGAAGTAGTCGATGAGGAATGTCTCTAGGCTACAGTCTACTCACCTTACTGAAGGCAATGGAGACAATGAAGTAGTAGATGAGGAATGTCTCTAGGCTACAGTCTACTCACCTTACTGAAGGCAATGGAGACAATGAAGTAGTCTATGAGGAATGTCTCTAGGCTACAGTCTACTCACCTTACTGAAGGCAATGGAGACAATGAAGTAGTAGATGAGGAATGTCTCTAGGCTACAGTCTACTCACCTTACTGAAGGCAATGGAGACAATGAAGTAGTCGATGAGGAATGTCTCTAGGCTACAGTCTACTCACCTTACTGAAGGCAATGGAGACAATGAAGTAGTCTATGAGGAATGTCTCTAGACTACAGTCTACTCACCTTACTGAAGACAATGAAGTAGTAGATGAGGAATGTCTCTAGGCTACAGTCTACTCACCTTACTGAAGGCAATGGAGACAATGAAGTAGTCTATGAGGAATGTCTCTGAGGCGTGGCTGTAGTCATACTTGAAGAAGAAGGCAGTGAAGATAATGACGAGGTACTGCATGGCCGAGTCACTGAAGGCATTACGCATCATCTTCACACTGCAGATGACGATCAGTAGAGTGGCAACACTGCAACAAGGATGCAACAACATGTTTGGTTAAATTGGTTTGGACGCTAAACACACTTTCCAGCTGCAAAACAACCGAGTCTAACTTTTGTCAAACAATACTTCTTTGTGCAGACATTAACTGCATTAGTGTAGTTATAATATGGATGACAGATATGCAGTATAGTTCACTAAAAGTTTCACAGATGCAGGGAAATATCATGGCGCTGGACATTGAGAGTAGCGGTATGTTAACCGATACAGGCAATGACATAGAAGTAGAACCAAATTAAGATCATCATATGACTGTCAAAGATTCAAAACAATGGTTGTCCACTTGGATCTGTGCCACGGAGCTGTTGTCAGACTGACTCTTCAGATAATCAGGACAAGTTTGGTTGGTTTGCAAAGGTCACAGTGGTCTAACTAGACATCTGTATATAATATTACAATTATTTCTCTGGAAACAAATATTGATAAAATCAACACATTTATTCAAATGCAAATGTCAAATGCAATAGCAAAAATCCCAAATCCCCAAACCTCCAATTGGCATTACATAGAAATATATGCAGAAGAAAGTTTCCCGAAATATGTTGTGTGAGTTTTGTAGAATTGTTTAAATTATGTGAAACGTCCCCAACTGTTTGGTGAATGGTTTACATAGCTCAAAACAATCACAGAAAACATGTGTAACGTTGCAAACAATCATATAACATCCATCTAAAGTACAGTATGACCCGTTAAGTATCAAGAGCCCTTGCCATATAGGGTATTTCAAGAACAGATAATGTTATGTTTCTAAGGAGAGACCCCTGACAGTTTGATGCCCAAGATGCAAAGCATCTAGGAGAAAAAAGTTAACACACATACATACATGTGTAAGTAAAGATTGAGCTTAAGAAGATGGTAAAGAGGACTCACAAGAGACTGAACTTCTCCTCCTTGATAATGGTGGCAGCGGACGTAGTTAAGGCACACAGGAAGACTGCCGGATACATGACATTCCTCTCAAAGAACCACAGCCACACATACAGCTTCTCAAACCACATCACCTGGGCCTTGTCATCTGTAAGAAAAGATGGTCTTTTACCCCTGATGTCTGTGTCAAAGGATGCAAAATACCCCACACAGTGGGTATATATATAACTTATTGTGGACTGGCAGAGCTGGCAATCTCTATGACACAATAACAGTAGAATTATACTCAAAAATCAGGTCCTTCACAACAGGCCTTTCAGCAGGATCAAATTTTTATAAGTCCAAACATATCATGGTAAATATACGCGTCCACACGGCCAGTGCCCGCGCACACATCCAATCCAGTCCAAATTTGCATTTAAATCAATACATATGTACACAATAATAATAATACTACATGCGTACACACGTTTTCAAGGGTAATAATGTCAAGGTAAACAAATAACAATGAAAGTCAATAATATTTATTTTCACAAACACTAGGATACCCCGTCTAACGGCCGGTCAGCTCATATTTCCCACCTCCTCCATACAAAACGAACTCAGCCCATCTAAAAGACGGGTCTCTAGGTAGAACTATGCTCCACAATAATATAAATGAGAACGGTTGTTACCTCTGACTTCAAACTGGCCGCGTTCCTTGCTGGGGAGAACGGGGTGAGCGCAGCACAGCCACGGCATCTCAGTGCGCAGCTGGGGCACGATGTAGTGGATGAGGAGGCCCAAGCCAGCCGCCATGTACACCAACACGTCAAAGAGCACCGGCTGAACACACAAATACACAGCATTACATAATGGAGCCAGGCACACCAACACGTCAAAGAGCACCGGCTGAACACACAAATACACAGCATTACATAATGGAGCCAGGCACACCAACACGTCAAAGAGCACCGGCTGAACACATAAATACACAGCATTACATAATGGAGCCAGGCACACCAACACGTCAAAGAGCACCGGCTGAACACACAAATACACAGCATTACATAGTGGAGCCATGTACACCAACACGTCAAAGAGCACCGGCTGAACACACAAATACACAGCATTACATAATGGAGCCAGGCACACCAACACGACAAAGAGCACCGGCTGAACACACAAATACACAGCATTACATAGTGGAGCCATGTACACCAACACGTCAAAGAGCACCGGCTGAACACACAAATACACAGCATTACATAATGGAGCCAGGCACACCAACACGTCAAAGAGCACCTGGCTGAACACACAAATACACAGCATTACATAATGGAGCCAGGCACACCAACACGTCAAAGAGCACCGGCTGAACACACAAATACACAGCATTACATAGTGGAGCCATGTACACCAACACGTCAAAGAGCACCGGCTGAACACACAAATACACAGCATTACATAATGGAGCCAGGCACACCAACACGTCAAAGAGCACCGGCTGAACACACAAATACACAGCATTACATAATGGAGCCAGGCACACCAACACGTCAAAGAGCACCGGCTGAACACACAAATACACAGCATTACATAATGGAGCCAGGCACACCAACACGTCAAAGAGCACCGGCTGAACACATAAATACACAGCATTACATAATGGAGCCAGGCACACCAACACGACAAAGAGCACCGGCTGAACACACAAATACACAGCATTACATAGTGGAGCCATGTACACCAACACGTCAAAGAGCACCGGCTGAACACACAAATACACAGCATTACATAATGGAGCCAGGCACACCAACACGTCAAAGAGCACCTGGCTGAACACACAAATACACAGCATTACATAATGGAGCCAGGCACACCAACACGTCAAAGAGCACCGGCTGAACACACAAATACACAGCATTACATAGTGGAGCCATGTACACCAACACGTCAAAGAGCACCGGCTGAACACACAAATACACAGCATTACATAATGGAGCCAGGCACACCAACACGTCAAAGAGCACCGGCTGAACACACAAATACACAGCATTACATAATGGAGCCAGGCACACCAACACGTCAAAGAGCACCGGCTGAACACACAAATACACAGCATTACATAATGGAGCCAGGCACACCAACACGTCAAAGAGCACCGGCTGAACACATAAATACACAGCATTACATAATGGAGCCAGGCACACCAACACGTCAAAGAGCACCGGCTGAACACACAAATACACAGCATTACATAGTGGAGCCATGTACACCAACACGTCAAAGAGCACCGGCTGAACACACAAATATACAGCATTACATAATGGAGCCAGGCACACCAACACGACAAAGAGCACCGGCTGAACACACAAATACACAGCATTACATAGTGGAGCCATGTACACCAACACGTCAAAGAGCACCGGCTGAACACACAAATACACAGCATTACATAATGGAGCCAGGCACACCAACACGTCAAAGAGCACCTGGCTGAACACACAAATACACAGCATTACATAATGGAGCCAGGCACACCAACACGTCAAAGAGCACCGGCTGAACACACAAATACACAGCATTACATAGTGGAGCCATGTACACCAACACGTCAAAGAGCACCGGCTGAACACACAAATACACAGCATTACATAATGGAGCCAGGCACACCAACACGTCAAAGAGCACCGGCTGAACACACAAATACACAGCATTACATAATGGAGCCAGGCACACCAACACGTCAAAGAGCACCGGCTGAACACATAAATACACAGCATTACATAATGGAGCCAGGCACACCAACACGTCAAAGAGCACCGGCTGAACACACAAATACACAGCATTACATAGTGGAGCCATGTACACCAACACGTCAAAGAGCACCGGCTGAACACACAATTACACAACATTACATAATGGAGCCATGTACACCAACACGACAAAGAGCACCGGCTGAACACACAATTACACAACATTACATAATGGAGCCAGGCACACCAACACGACAAAGAGCACCGGCTGAACACACAATTACACAACATTACATAATGGAGCCAGGTACACCAACACGTCAAAGAGCACCGGCTGAACACACAAATACACAGCGTTACATAGTGGAGCCAGGTACACCAACACGTCAAAGAGCACCGGCTGAACACACAAATACACAGCATTACATAATGGAGCCATGTACACCAACACGTCAAAGAGCACCGGCTGAACACACAAATACACAGCATTACATAGTGGAGCCATGTACACCAACACGTCAAAGAGCACCGGCTGAACACACAATTACACAACATTACATAATGGAGCCATGTACACCAACACGTCAAAGAGCACCGGCTGAACACACAATTACACAACATTACATAATGGAGCCAGGCACACCAACACGACAAAGAGCACCGGCTGAACACACAAATACACAGCATTACATAGTGGAGCCATGTACACCAACACGACAAAGAGCACCGGCTGAACACACAATTACACAACATTACATAATGGAGCCAGGCACACCAACACGACAAAGAGCACCGGCTGAACACACAATTACACAACATTACATAATGGAGCCAGGTACACCAACACGTCAAAGAGCACCGGCTGAACACACAAATACACAGCGTTACATAGTGGAGCCAGGTACACCAACACGTCAAAGAGCACCGGCTGAACACACAAATACACAGCATTACATAGTGGAGCCATGTACACCAACACGTCAAAGAGCACCGGCTGAACACACAATTACACAACATTACATAATGGAGCCATGTACACCAACACGTCAAAGAGCACCGGCTGAACACACAAATACACAGCATTACATAATGGAGCCAGGCACACCAACACGTCAAAGAGCACCGGCTGAACACACAAATACACAGCATTACATAGTGGAGCCATGTACACCAACACATCAAAGAGCACCGGATGAACACACAAATACAGAGCATTACATAGTGGAGCCAGGTACACCAACACATCAAAGAGCACCGGCTGAACACACAAATACACAGCATTACATAGTGGAGCCAGGTACACCAACACGTCAAAGAGCACCGGCTGAACACACAAATACACAGCATTACATAATGGAGACAGGTACACCAACACATCAAAGAGCACCGGCTGAACACACAAATACACAGCATTACATAGTGCAGCTGTGTACACCAACACGTCAAAGAGCACCGGCTGAACACACAAATACACAGCATTACATAATGGAGCCAGGCACACCAACACGTCAAAGAGCACCGGCTGAACACACAAATACACAGCATTACATAATGGAGCCAGGCACACCAACACGTCAAAGAGCACCGGCTGAACACACAAATACAGAGCATTACATAATGGAGCCAGGTACACCAACACGTCAAAGAGCACCGGCTGAACACACAAATACAGAGCATTACATAATGGAGCCATGTACACCAACACGTCAAAGAGCACCGACTGAACACACAAATACACAGCATTACATAGTGGAGTCATGTACACCAACACGTCAAAGAGCACCGGCTGAACACACAAATACACAGCATTACATAATGGAGCCAGGCACACCAACACGTCAAAGAGCACCAGCTGAACACACAAACACACAGCATTACATAATGGAGCCAGGTACACCAACACGTCAAAGAGCACTGACTGAACACACAAATACACAGCATTACATAGTGGAGCCATGTACACCAACACGACAAAGAGCACCGGCTGAACATACAAATGCACAGCATTACATAGTGGAGCCATGTACACCAACACGTCAAAGAGCACCGGCTGAACACACAAACACACAGCATTACATAATGGAGTCATGTACACCAACACGTCAAAGAGCACCGGCTGAACACACAAACACACAGCATTACATAGTGGAGCCATGTACACCAACACGTGAAAGAGCACCGGCTGAACACACAAATACACAGCATTACATAATGGAGTCAGGCACACCAACACGTCAAAGAGCACCGGCTGAACACACAAATACACAGCATTACATAGTGCAGCCATGTACACCAACACATCAAAGAGCACCGGCTGAACACACAAATACACAGCATTACATAATGGAGCCAGGCACACCAACACGTCAAAGAGCACCGACTGAACACACAAACACACAGCATTACATAATGGAGCCAGGTACACCAACACGTCAAAGAGCACCGGCTGAACACACAAATACACAGCATTACATAGTGGAGCCATGTACACCAACACGTCAAAGAGCACCGGCTGAACACACAAATACACAGCATTACATAGTGGAGCCATGTACACCAACACGTCAAAGAGCACCGGCTGAACACACAAATACACAGCATTACATAGTGGAGCCAGGTACACCAACACGTCAAAGAGCACCGGCTGAACACACAAATACACAGCATTACATAATGGAGCCAGGTACACCAACACGACAAAGAGCACCGACTGAACATACAAATACACAGCATTACATAATGGAGCCAGGTACATCAACACGTCAAAGAGCACCGACTGAACACACAAATACACAGCATTACATAGTGGAGCCATGTACACCAACACGACAAAGAGTACCGGCTGAACATACAAATACACAGCATTACAGAGTGGAGCCATGTACACCAAGACGTCAAAGAGCACCGGCTGAACACACAATTACACAACATTACATAGTGCAGCTGTGTACACCAACACGTCAAAGAGCACCGGCTGAACACACAAATACACAGCATTACATAATGGAGCCAGGCACACCAACACGTCAAAGAGCACCGGCTGAACACAAATACACAGCATTACATAATGGAGCCATGTACACCAACACGTCAAAGAGCACCGGCTGAACACACAAATACACAGCATTACATAGTGCAGCCGTGTAGACTGACACGTCAAAGAGCACCGGCTGAACACACAAATACACAGCATTACATAGTGGAGCCGTGTACACCAACACATCAAAGAGCACCAGCTGAATACACAAATACACAGCGTTACATAGTGGAGCCATGTACACCAACACGTCAATGAGCACCGGCTGAACACACAAATACACAGCGTTACATAGTGCAGCTGTGTACACCAACACGTCAAAGAGCACCGGCTGAACATACAAATACACAGCATTACATAGTGGAGCCATGTACACCAACACGTCAAAGAGCACTGGCTGAACATACAAATACACAGCATTACATAGTGCAGCCAGGTACACCAACACGTCAAAGAGCACCAGCTGAACATACAGACACACTGACTGAACACACAAACACACTGGCTGAACACACAAACACACTGGATGAACACACAAACACACTGGTTGAACAAACAAACACACCGACTGAACACAAAGACACTGGCTGAACACACACAGCACCGGCTGAATACACAAACACACCGGCTGAACCCACAAACACACCAGCTGAACACACACACACACACACACACACACACACACACACACACACACACACACACACACACACACACACACACACACACACACACACACACACACACACAGCATTAGGGGTTGTTTCATTGGTTCACAGTTAAAAAAACATTTGTTTTGTACTGGTCCAAACCACCACCCGTCCCCACCAACGTGGTGTGGATTGGTTGCCAAAACCCACCATGCTGCCAGGTTCTGATATCCACAGTAACATCAATGTGCATCAACTCAACAGGTGATGCCACTATATCTGATATCCACAATACCATCAATGTGCATCAACTCAACAGATGATGCCACTATATCTGATATCCAAAATACCATCAATGTGCATCAACTCAACAGTATCTGATATCCACAATACCATCAATGTGCATCAACTCAGCAGGTGATGCCACTATATCTGATATCCACAATACCATCAATGTGCATCAACTCAACAGGTGATGCCACTATATCTGATATCCACAATACCATCAATGTGCATCAACTCAACCGATGACGCCACTATATCTGATGTCCAAAATACCATCAATGTGCATCAACTCAACAGGTGATGCCACTATATCTGATATCCACAATACCATCAATGCGCATCAACTCAACGTACCAACTACTTTACATTTTCGAAGAATATGTGAACGTACGCGACCACCCCTCGTCAAGGCTGCAAGACAGCGGACAGAAATACAGAAACATCATAGTGACAAATATGTATAAAATCTTGAGTGTCGGTGCCATTCCTGGAAACAATCCACTAGGTAACAGCGTAGGAATACATACAATCTTGTTGGAAACAATTCCTTACCTGTAGGACGGGACTGCCGAGGTATCTTGTATGAATTAATTAAAACTACTAGAACACAAACAATCAAGCTACAGTATGCGTGAACTGAACATAGCCACCTGCTGCTGTCCCGAACTGCTTGGCGAGAAATTCAACTGAGGAAATCTGATTGCAAAGACTGATACCTTACCTGTAGGACGGGACTGCTGAAGGCCGTGCTGACGCTGACAGCAAAGACTAGGACGGCCGAGGCACAACACACGATCAGGTCTGACCGGAGACGCTCGTACTGAAACACACAATCACCATCAGTCTTGGTGCAATGTTCCACATTCAATCTGGGCATTGTCCAAACTATGACATAAATTTGAAGTGTTTCACGTTGACACAACTTGTGGAAGACACCCCCAACTAATCAGCGGCCCTAGTGGAATGATCACAGAAAATAAACGTAACTTCATGAATGAATTATGTACGTTGTCTAAAATACAGAACCAACCCTAAACCTGGCAAGAACCCTTCACCAATTACCTCTCTTCCAAAGGGTCATAGATTAATTCACCAATCTATATTTATTTAAGATTTCTAATCTGCCATGGAATAAGCAACATGCATGCATGCACAATCTAACTGCCACAGACAATGTAATCTACACAGTCACTGCATTGCACTTTTATTCAAACTACCTGGACTGTCCTGACTGACAACACTCACAACTGTCTTGCGTAGTTTCCCAGGCAGTGGATCAATCAGCTCATCCACATCTGACTCCACATCCTCCTTCTTTGAACCCCCAGTCGCCTCGAGTGCACTGGCTAGAAGTTGTCTACAACAACATCAACCACACTGTCAGCCATTGCCTAGAAGTTATCTAAACAACATCAACCACACTGTCAGCCATTGCCTAGAAGTTGTCTACAACAACATCAACCACACTGTCAGTCATTGCCTAGAAGTTATCTAAACAACATCAACCACACTGTCAGCCATTGCCTAGAAGTTATCTAAACAACATCAACCACACTGTCAGCCATTGCCTAGAAATTATTTAAACACCATCAACCACACTGTCACCATTGCCTAGAAGTTATATAAACATCAACCACACTGTCAGCCATTGCCTAGAAGTTATCTAAACAACATCAACCACACTGTCAGCCATTGCCTAGAAGTTGTCTAAACAACATCAACCACACTGTCAGCCATTGCCAAGAAGTTGTCTAAACAACATCAACCACACTGTCAGCCATTGCCACGAAGTTATCTAAACAACATCAACCACACTGTCAGCCATTGCCTAGAAGTTATCTAAACAACATCAACCACACTGTCAGCCATTGCCTAGAAGTTATCTAAACAACATCAACCACACTGTCAGCCATTGCCTATAAGTTATCTAAACACCATCAACCACACTGTCACCATTGCCTAGAAGTTATGTAAACAACATCAACCACACTGTCAGCCATTGCCAAGAAGTTGTCTAAACAACATCAACCACACTGTCAGCCATTGCCAAGAAGTTATCTAAACAACATCAAACACACCGTCAGCCATTGCCTAGAAGTTATCTAAACAACATCAACCATACTGTCAGCCATTGCCTAGAAGTTATCTAAACAACATCAACCACACTGTCAGTCATTGCCTAGAAGTTGTCTAAACAACATCAACCACACACCGTCAGCCATTGCCAAGAAGTTGTCTAAACAACATCAAATACACCACCCTAATTCAACTACTAACAGTGTTGTACTATATGAAAGATATTGTTCATGGCTCCAAGATTCATATTAGACCGCAAGAATTAAACTTACTTTGGAGCAATTGTTGAGACATGATGTTTCGACCCGTCTACAGCGGATCTTGTTCACGCACTGACGTGATGACTGTGATGTTCACATGACGTCAGTGTGTGAACAAGATCCACTGTAGATGGGTTTAAACATCGCGTGTTTTAACAATTGCTCCAAAGTAAGTATAATTCTTGCTGTCTAGTCTTGTACTGGTTAGATCTGAGGGAATTGGTGCCATAATGTATACAGTGTAAGTCACCTGTAAGTATTCATAAGATATGGTATAGCTTTTTAAAGGAGTTCATTTAATATTATTTATAAATTATAAAATTTCCGGTGACAAAGATGTATAAATTATACAAAGCTATTGTTAACTGGGTCATGGAAACAGCAAAACGGCACGCAAAGAAAGTGCAGTTCTATTCTCATTTCAGTTATGTAAAGCATAACATTGTGCTTGCAGTATGGAAATCTTCATTCTATACTTTATTTGTATCTTGTAATGATTGGAACTGCAAAACTTCAAAATGTTGTAATACATCAATATTACATATTCC
Source organism: Escarpia spicata (assembly GCA_963995525.1). NCBI lineage: Eukaryota > Metazoa > Annelida > Polychaeta > Sabellida > Siboglinidae > Escarpia > Escarpia spicata. The sequence continues at coordinate 11,859,932 of OZ023211.1, forward strand.
ACACCTCCATTTCTGTGCTTTTCACTTGAGCAATTACGGCGGAATTTTTATGTAAATATAGCGAAAGGAATCATTACAAATATAAATGTTATTAACAAAACAGATCATTGTCATACAAAATTTTCAACTTGGATTGATAAATTACTAAAATGGAAGCAAAATCACACTTTGCTCACTGTTTTGTTTTTGTCTACCATTTTGTAGGTCCCCAAATATGTACAGTTCAAAAACAAGAACATTACAGCATCTCTGAATGGACTTATTTATAGCTTTATGGTGCTCTATAAGCTAACTTATTATTATTATTAAGAACTCTAGCAAGCATTCTGGTGTGTTTAGTTATGATGTCTGTGGAGTGTACCTACAGCATGACGGCGGGGTCACTGCTGCTGCGACTGAGATGGTAGCAGAGAGGCACCAGTACACCGCAGTACACAGAGAACAACACATGCTGAGATGTGTTTGGTTCCTCGGGTGTCGGGGCATCCTACAACACATCACTTAATAATAATAAAATGACATCTTTCGTGCCAATATCACTGAAAATCAGTCTCAGTCGTGCATCAAAACCAAAGGAATAAGCAATCTCATAACCATGTGTAACGTGAAAGTCGTTCTAGTTCTAGTTGTTTCCAGCACTCGGCAACGTTCTATTAACTGACTAGTCCGTATTATTGTGGTTACAATGTCATGGTCTTATGAGATCTCATTCAACTAGTTAGCCTTTTATAGAACATTATCGCCAAACCGATCTTTATATGCTGGCACTGAGGGTGGTCACTGTCAGGGTGCTTGTCGTCCTCAATGGTTCTTTTACGTTTCAAATTGAAACGGGACTGACATTAACGTGATCTCCGAGTCACGAGTGATACACAGTCCCCAATGTTGAGAGCTAGGTTTTTACACCAAATAGCATGCCTGCTTGGTCTGGGTTTCAAACTCAGAGCACTGGCATGCCAGGCGGATGTGGTAACCACTTCACTAGCCACGCTCCCTTGTCAACAGAAGGATGTAATTGCTAAAATTCTAAGGAGGATAGGCAATATTTTTAAACAGATAGGTTTTTAGATGACGGTGAAATTAAACTATATTTCCTGCTGATTTAACAATGTGGGGAAGAATTCCACAAAATTGGTGCGGCAACAGAGAATGCTCAAGTTCCAGCATTCGTCTTAACTCTGGGAAGTTGGGAACGAAAAGTAGATTAGAACTAGATGACCGTAACTGTCTCGGCTTTCTTGCTGGAGTGTGCATCGAATGTAGATATGCAGGTTGGTTGGATGAAAGGGCTTGATAGGCAATTGTACAAATCTTGAAAGTAACGTGATATTGAACGCAGAGATACAACTCAATTATGTCAGTAACAGATACAACAATAAAAAGTTGTCACTGACTTATTTATTTAGTAAGTAATGGCATCAGTTACTTAGGTAACAGCAACTCAAAGAAACACTGACATCTCACTGTTATACATATACAACTAGAAAACTGTTGTTGTTTGTTAAACATCCGTGGTGACATCATACAACAGTGTTATCATAATGACTGCATCTGGTCACTCTATATTTAGGACACTCTAATAACCTAGTAAATTAATTACTTGTATTTACCTTATGTTTCTGGAGACCTCTGTAAATATAATTTCTCTTCGTTCCTATGTAATCGGACACTAATTATTAGTAATATTTTATAAAGTGTAACAGAGCCCTATTAATAGCATGGGTGGTCAAATAAGAGTAAGAATTGAATCATGTTTATAACAATTCTTTTGCCTTCAAATTCCATCTCACTGGTGTTCACATTTGGATGTCACTGTAAATAATTTATAAGCCAACATAAATTCATCCAAGAATGATCAGTTGGAGTAATACAATCACCGAGTTCTTCCTTCAGGTCACAACAGAATGTGGTATGACTCTCACACAGCCTTGGTCATACTCACCCTGACCCCGGCGTAGCAGAATCCGTAGAGTCCAGCTACGACTAGACAACTTCTTGTAACAGTGAACACGGCGGCAAATAAACTTGTTGTCGCTGAAACAATACCACACAACCATCACAGCATGCTGATTGAAACTGTGAGAAAAGTACATATACACACTATCTACACATAAACACAGAGTATGGTTTCTCACAGTGTCTGTAAACGATGTTTGTTACAACGTAAATTGGAAATACTTTTTTGTGTTTACGCAAATTACAGACAGTCTGTGCATCAACCATAAAAAATGTGCAGTATGTTATGTACAATCAATTTACGTCTGTCTAATGTGACCACTAGGTGGCACTGCAGCAGAGAACAGGTCTTAATTTTTAAGACTGTGCATATACAAACACGAATTGTGGGATTTATTGCATTCAAAACGTAAATATAAACAGAAGAATGTATAGCAAAAATTGTTTGTTTGCACTGTGACGGGACTGCCGGTTTATTTAACGTATTTATATGCTGCCTGTGCTATATCAAACTCACTTTGACCACGGCCATCCCACTTGTTCTACTCATTGTTGGCATAAACTGAATTATTTCGCACTATGCCGAATGCAGTTTTCCCCAGGATACTCTTAGTGTAGAGCCGAAATGAACCGATCTGCGAATATGTCAAGACTACAAGGAGAGATTCAGAACAAAGCTGACTCACCGTTGCCACCAAAGATGTGGATCTCGATCTGTTCGAGTGCATACATGAGGAATGTGTTGACTTGGGGCAGTAGCCCCACGGTGAAGAGGATGGGGAAACACAGCAGTAAGGCTGCGGGAAGAACGTCACATGCTTATACATGGATATATGGATACACAGTATCACAGCAATAGCATGGCATCATAGAAACAAAATCTCTAAAATGTCTATAATTACCATTTCAGTAGGTGTATCTGCTGTGGATGTTTGTAGCAGACTATTTTGTAGGTGACCAGAACTTTTGGCACATTGTTAAAATGGTGTCAGCTTAGAGTGTAGCATAAAAGACACGTAATAATGACAGATCTGGAAGAGAATTTCATATGTTTACGAAGACTGTTAAAGCATCTACATTTTATTAGCTTTAATGTTTGCCCACCCAATGTCGAACTGAAAAATGTTTGTACTTCCACCTTGTCTTCCCTATTCCAATGTTTGTACTTCCACCTTGTCTTCCCTATTCCAATGTTTGTACTTCCACCTTGTCTTCCCTATTCTAAGTGATTTGTCTGCTACATAATCTATAGGTTGTCGGTTTAGGTCAATCTTTTTTTAAATAACACTTTATTCCTACAGATCACTATCATCACTGCTAGCTTTAATAATAACTCTTTAAAACGAACACTTTCCACCTGCTGATGGATGTGGAATTCACTCTTGCAACATTTTGCATAACTTACTAATGTTTACACTTATCTTAGTTTGTATGTTTTCTTGTTTTAGTCTGACAGACATATCAGCATGTTAGCGTAATATATGACGTTTAATTTTTTCAACGTAACTTATTTTATTCTATGACAATATATTATATTAACTTTTGTTATGATTCAGGATTGTATTTACGCAACCATTTAACCTTAAAACAAAATAGCATACATATTTTTATGATATTACAAGTATTATTTTCAACAAGATGAGTTTTATTGTTTGTAAAGTGTTATGAACTGGAGTGAATGTGGCACTATATTCACTAAATACTGTTATTAGTGCTTACTAGTGTTACCTTTTGTGAGATCTCTCGCGAAGATCATGATAGCAGTAGATGAGAATGGAAGCCCGTAGAGGTGGAATGTGACAGCATGAAAGTCCTGCGTCGTGTGATTCAACGCCAGCAGTAATAGCGCAAACACACAGAAGTAGAATGCACGACTGAACACAATGATTCGGTTGTACCCCTGTAACAAGTAGAATGCACGACTGAACACAATGATTCGGTTGTACCCTTATAACAAGCAGAACACACGACTGAACACAATGATTTGGTTGTACCCCTGTAACAAGTAGAATGCACGACTGAACACAATGATTCGGTTGTACCCCTGTAACAAGTAGAATGCACGACTGAACACAATGATTCGGTTGTACCCCTGTAACAAGTAGAATGCACGACTGAACACAATGATTCAGTAGAACACACGACTGAACACAATGATTTGGTTGTACCCCTGTAACAAGTAGAATGCACGACTGAACACAATGATTCGGTTGTACCCCTGTAACAAGTAGAACACATGACTGAACACAATGATTCGGTTGCACCACTGTAACAAGTAGAACACATGACTGAACACAATGATTCGGTTGCACCACTGTAACAAGTAGAACACATGACTGAACACAATGATTCGGTTGTACCCCTGTAACAAGTAGAACACATGACTGAACACAATGATTCGGTTGCACACCCGTAACAAGTAAAACACATGACTGAACACAATGATTCGGTTGTACCCCTGTAACAAGTAGAACACATGACTGAACACAATGATTCGGTTGCACCACTGTAACAAGTAGAACACATGACTTAACACAATGATTCGGTTGCACCCCTGTAACAAGTAGAACACATGACTGAACACAATGATTCGGTTGCACCACTGTAACAAGTAGAACACATGAATTAACACAATGATTCGGTTGTACCCCTGTAACAAGTAGAACACATGACTGAACACAATGATTCAGTTGCACCACTGTAACAAGTAGAACACATGACTTAACACAATGATTCGGTTGTACCCCTGTAACAAGTAGAACACATGACTGAACACAATGATTCGGTTGCACATCCGTAACAAGTAGAACACATGACTGAACAAAATGATTTGGTTGTACCCCTGTAACAAGTAGAACACATGACTGACCACAATGATTCGGTTGTACCCCTGTAACAAGTAGAACACATGACTGAACACAATGATTCGGTTGAACCACTGTAACAAGTAGAACGCATGACTTAACACAATGATTCGGTTGTACCCCTGTAACAAGTAGAACGCATGACTGAACACAATGATTCGGTTGCACACCCGTAACAAGTAGAACACATGACTGAACACAATGATTCGGTTGTACCCCTGTAACAAGTAGAACACATGACTGAACACAATGATTCGGTTGTACCCCTGTAACAAGTAGAACACATGACTGAACACAATGATTCGGTTGTATCCCTGTAACAAGTAGAACACATGACTGAACACAATGATTTGTGTTATTATAAATCACTAGGAGGTATCCGGTTGAAATCTGGTGTTAGTGTTTTGCAAAGTTCCACGCACATAAAATCATAGATAAACCTGACATATGTGTTTTTCCCACATAATGCGTTATGATGTAGTTATCTCAAACATGTCTTCACACAATTATTGTTTGAGCCCTTTGAGAGGTTCTACCACTGTAATGCCATGTTCTTTAGGTAACAAAAGACAGATGCAAGAAGACACAGTACTTACGTGCATGGGTGACGCCGCATCTGGCTGCACACTCTGACAAAATACAATCACAAATTATTGTCATTCACGGACTACTTTTGGAAAAATCATATTTTTGCTTTGGGTTGGGATGAGCCAGGGTGGGAGGTGTTGGTGGTCATGGGTTAGCCCAGGCCCCCTTGTCTGGGCTAACTGAGCCAGGGTGGGAGGTGTTGGTGGTCATGGGTTAGCCCAGACACGGGGGCCTGGGGCTGGCACAGACTTTATTGGATGCCTTGGATCAAACACCACCTGATCTGCAATGTCCTGATGCATAACACGTTTAATAAAAACAAGGTATCAGACAAACAACAGTACAGTATGTGACTGAAAATATTTTGATCAAATTTGGTTTTGACATACTCATTTTGAGCAGTGAATATTGTGTACATTAATGTTGAACAATGAATACTGATTATATTAACCATAACCATTTTATTGCCAGCCAAAGCTGTGTGGACATACAAGAAGTGCCAAGCCGTTTCTTACGACTTGTACATCAATCTAAACTTGTATTTTTATGCGTATAGTGTGCGCATATCACTAAATAAACTATACATTTCATAAAGGGGCAAATAAAATTCTATCTAAAACAATAATAGCCAAATGGTGCAACATAACCTACTTTCGCTAATATATACACTTACACTGTCAACTGACACAACTTGAATGGTAATCATACACAATTTAGGTTTTGGGTTGACTTCCAGTTTATTTTTTCTGTGTACTGCAACTAATCTAAGTTTAATTACAATACCAGCAGCCAAACATCCTCCTTTTGTAATGATTAATCTTATTGGCTAATTTGTAATGGTGCCAATGCCAGTAGACATTGCAAAAACAAAATTGGCGCAATTGGCTGCTTGAACAATATGAACTATACTTGGTGAAATTGATGATCAGCGGGATCGGCTCTTTGGTTCTGAAACGGTTAAACAGTGAACACTCAGTACACCAACCTTGAGCAGAGAGTACTGACAGCCGGCCATGACAAAACAGAGAAGGAAGATCCAGAAGTCAGTGAGGAGGCCACTGGAGAGGAGGAAGGCTCCAAGGACTGCCACGCCAATGGCCAGGAACAGCGATATCACGTTCTCCACAATCGTGTTTCTGCAACAAAATATAATACAAAACATGAGGGGCCAGTTTCATGGAACATTTTTAAAGTTATGTAATTACTTAGCTTTACATGTTTTCGTAAACTTCTGTTTGCTTGTTAAAAATGCGTCATTTAGTAAGACAATCATCTTAGCATTAAGAGTGTTCTTAGCGGCTTCATGGAACTGGCCACTAAAATGGTAGTGCATCAAAACTAGTATAAAGCAGCACTTGAATTGTGTTAGTAATTAATAGGAACTACCTAGTATTAAACATTATGGAATCAGGTGTGTAAAATAGGGCACCGTTGTTATTAATAAAATATTAATCCTAAAAAGATTCAGATATTGATTATAAATGTCTATCAGAAAGTTATCTATATGCAGCATTATGTACTTGAAATACACTGGAATAAGTCCACTTGGATTATACATAAAGATATAGAACTCACTATCCTTAGAGCTCTCTGGCAGAATAACTATACTTTTGTTGGACAAGTAAACATGAGTTAGCTATAAATAATTTTATATTAACTGGGCCAGCCCTGAATACACATATATAACTGTGATAAACCAGACCAGCCTGACTGACCACTGACCAGTGGTTGCAACAATAAAACTCACCTGTCCAGTAGAGCCAGCAACGCGAGACGATCAAACCGAATCTTGATGAATGTGAACGGGACGACACAGAACTTGTAGTAGTGTTTGAGTTTGGCTTCGATGCCATTGTGAGCCGAGGTTGTGTCTGTGTCGGTGGATGAAGAAGACCCAGTGGACGGTCCAGGCAGACCCACCCCCCGGTGCTGACCGCCGGTCTCCAACAGGTGCTCCACGTAGGTCTGTCACAGACACACACAGAAAAACAGTTTATAATGTGCATATGAATGATTGTGTGGAGGGCATGTTAACGTTTTCAAACTGGATGGTTTGCACCTCGGGTGACAACATTTCAGGGATTAATCTATGACCTTTTGGAAGAAAAGTATCACCATTTTGTTTTCAAAATTCGCTCTTCACGTTGCAGATTAATTTTATGAAAAAACAAACCCATCAAGTGTTCATTATGATATGCCGGTTTGTTTATGTATATTTTAGTTCATTTTGGTGAAATTAACAGACAAACTACAAATTTATTTTGACCAGGTCAGTTCCAAACGATCAATAGGACTTCAGTCGCAAAATTATGATTTAGCCAAACACAGTCTTATAAATATGTCGCTGGGTTCAACTCTCGGCCAGTTTGTTTACATAAAAGTTTGCTGTTTTTGTGCAAGTGCATATATCATGTGTAACGCATGAACATACATCATACATGTAGGGCATGAACATTCATGAAGGTAATGGTTCTCAAGGCCTTTCATACAGGTATATCACCCGTATGAAATCCTGCTGTGCCTGTGATACATCATATTTACTGACTCACACAACATTAAAACAATAAACAGGTTTGTCATTGCGAGACCTGTACTTCTCAAATAAACTAAACCATAAAAAGGCTGCATGTGGGGCAATGATGTGCAGAGTGTTAGACTTACCTGTAGGGCGCTGCGGGGTGACCTGCCTGACCCGTACGTTACAAGGTCAGGCATTGCCATGTTCCTGGCTGGAGTCTCTAGCAGCACAGTTGAACCCGAGTCTGAGCTGGAATCCCTGCAAACATGCGAGTACTTGCAATAACAACACACTTCCGGTGGTGCAGCAGCAGGTGTTAAACATGACTGGAAATACCAAGTCATTCTTAGTAATTGATATGGGTTGACATATGTAAATCAGCACTTTGCAACTAAATCACATGGGTTGTTTGAATGAGAAGAACCAAGGGTGTGAGACAACACATGCAGGCTCACGGAGTAGAATGTTTAGGAATGAATGTATAAGGTATGCGAAGTACCGGGTTCCTACCATGTTAACTGTCACCTACCAGACAATATTTCTTGTTAAGAACATTTGATTAACGTAGAGCTCTACAAAGGTAGGTAGAAAGTACAAGGACGAAGACCAAGATCTGCTGGGCATTGTTACAAATACACGCAGTGCAGATATTACACTTAAGACAATCCTGTGCCTACTAATACATAAATGAGCAAATCAGGACAGACCAGTTTGATACTTGCAGAATTATGAAATGGAGTTCTGTACCTTTTTGGTTTCTTGAGATCATGAGCTTTAAAATGATACTTCATTTATTGAAATGTCCTCAGTAATTTTTTGATTTATTGTTAAAACTGGCGCAAACTTTAAAAAAGTAATGTTTTAAGAAATGGGCTAATTTTGACTCGAATTGTCTATGTTTAATATGTAGGTTCATAAATGCATGCATTTGATTAATTTTGGATTATTTGGGGAGGAAAATAAACAGGACATTGAAAGGTGCGATTATACGTGTGCATTGCTACCAAAATCTCACGACTGATGGGACATGGCATAAATAGCTATTTTTGGCTCGTATGCAGAATAGGACTGTACAATTTAATACCTGGTTCATTGTGACAGGTCACATTTATTGACATCTGAGATAGGTGGTTGAAGTCAGCAGAGTCTCACCCTGGCGGTCGAATTGATTGATTGAGTGAGTGAGTGAGTGAGTGAGTGAGTGAGTGAGTGAGTGAGTGAGTGAGTGAGTGAGTGAGTGAGTGAGTGAGTGAGTGAGTGAGTGAGTGAGTGAGTGAGTGAACTGTTGACCGAGTCACCTACCATTTGCTAGGTGTTGGTTTTTCTGACGGCACTGATTCCAGAATCCCCATTGCCACGCCCGTGCTTCCCTCACCAAATGTGTACGTCAGCCAGTTTCCTGCAGATGCAAGAGATGGACACTGTCACAGAAACTATGCCGTCAACTGTTGCAACGACTCAACTAACCATCACATGACGTATTGCCAAGCAAAAGCTCCATCATAAAATGGATGCCAAAAACTTGCATCCATGTGTTCGTGCATTCCGTCATATAGTTTGTTTAAATTCTGGCCACAAGTGTTTCTTTATGACAAAAACATAAGGCAATGTTTTTAAAGTGACAATTGTATGCGGGAATGTTTGATTTATGAGATGTCATGCAGCAATGGTAATGTAATTCACATAAATATAACCATTAACAACAATGGTGTCAAAGGTACACCTTGACAGAGAACACAGGCAAAATTATGATTGTGACGTAGGCAAACTGCGACATACTGGCTAGGTGGATTACATTTAATCTCAACACTTAACATCTCATTTCACTGTACAAAGACTTCACATTACAAAATCATGTACATAAAAATTAGCTAGGAGATAAAATAAAATATTCGTGGTCGTGTTTGACAACAGGACATGTGACGCCCCCTACCGTGCTCATCCTGGAAGCAGTGTACAGCGCCATCCGTCGTGTCCTCGTGACTCTCTGCGATGTGCTTGCTGTCGCTGTCGTCCATCTTGACCATGCGAGCGGGCAGCTCCTCGGACATGAGGGAACTACTGCAGTGGGAGCTGTGGCTGCTGCGCACACTGTTCTGTCTGCAACGTCAACACATCAACTGATTCTCTCTCAAATGATTCATTGGGTTTTATTGATTTTCAAAGGGCTTAAAGCCCACTATAGTTTATACTGCATAAAACAAGATTTTATAATAAAAATCAATACCTTTGAAAATCAATAAAACCCACAGAATCATCCGAGACAGAATCACATATTACATTTCTGTACTCAATGATAGCCTGGATAAGTGTCTTGTATGTCAATCCAAGGTTGCAATATGTTTTAGATAAAACCTAGTTTAACCTCGGTTAAATAGTGTTTTACTATGAAAAAACACACCCCATCCATCATGTTTGTTCCATTTGTGAAATTAATGTCTTCATTTGCAGAAAGCAGTCAAGCACGTAAATTCATAAAGGACAAGTCAGTACTTGTCCAAACTATCCACTCTTCACTGTGTACATAATACAGTGCTGGCTGTAATGGAGACGTCAAAGATGTTTCTCTCAAGTGGATGTTCCCAACATCAGGAGTCCTTATAGCAAGATGCCACTGTATAGTTATTCTACCATACTGACCATCCAAATGTTTTAAGCACAATAAGACCTACCAAAGTGTACTAAGTGGATGGGGGGACGGGAGATGGGGGACGGGGGGACGGGAGATGGGGGGCAGGAGATGGGAGGACGGGAGATGGAGGGCGGGAGATGGGGGGACGGGAGATGGAGGACGGGAGATGGGGGGACGGGAGATGGGGGGCGGAAGATGGGAGATGGGGGGAAGGGAGATTGGGGGACGGGAGATGGGGGAACAGTAGATGGGGGACGGGAGATGGGTGGAGTTGGCAGTGAAACAGGATTAGTGACAGATGAAAAAACAAAACTGCTGACCTGTCTCGAGGCTAGCCTCAACTCACTTCTGGGAGAATGACTAGAGGAACAATGATAAGAACTGTACAACCTAAATTCTGTATCATCATAAAGAGAAACTGAAAGTCTTACCTTGCTTGTAGACTAGTTGGCCCTGCAGTGGCTTCTGCTGACTTAGTTTCAGGCAGTAGAGCCGAATCCTCATTGTGTGCTGACATGGAAGACTCCCTGCTGCTCCCTGCCTTGGGCTCTTCATCCTTCTCCCCCGAGGGACCAGTCTCTGGCTTTGTCTCAAGGGAAGAACGCCGTGCCCGACGTTTCGTCCGCCGCTCTCTGCCATCTGTAACACATAGGGGAGACTATTTGTTGCCCACCACAGTGAATCGGGTATCAATCCTGCGACCGGCCAGGGCCGATTCATTGGCCGACGGTACCTACCTTTATAGTACCATTTTTAGTTTCCGTGCTAGGTAACTGACACGCGAACATTTGGTACTATTGGATAGCTAACAGATTTTTCAAGATGGTGTACATTTATTCATGAGCAGACTGATTGACAGCTAGTGACTGCCTAGCCAATAAAACATGTGACCAATTTGGCGGCAAAATTATTGTGGTTTTACTACGTCCTGCGTAATGAATTTACGTACCAGGTCATGTCCCATAATTTTTTTGATTTTGCCAGAAATGCAAACCTTCTAATCTCATCTTTCAACGTCCGGTTCAGTTTCATCGACAAATAACCCTAAACTAATAAAATACTAAATGTAGGGTTGCTATGGACATTGTTTTACACATAGCTCAATTTTTAAACCTATTTATCTCAAAATGTTGCTTGAAATTTTTTTTTTTTTTTGCATTAAATCGAAAACTACTGAAGATATTTCAAAAAGTGACGTGTCTTACAGCTTAAAATTGGTGTAATACCAAAAGGTACACAACTCTCTATTTCACAATTTTGTGACTTAAGGAGAGATATGACAGCTAGATAGGACACTTTAGCTGCAGTGTCTCTCCTTATACCCACTTTGTTGAGGGAAGTTACATTTAGGAAACTCACTTGTTGAAGACTTGTAATAATTCCCTTTGTGTCACCATGAATCTACGAATGCCACTTGATTTAGTACTCTATTATATTTGTAATGTTCCCTAATACAGGATAAGTTGGGGATCAAAACTGATTATGTACAAACTAAAATGAGCTGATATTTCATAAGATGTAATACCTGATAAAATACATTGAGGGAAGGCCGCAATGGGTAGTAATAATACGTAATAATGTAACAGAAGTAATGTAAGAAGCAGTAATAGATAATTTGTAATACTAGCAGCACATGTCTGAACACACTGCTACTACACACTGCTACTACACACTGCTACTACACACTGCTACTACACGCTGCTACTACACGCTGCTACTACACGCTGCTACTACACGCTGCTACTACACGCTGCTACTACACGCTGCTACTACACGCTGCTACTACACGCTGCTACTACACACGGCTACTACACACTGCTACTACACACTGCTACTACACGCGGCTACTACACGCTGCTACTACACACTGCTACTACACACTGCTACTACACACTGCTACTACACACTGCTACTACACACTGCTACTACACACTGCTACTACACGCTGCTACTACACGCTGCTACTACACACGGCTACTACACGCTGCTACTACACGCTGCTACTACACACGGCTACTACACGCTGCTACTACACGCTGCTACTACACGCTGCTACTACACACGGCTACTACACGCTGCTACTACACGCTGCTACTACACGCTGCTACTACACGCTGCTACTACACGCTGCTACTACACACGGCTACTACACACTGCTACTACACACTGCTACTACACACGGCTACTACACACTGCTACTACACACGGCTACTACACACTGCTACTACACACTGCTACTACACACTGCTACTACACACGGCTACTACACGCTGCTACTACACACTGCTACTACACACTGCACAAGGCACCACCCAGAGCAGTTGAGGTGGGGTTCAACTATACAGGTCTGCCGGGGAGTAAAGTATAAAGGACTGGATACTGCGCTTACTTTTACCTTTAAACTTACTTTTACTTATACCTTTTATAAGACACAAACCTTCCCTAGTCTTCAGTCGTCTCCTCTCCCTCTCTCGTTCCCGCCACTCGGTGCTCCGGTTCGAAGCAATTGCGTTGACTAGACTGCTTTCTGCAAATGAAGAACATACATATTTCATGAGTGAAAAACATGATGGACTAACCAATTAAATTAAATAAACCTTTGCAAAATAAACTTACAGACTCTGCAAGACACACTTTAGACATTTGTAAGTATGAAATCAGGAAGACATCTACCAGGGTATAATTAGCATTCTGTGTAGTTTTCTGTATAATGTATGATTACTGCACAACATTACGAACACCTGATTTTATACATGTCAGCCAAGTGAAAGTGGAAGCAAATGAGATATAGTCTTCACTGCAACTGACACACACACACACACACACACACACACACACACACACACACACACACACACACACACACACACACACACACACACACACACACACACACACACACCATACACACACACACACACACACATATATCCACAGACACACACCGACACACACACCACACACACACACAAAGACACACACACACACCGACACACACACTCAGATACACCCACACTAAAACTCAGACACACACATACACACCCACACCAACACTCACAGACACACACATACTCAAACACACACACCAATACACACCGACACACACACACACACCGACACACACACACAAACCGACAAACACTGACATACATACATACAAACACACACACCAACACACAAACACATGCACACTGACACACACACCGACACACTGACACACACCAACACACACACATAGACACACATACGCACTTACACACACCGACACACAAACACATACACATTGACACCAACACACAAACACATGCACACTGACACACACACCGACACACACCAACACACACACATAGACACAACGACGCACTTACACACACCGACACACAAACACATACACATTGACACAGACACACATTGCCACATGCACATACACACTGACACACACCAACACACAGACACGCACACACATTGTTTAAGACATGGAAACATACTTCTCTTATCGAGTTCTTCCTTGAGTTTCTTGAGTTCTTCACCAGCCTCTGTTGGGTCTGACTTACTGAGGATCTCCAGCAACCTGCGACTCAGCTCCACTGTGTCTGTGATGTCTGGTGATATACTACTGCTGTCATCATCTGTCACCACAGCCAACCAACATGAGTAAACAAACATGAAGGTAGTCGTTTTTAGTTTTTAATCTTTTCAGAGGACAGTCATTCTACAGGTGGCACCACTTTATTATGTTAAAACTATTATCTGCTGCATGCAATTCAATAACTGGTGATAAGACATTAGATGGTCATGAGTGAGTTTAAATTTTAAAATATTGTAATGCAACTGATGTGTCCAGTTACCAGTATGTCGTGGTTTGCCTACGTCACGATACAAATTTTGAGCGTGACCAACGTCAAGCTTTACACCTTTGTCATCAATCTTGATATCCTTACATTACCACTGCTGTGTGACATCTCATAAATCAAACATTCCTGCATACGGTTGTCACTTTAAAAACTTTACCTTCTGTTTTTGTCATAAAAACATTTCTTGATGGCTTAACTAGGCAACAGATCACATAATGGATGGATCAATTCTGCAGCTTTCTGCCCTTAGTTTTTGGTTCACGAGTGGGTGCAACATATAGCGAAGTATTAATAATATTTTGACAACTTAACACACAAACACGCACATATACATTAGTTTTCCGAGAGACCCAGTCTCATTCTACCGCCCATCCATGCCCACTCACATGTGTTGTGTGTGCGGCGGGGAGTGATGGGGATACGTTTAGGGATGGCTCCCTGCATGCGCTGTACGGCCAACTCCATCTCCTGATCTCTCTCCGCCCTCTCCTCGTGTTCGTTCCCGTCGGGGGAGGTCGTGGAGGAGCCCGAGGGAGGGGTGAGACAGACACGCTTGAGTCGGCGGTGCGCGACCGACATCTCCGGGCTCGTCTCGTCCCACGACGTCTCCTCATTGGTGAGTGTGCTCGACGACTCGCTCGAGTCCGAGTGTGAATGGCTGTCTGCAGGGCAACCAGGAGTACCACGTAGTACAAGGACATACACAATCACAAATGGATGATCACAACGCCAGAAATCGTGTTGTTGCAATCTCATGTTCAAATCCTATAGGCCTAATTTAATACACTCACACTGATTCCTGTAGAAACCGTAAAGCAATTTACACAGTACAGATAGGATTAACGGTACTGACGTATAAGATTTGAATTCTGCCCGTGTGTTTTCTTATTCTTCTTCTGGATAATGTGGTAGTCCCGACTTCCAGGCAATGTCCCACAGGTTTTCGTATGTACTGCAGTAAATTTCCATTGGGTTAAGGGTTTGCTCTTGGACATTTCATGAATATTCGCATTATGCAAGGACATTTTCCATGATTGTTCAAAGATATATTAATTAACCATCCTGAACTAATTAGTAGATGGTTTACATAGCTGGAACTAATCGTAGAATATTGTGAGCAACTGTTTAAAATTACATATTCATCAAATTACAGGAATACTTCTGGTCTTGGAAACAGTTTATAGTAATTCATTTTTATCAAACAATTACTGGTGTCTTCATCAAAACAAAGGTATTAGTGTTTTAAATTAAGTATTACTGGTGCAATATCCTTAGGAAAATATAACCATGGATGCATATTTATATCTACATATCAAACCACATGCATCATGCGCATAGGAAACCTTCCACCATCCCACCGATCTAGGGCAACATCAATCCTGCTTGCAAGGAAACAACAGCCACTTGAACTTCTAACAGAGCTTACGTTTTGAACATTGTACCTCTGTCCAACTTCAGGCTCAACAGAATGGACAATCTGAATACACCATATATATGGAAAACATTGACTAAGAGAGAGCACAACATCGAAGCTACAGCGATGCTGGTCGAAAGAACTGATGAGGTACAGTTACTTTGCCATGCAAGCAAACATTGATAAGTGTTGCCTCACGTAAACCTAGAGCTTACTGCTGTGTGACATGCTGATCAGCAATGCTGTGTGAAACAGATCTGTGTTAGTAAGAAACAACTAGAAATTAAATAGTTTTGTTAATAAAAGTTCATGCACGGAAATAACACCAACAATATGCACACCGTAACATTTCCAACCATTCATAATCCCAATAGGAATACAGAAATATCAAATCAAGACATAACTAGAACTAAGCTATTACAGTACTTACTTACTAGCTGCAATAAAATATGTTGAAAAGATAGAGGCAGAAACAACTAAGTAATTCTGCAAAAAGACCACATACTAATTACTAGGAACAACACCAATCAGAAGCTAATGGTTTACCTGATGTCATCGACTCACTATCTGCATTAAAAAGCCAATCCAATCCCAGAATGCTGCTGGTGGGTCGACTCGAGGGCTGTGATGAGGGGGAAGGACTGCCTTCGTTTAAACGAGTCCCACGCAAGAAAGACGGAAAACGAAAGATACCCGACGATCGCTTACAAGTCCGAACTGCACTGGGATAATCATCTTTCACCGATAAATTAGGATGCCTAGCCATTGCCCGACTGCCCAAACAACCAAGCCCACTAAGCGAATGACTCGGGCGATTTCGCCGAAACGACACTCTGCCTTCACTCGCGGAGAGTTCCCTGTTTGCCATACCTGTGACGTGTTTATAGTCCGGAGTGAGAGACACGCTGGATGCAGTGCTATTGGACGCCGACCTAGACTGACCCCACGTTGCACTGTTTGGGGTTGAGCAACACACGTCAGGCAGTTGCCGTGGTAACACAGCTGAATCAGAACCACCCGCTTCGGATGGGTCTCGATAAACTATCCGACCAGTGCGACGCATTGCGCCACGGCGCCGACACTTTGACTTTGCATAGTGACTGCTGCGACTGATTGGCTCATCACCAGCCTCCATTTCAACAGTGCTACTCTGCAGCGATCCAGCATCGTCAACTTGTGTGCCGCGTATAGTGTCACACGACGAACTACCATCGGTCTCCAACGACAAACTGTGCGTCGACTCAATACCGCGTTCCGACGCTTGTCGGTGCAGCTTGATATCTGGTTTTAATTTCAACGTCACAACTTCTGTATCACTACACCGGCCATAATCCTCGGGAAGCGAAAACAGCCTCTCTCTGGTATCCTGCGCCGTTGGGTCACTACTAATAACCCGAGGCTCACGCGGGTCAAAGTCAGGCACTCGTTGCGTAACGTTTGAATACATCGCACTTCGAGTGCGTCGGGCTGGAAGACGGATGCGGCGTGGCTTTCTGCGGTGCACTGGTGACAGGTTCAGAGTGACGTCTCGCACAAACGGCTCCTGACCCGTGTAGCCTACAAGGAAGAGGTCACGTGACGGCCCGGTGAACTCTGATGGACAGATGGCGCACTCTGTCTCACTTGGCAGTTGGTTCAATATGGAGCGGTTGATGAGCTTCCTGCCTGGAGGAATGGTTGCCCTCAGGGTGGAGTCCTCCAGCGGGGTGGAGCCCTTCAGTGGGGTCGCATCTACAACACCAGCTCACAACCATCACGAAACAACACTGGAAGCACCAGCATATTCATAAGAAAACATTTCTTATATAGCGCCCCATCCTAATCATTGGACTGAGGCGCAGTACAGGGGTTATTACAAATAAATTAATAACAAAACCATACATATCTTTAAATGCTAATGTGGAAAAGTATGCAATTATTTAATACTAGTAAATAAAATGAACAGCATACACTTTAAGAAATAAATAGATAAATAATTAAATAAACACAATTATACAACTATTAAAATAATAACAATAACAATAGATTAGTTCTAATAAATGAATTAAAATAAATGTAGGAATAATTAATTATGATCGCAATGTTAAACACACTAAAGAATGTTAAGTTTGTAAAAAGATGGGTCTTGAGTGCCACTTTGAACTGATTAACACACCCGCATTGGTGCACGATGAGGGGCAGTTTATAGACGTTAATCCACACAATTTGGTTCACAAGGACTTTGGCTGGATTAGCAAAGCTTGTGGTTGAAGCAAATACAGTCTGTGTAGTGTACGGAGACATTTACCAAGCAAAACCATGTGAATTACCAACGGAAAGCACATTTCTACCAAGTGGATTACCTATGGAAAAGAAATATTTCCATTATGGGGCTGAAATTTTGTATGTGAACTAGCGGGCCCATTGGGGTGGTTTGTTGATTTAGACTTTTTCAAAAATGTTCCGGGTTGGGGTACTTGGGTGGCTCAGTATTTCAAACGGCTTTACACGCAGTTCCAGCAGCAGAATTTAATGTTTTAATAATGCCATCTACAAATGTGTTACTGGATGTATGCAGAAATTTTGATTAGTTATTACATTATTATGTTGCTGTTCATGTCTGCATTCAGCTAACAGCCCACCCAGTGCTATTTCTGGCAAACAACACACTGCTACAATGTAACTTTCCAGGATGTTCTGAGGCCAAGTTTGTCCTAATAGTTAGGCCAGTGAGCAGTTACAATTTGTCAATGCAGGTAGGCTGGACAAAAATTGGGATGGGTTTATACTGTATTGTGTGGATGGGTAGGATTCAAATGTTGGCCATTTGAGGTTTGGCTTATTCTCAGTGTTCACACTTTTTGTAAGATTTCAGTGAAAGAATTATTTGAGGACAGGTCACATTCCAGTACGCAAGATTGTGGGAGTACCCCCTAACATAGAATTTATAGATACCCATTGGCATAGACATGGTTTTATCTGGACAATTTATTGTTTACCATTTAAAGCCGGGCAACTTAGATAGTTTATATATACTTTATTTATGTGCTTCACCTCTTTGTGTTTCAATTAGAATAACTGCTTGTCATCACAGCTTGCATGTGTGAGTACAATCGTACATACCAGTACACAGACACATGCATACATGTATACACCCGTGCCCTGTCTCTGTACTGACCTGGTGTACTGGAAGGAGTTATCACAGTGGAAGATGTAGAGGCAGGCTGTGGTGAAGGGGAACTCACTACGACTACCCCACCCACAGCACCTGACAACAACATGGCAAATGTCAAGTCAAGTCAAGTACTGTGAGATAGCTCAAGTACTAGACACATATTTCAAACCTACCATATATCCCCAGGCAGCAAGACGGGGTTCTGGTATCACACTGAATCAAACTTTAAATCGTCAACTCTAACACATCGTGCTCTATCAAATCAAATTAAATGTATTGTAACTTTATAATACAAGCACAAATAAAATTAAGAAAAATCATATATAACATACAGAGAACAAGAGAAGAACATTGTGTAATGTCATACTCTCTTGTAGACAACAGCAACGTTATATAGTTAGTTTCCTGCATGTCCTAAATGTCTCCTGGCATCTCTCACCATCTGTACCAAAAACTAAGCTCTACTGGGCAAACTCACTTTCTATATAACTGTAGCCAAAGGTTGATACCAAAGGTTAATCATCACCTCAAAACTTGCTGAAAGTATAGCTACCTTCTGTAAAAACGTCAGGTTTTCAAAGCCACATTTCCACCCTAAAACTGTGGCAGTCCATTGCCATGACAACTGTTGTGCTGTCCTGTTCTTAAGTAATATCATATGTAAACACTCTAGTTTGTTGCACTAGTCACCTCAGGTTCCTGAGTATTTAGGTGTCTTAGAAGTACTAATATACCTTTGCTTGATATGATAATAATTATAATTGATTAGCATTATTATCATTATTATTCAATCAAGTAAACAGAACCGTAATGTCCACTTATGTTACTCGGATTGACAGATAACATAAATGTGTGCCTCAAATGCACATGTATGTCTCATTTTATATGCATTTGGCTAGGATATTTGTGATCACACAGCATTGCATAAGCTATTCCCATTATCCCATGCAGAGGTAATACGACTGCCATTGAGTGCTCATACCAAACTGAACACAGGTTTCATGGGGCGTCTCAATATTTAATGTGCCAATAAATCAACCACTGTGGTCTTCCTGTTGCGTTATGTAACGAGTTTCCATGGCAACTATGTTGTGACATCACTCTTTAAAATTCAAGCTACTTTACCAGTCGTCCCAGGACCCCACAGAAATGTAATTGTTGTTTGTTTTATCTGGATAAATGTTGTGTAGATCGTGTGCAGAAAATGTTACATTTCATCAACAAAGACACAGACAAATCTCAATAATCCACAAACGCGGTTAAAAGTATGTTGATTATCCCACAAAGAGCAATTAGAGCAGGCCTGAATTAGTGGCTTGATATGTATTATGTACACACACGCATAAACAAGTACAACCACACACATGCACGCATACACACACACACGCATACATACCACACCACACAACAGCCTAACCCATCCATCACCACACCACAGCCTAACCCGTCCCTCACCACAACACACCCTAACCCATCCCTCACCACACCACAGCCTAACCCATCCCTCACCACACCACAGCCTAACCCATCCCTCGCCACACCACAGCCTAACCCATCCCTCACCACACCACACCCTAACCCATCCATCACCACACCACACCCTAACCCATCCCTCACCACACCACACCCTAACCCATCCATCACCACACCCTAACCCATCCCTCACCACACCACAGCCTAACCCGTCCCTCACCACAACACACCCTAACCCATCCATCACCACACCACAGCCTAACCCATCCCTCACCACACCACAGTCTAACCCATCCCTCACCACACCACAGCCTAACCCATCCCTCACCACACCACAGCCTAACCCATCCCTCACCACACCACAGCCTAACCCATCCCTCACCACACCACACCCTAACCCATCCCTCACCACACCACAGCCTAACCCATCCCTCATCACACCACAGCCTAACCCATCCCTCACCACACCACACCCTAACCCATCCCTCACCACACCACAGCCTAACCCATCCCTCACCACACCACACCCTAACCCATCCCTCACCACACCACACCCTAACCCATCCCTCACCACACCACACCCTAACCCATCCATCACCACACCACACCCTAACCCATCCCTCACCACACCACAGCCTAACCCATCCCTCACCACACCACACCCTAACCCATCCCTCACCACACCACAGCCTAACCCATCCCTCACCACACCACAGCCTAACCCATCCCTCACCACACCACACCCTAACCCATCCCTCACCACACCACAGCCTAACCCATCCCTCACCACACCACACCCTAACCCATCCCTCACCACACCACAGCCTAACCCATCCCTCACCACACCACAGCCTAACCCATCCCTCACCACACCACAGCCTAACCCATCCCTCACCACACCACACCCTAACCCATCCCTCACCACACCACAGCCTAACCCATCCCTCACCACACCACACACTAACCCATCCCTCACCACACCACACCCTAACCCATCCCTCACCACACCACACCCTAACCCATCCCTCACCACACCACAGCCTAACCCATCCCTCACCACACCACACCCTAACCCATCCCTCACCACACCACAGCCTAACCCATCCCTCACCACACCACAGCCTAACCCATCCCTCACCACACCACAGCCTAACCCATCCCTCACCACACCACACCCTAACCCACCCCTCCCTAACCCATCCCTCACCACCAGATGTGCCAGATTATACAACATACATCTGGCATTCCTGTCATTCAGCAATGTCACATAACAATGTGTAATCTATGCAACAATGGAACAGTGAAATTAATCATAATATTTACTTAGGGAATATACTATAATTTCATTTTACCTTACGATCTTCCCCCAATGCTCTCATAACTCTTTTAATGACTTTCTTCATTCAGTAAATACTAGCACTTAGTTATGTATTGATTAGTTCACAACAATGCTCCATTGGCACCAATGGAAAGATAACTTGTACCAACCGGAAGCACCATCGTGCGTTGAATCTACAGAAACAGCCACGGCGCCGATGGATGCAGTATCACTGTCACACTCCCGCGTAGGGGCCGAGTCCTGTCTATGCACCTCCACTGTAGCAACACAGTACAGCTTTACCACATTAACTAAACCAACAAATACAACACACATGGAGGCTACTACGATAGTGACCAAGCTTGGACTTTTTGGAAGTCTCGTATAGCAAAAAGTGATTTATATTTCACATTTATCGTGTGCAAACAGACATGAAGATATTTAGCTCTTTAAGTTTAATAATGTCTATATCACTGAGCTGAGTTTTGAGTGTTTATAAAATGTATGTCCATGATGGATGTAAACAGCCTATCATCTCCTGACTTAGGGGGTATGTAGACCTTATTATATTAATTTTTTTAAAGATTTTGCTAATGGTCTGTGCCGTTTAGTTATCATGAGGAAATAACATTTTGGGGAAAGTATATATATGTGCCTATATAAAAAAGGTATTAAATTATTTAGCTAACAGTTTAGATTTTTGGTCTTCACCAGTTTAGCTGTACAGAAATTAACTACCTTGTATGTTTACATTATTTTAGTAAAGACAACTCATACTTAATGTATAAAATTGATGCACGAGTGACATTTACCGTGGACGCCAAGTGGATGTAGCTGGCCTTTCAGAATCATTTTGTTGATGTATTCCATCGAGTCGGCCGGCGTGATTGTCACCTTGGGCATACTGCCCCGACTGCTGCCTCCACCGATGGAGTTACGGGAGCTGCACTGGACGGGAGGCGTGATGCTTGCGTGCTGACTGTTGTTAAGAACGGCCATCTCAATATGCTCCGCTCTCCCTCTGAAACCAGACACCAGATACACAATCCATCCTGGTGAATCACAGGCTGACGAATACACCAATACCCCCAGCATATTGAATTGTTTCACAAAAATTTTGGATTTATCTATCTTGGGAGACAATAACGTTAGTTAAACTGAGCGGCTACTATATGTTAAACAGGCCAATTTCAATGTTATGCACTGGTACGCCCTTCTATTTGTTACAAAATACTCATGAGCACAAACGTGTTCAAATCCAACAGTGTTAACATTGTGGCCATCTTGGACAGGTATGGAGTCACTCACTTCTGATTGGTTACAATGTTAACATACCCCCCACATAGACAAGCATCTTAGTATTGTTAGCTCAGTAATAGCTAGAGAGAGTACAAAGGCACCAGAAGCTGTTATTATTATTACATTATTAGCAACTGTATTAATAACATCAAACTTCAGCCCCCCCCCCCCCATACTGCATCCACACTTGAGGCTCACCAAAAATCTCAACCTTCACACATAGTGTCCAACTAAATTGCATCGTTCTTCAGGTACACAACAAATCTTAACTTTTACCACACCTTCAATTAAATGGCCTTCCCTCCAGTACCGCAGAAAGGTAGCAAGATTGACCATGTTACACAAAATCCTTAAAAACCAAGCAGTAGTTGATCGCTCCAAACTCCATCCTGCTCCGATCAGACAAAGAAGAGGGCACTCACAGCAGCTCTTCCAGATCCAGTGCAGAACCAAGTACAGACAACATTCTTTCCTCCCAATACAGACCTGCCTACCCCAAAAACTTCCTGTGAGTAATCCATCTTCCCATTTACATTGATTTTCAGGAATATAGGCCTGCTGTCAGTAATAGTTCAGAACCGTGCGAGATATTGTCAGGAACAGAAAACCACTGTCAGTAATACTTTAATACTGTGACTATGACGATAGTTGCACCCAAAACATAATTGTCTCTACTAAACTATGAGGTGTTTTGAAGCGTTCTGTAAGGTAAGGTAGATGTTCATAACCAGCATTGGTGGAAATCAAACGTGAAGAAGCGTAACTGTAATGCAAATGCGTCTATACACATTGTAATTCTGATTTTATGTAAATTTCTAAAACAGCATGCTGACTACAAAAACATGACAAATTATAACAATGCTTCATATCACTGTCTATTTGTGGTGTGGTTAGTAGCCGGTTTACCTAGGGCCAGACTATAGACTACACAATATAGTAGCTTGACTAGATCAACGTCAAAGACAAACACAAAGTCGTGCCGGTGGACGGCAAAACCATTACGTTACGCCAGTCGTCGACATCGTCTACACTACTCAACTCTAGTATATAAGCCTATCCCTGTAAATGATAGACTAAACTCAATAAATACACTAACTTAGTCTTAGTACAGTGAGTCGGCCTGACACGACAAGTACAACACCCATTACTCTGTCACCAGTACTAGTCTAACGACGTAGATGTAGTTAGTACCTGCAATTATCCCGGCCACCATGTCATGTGTATGATGTGAAATAGGAACATAAATTTTGCATATACGGCAGTATGTAAAGGCGATCCCCTTCTTTAAACTTGACAATACGGGCCATGTCTGCGTGCATGCTGGTATAAACGTTTGCAGCACACGTTTCTTCTTGGCTGGTAGTGGTGCCGTTTCGATCCACGCCATCATTTCGTGCCGCTTAAGTCGTGACTTCTTCTTGTTTGAGCGCCATGAGTGCGGAAATGTGAATTTGTCGTAACGCTGTTTCCTATTGGTCAGGTTACGACCAGAAGCAGCGAATGAAAAACCATGTCACAACAAGCAGCGTATGTATGCTGCCACCTGTTGAGTAAAGTGAAGCTAAATTGGAGGAGCATGGAAGTGATTGACGAGCATTGTGACAACGAAAGAATCCGTAATATTTTCATCACTCGCCGTAGTACCGTAATTTGAGGTGTATTTCCGGATTGATTCCGGACAATCCGGAATGGTAAGCAGGTCTGCCAATACCATCAAAGACTGGAACGATCTGCCTGAAACAGCTGTGGCTGCCAGCACCCTGGACACTTTCAAAGCAAGGGTACCACAAAACTACATCTTACACAGTTAGATTATATATAGGGGTATGGATTAAAATTTTCATTTCATTATTTATTAATTTGTTTAACATCTGATTTCATTTGCGTTTGTTTGGTTTTTATTATTGGGTTTATTTTATTATTAATTTAACATTTCTATAGTGAATGTTCTCCATAGGTCTGTCCCTCTAGATATTCTTCTCTTGGCAAAATCAAATTCTACCTCCTCGCAACCCCCAAAGAGCGGCAAAATAATCAGCAAGTTGATTGTGGCCACCAAAAGGATGATGATGATGATGAATTACAGCCCCCTTGACACCAACAAAAACATCAAACTTCAGCCCCCGCTTTGAACAACCCTACAGCTCTACCTCCTTCTCTATATGTGCTCATCATAATTAACTGTGAACATAAAGAACCACTGAGGACGAGCACACAGGTAGTAACCGCATGTGCCAGCATAGTAGGCGGGCTTGGCAATAATGTTCTGAAAAAGACCTTATCAACTAATTGAATTCAGACAGATAAAAACCTTCAGATTACAGTAATGAAACATTGCCATCATGACATGTGCTGGAAACAACTGGATTATAATTATTTGTTATGTACACATAAACATCTGGATGCCAATAATAAAACATGAGTGGCCAGGGACAATGCCAGACTAGACGTATCAGACCTACCGGCTATTCTGTGCTTTATTGTCACATGGTTCACACTGACTCCCATTGTCATTTTTGTCAGACTTGCTATCGCTGCTGTCACTTGCTTCTTCCTTGATCATTTCTGTTGTGTCAAACATGTGATGTAACCGATAGTTGACCAGTTTGATTAGAGCAAACGTTGCGCCAACTGCAATGCTGTACAGTGCCCATACTAGCAAACTGGACGGAAATGCCTGCAACAAGAATTAACATGTTAAATGTTACGATAACAAGACTAAATCTGTACACAGTTTAGACATGTATACCAAGATGTTGTGGAAAGTGAAAGTAGGCATGTCATGTCTGACACAGGCAAAACAAAGATCAAGCTCATTGATGTGATGAACCAAATGTACTTCTTGAACTTTGTGCTGTCAAACTTCAACATGAATGTTACCGTCCATCGTAGCCTGTAGGATAGACACAGTCACACACGACACAGGCCTACAACTACAAGTACAGGAAAAAACAAGTGTTGCTCATGTCAATTAACAAAACTATCGCCGATATTACTTGGTAAAAGAAAAAAATTCCGGTGTTACAATTATAGGTTATTGTGATGTGGAAACATACTTATGTTATTTTAAAATATGTTATGCAGATGTCATAGTGATACTCACCAAATAAAGGGTAAGCGGAAAACATAACAGGAACAACCACAAATATAAGTGAAAGGTGTTGCAAAATATGCTTTGGTGGGGATCGTAGAACCAGCCGCCAGTGACTGAAGCCCACAATCCTTGTCGGAGTATCTCTAGTATATGAGAGCCCATCCTCGGTTAGGTTCCTGTGCGTATAACTAAACTATGAACTAAACCAATGCATAAGCCAATATATACAAATAGAAGTCCAATCCACCCAGGCGGCCATTTTGACAGGTGAAATCTCGTTAAATCGTGTAGATTAATAAGATTCGGCGAGATCACTAGTGGCAAAGTGGAAAGCTGAACTACTTTCAAATGCAAGTAAGCGGGACATCTTCGTAACATTAATCGTTAATGGTTAATGCAATTTATGACCTAAATGTTCAATAACCATGTATTAAGATGTAAAACAAAATAGTGCGCCTTTAATAGGTCAAAGGTCATCCTACTTGGGGAATTACCCAATCATATGGTGCAAAAATTCCTGTTTTGGTTGAAGGTCAAAGTACATGAAAATGGCGGAGCTGTGTGTTGTTTGGGTGGACAAAGGTATGAGCTTTGTAATACGAATCTGCCACCATGCCCAATCGACTGTGTGATAATTGGGGTCGTTAGACCACTGTGGACTTTGGGATTGTCGGAGGTAGGCAATAGCTACACGACGATCGAACGCGGCGTTGTGTATTGCATGGAGCGGAGATAGACCGGCGGCGCACGCACAGCGCAGCCGCCGCCTATCGCGAGCTGTCGTCGGTTGGTGCCTGCGCCTGGCGCGCCAGTTCCCGTCATCACAGGCAGTTCTGGCGATCAGGTCGGCTACCTGCACCGTAACACCGGATGCCCAGCCTACACACCTTCCGTAACCACCCCATATACTCTATGGAGGCTGCGAGGAAGACGATCGGCCAGAGTGACAGGCACTCCTTGGGCGGGGTCTCGGGTGTCAGTGGGGTGTCGGGACACTCCCAGGTGTCCCGTACGAGCGCCATTTCGGCCGAGAGCAACTCCATGTGGACAGCTATCTTCGACTACCAGGCAGTTCGCGAAGACGAGCTTACCCTCCGCCAGGGCACCCAGGTTCGCTTGTTATCGCGCGATGCCAAAATCTCGGGAGATGATGGCTGGTGGACAGGGGAGGTGGGTGACAAAGTCGGTATTTTCCCCAGCTCCTACATTGCCGAGCAGAAAGTCGTTGATCAGTTATCACCAACGGGGTGTGACAATCTAAATCTACGACCAATCGAGATTGACTTCAACGAATTGGAATTGGGCGAGGTTATTGGAATCGGTGGCTTCGGGAAGGTTTACCAAGCATGGTGGAACACGGAGGAGGTGGCAGTAAAAGCTGCCCGGCACGATGCTGACGAACCTATCAGTGTCACGACAGAGAATGTGCGCCAGGAAGCAAAGCTTTTCTGGCTTCTCAGTCACCGGAATATCATCCTGTTGAAGGGAGTGTGCCTTCAGCAGCCTCATCTATGTCTCGTTATGGAGTATGCAGTCGGTGGGCCCCTCAACAGGGCCCTTGCTGGACGTAGGATACCACCGCACATTCTTGTTGACTGGGCCCTGCAGATCGCATATGGAATGTTGTATCTGCATGAGGAAGCACCTTTACCTCTGATTCACAGAGATCTCAAGTCGAGCAACAGTGAGTATTTGTTATTTACTTTTATAAGTGCATTCTGTTGTCGTTGTTGTTGTATAAAGCCAGCAGCACACTAGCAGATTTTTTGTCGGGCGACTGCAGATTTTTCATCGCGGTTAAATTTGTCAGGCCATCGGTTCGCAGCACACTAGCTGATATTTTGACGCCAATATTTTGTCGCACCAAGCTAAGGTGCACGGAGTTAGGCGATTCAACTGTTCATATTGCATGGGCTAAAATATTTATAAAGTGACTGAATTTAATTTGCACGTACGTAGACACAGATCAGATGCTTTTGCCACTGTCAGTGTTGGTTGTTGCTAACAATAATAATCATGCTACTGCTAGATATATCCATTTCAGCAGAATTGCCAGGCCCTTGGTCTCACTTTCACGACTCTTGCTGTAATCAGTAGATGTCACTTCGTAAAGGCATTGATGGGATTCCCATGCAACTGCTCGGACTTCAACATTTCGCTTGACATCGTGGCCAGCGGCACTGGGGGACTGCCATGTTTACAATAATGTGTGTGCCTGCACGTTTCCCATTGGTTGCCAATCGTGCGAACCATGACAATTTGTCGGGGTCCGGAGCACAGCAGCCGACAATGCCCGTGAGGACGTCCTGAGATCTAGCACTGTCAGGTATTATTTGACAAGCCCCGATCTTGTTGGAATCCGCAGCACACTAGCCAATAAGTGAAGATTATTTGTCGGAAGTCAACAAATCAGCTAGTGTGCTGTTGGCTTTAGAACATGTGTGCACCATATTGAACAGTTATAAGCCAGAAAGCCGTAGATATATATATACTTACATGCTACAAAAAATCACTAAGACAAGCACTACACTGTTGTCTGAAGTGTTACTTCTTCACCGAAGTGGCAGGTAAATGAGTTCCAGAGGTATGTCATACAAACATAGTAAAAACTTGTATCTTTATTTCTGCAAACTTTACAAGTCCAAATATTGATCTTTGTCTTCCAAAAATGAGCCATTCCAATTCTTGTTGAGGTGTGAGTTGATGCAAGCTTACTATCGATCTTCAGTTGAACTCACTGAGCACTGCCCATTTCCTAGTATCGTAAACTTTCCCATCAGCTATTTCTGAAAGCGAGATATATTTTACCCTTCATCAGGAAGTAAATAACTACAATCAGCTGTGCACAGCATGTGATCAGACAGGAACATGCCATGTTATCAGCTGTTATCAATATTGGTATTGTATTGAGACATGCATAACTATGTCCTGCAGTGATGAGTTACATGTCAGAGATTGAAAAAATGTATGTGCATTCATCAGAGAAAATGTCACAAAACATGTCCATTATCTTTGTGAAGGCTACTTTTTCACTGAAGTGATACACTATGTACAACATATAGTAATATTTGTATAGATAACTCTTGTGAGGTGTGATACTAACTCAATAACTGTGAAGTTTTGGTTTTAAATCTTAGTGGATCTTACGGCAAAAGCATCAAAGGTGGATTGAGAACTGCAGCTATGCGTGAACAGGGCTACCTAAGTTTGTGTTTTCTTAATGATTTTCATACAGGCAATTTCCCTGAATTAAATCCTGCTCTGTCTGCATTTATAATTTATGGTTAAATTATTGTACTATAAATTTTACAAAAGTTGAAGGACAAATTATGACTTTCCACAGTATCTATTTGAGTTTAACTTTAAAATACACTTGTCGCCTTATAGAAACACGACACATGGACCTCAGTCACATTTCATTTGTAGATCTATAACAAGGTCTGACAAGATTGTTCATTAAAACAACAAGTCTGTTGGCAAAGAAGCCACTTAGCTTATCTAGAGGTCACATTAATTTTGTATGTGTATGTACACATACTGGACCCCTGATTGATTGATGTCAGCCTAACAGTCTATATAGTGCTTACGGCAGATGCCTACTTGTAATTGTAAGTTACGACTACATTTTACCAAGATTCACCACCAAACAACACCAACTGAGGCTAATCAGAAGTCTGAGAAGACAGACTGCTATCATTGTTTTTGCAGATAAAACAATGCAAAACATGACATTTACAAATTTGCAACTGATCAAACACTGATATCAATTTGACTTTGCTAAGAGAAATTGACAACATGAATCCTTATGTATAATAGAGTCTGTGTGGTGTGTAGATTAAAAGATTGCTGATGAAAGTACCCAGAGGGTAATTACCAGAGTACAGGTATGGTCTGTGTTGATTGATTGTATGGTTGGGTGATTAAGGAGAGCAGCCATTAGGGTTGTCTCTTTCATTCCTTCCACTTGTCATAAGGTTGTTGCCACACTAATGATGCATTCAACCAAACTCTTAAGTCATCCCTGACACTGAGCAGGTGCGCTGTTATCTTGCCACTTGCCAGTTGTGACAGTATGACAGATGTCCAACAACTGGCAGTCTAACAAAGTCTGCCCGTGTAACACGATACTTGGAATCCTGCAGTCTCCTGCTTTGTGGTGAATATTTTATATTATTAAATCATGAAAGACTGTCAGAGCAGTCAGAGCAGGTGAAAACCTGTGATGTGTCCCGTCCGTATTGTGACACCTGCCTTC
Organism: Escarpia spicata; assembly: GCA_963995525.1. Lineage (NCBI taxonomy): Eukaryota > Metazoa > Annelida > Polychaeta > Sabellida > Siboglinidae > Escarpia > Escarpia spicata. The sequence continues at coordinate 11,890,351 of OZ023211.1, forward strand.
AAATGGCGAGGTGTCAAATACCACAGGTATTTGTAGAATTCCAAGAACATCACTGAATGTTTCCCGTAAATGTTACGCACGAGGTGATTTAATAATGTCCCCTACCGACTAGTAGGGTGGGTTCTCAAGTTTCAACATGTGTCAGTGTCAGCTGCATTTATTTCAACATTGTATAATTTTTGTCTTATAAATGTGGTCAAATTGTCAATGAAGTCAGCTTCATAATGATGTCACAAAACAGGAATGCCACCTGCCATAACATGTGTCTGTTGTGAATGCAAACAGTGCCTAAGGTTCACCCTAAGTACAGGCGTAGACATTTTCACATTTCACCAAATGATTGCAATATCTTTGTATGATATGACTGTCAGTGTTAATCGATAATTACAAGTCTGACAGCTGTCCATGTTGGAGTGAATAGATACCATTCATTGAGGGTAATGGGCCGGCGGTGATGTCAGATTGTAGCATGCTGGACACACCAGTTATACCTACCTACTGCGTAGTAGGCACCTCATTGTATCCACTTAATCGCCATCGTTGAAACCCATGGCAGATCACTTTTCGACTTCCGTTGCTTTGTTGGCTGGTATATTAGGGCAGACGAGGGTGAGGGGATTCATTTGGAGCATCATGACACACGCAGGTGGAGGAAAGACACATGGAATGAGCGATGGCTTTTGCACTGAATACGAATAATGATCTCTGTGTGTCGCCTGGCAAACACGGACGCGATGTAGTTGATCACTGCGGAAAAAATCCACGCAAAACATCTGTTTGCTTTATTGGTGTTTCATCACTGCTGCCGAACAGAGCTTGTGGTGCAAGCTGATGTCAACAACAGTATTGTGGTGAATGTTAAAGCTGATGTATTTGTTGTCAAATTCTGCGGGAATCCCTCATTAGCGTCCATTCAAAGTTGTCGATTCTACCAATTTTTCTGAAAAACGTGAATCTTGCAAAGGTTTAAAAGGATACAAATGTGTTTGTCTGTGTGTGTGTACAGAATACAAACGTGTTTGTCTGTGTGTACAGGATACAAACGTGTTTTGTCTGTGTACGTACAGGATACAAATGTGTTTGTCTGTGTGTACAGGATACAAACGTGTTTTGTCTGTGTACGTACAAGATACAAATGTGTTTGTCTGTGTGTACAGGATACAAACGTGTTTGTCTGTGTGTACGGGATACAAACGTGTTTGTCTGTGTGTGTACGGGATACAAACGTGTTTGTCTGTGTGTGTACGGGATACAAACGTGTTTGTCTGTGTGTGTACGGGATACAAACGTGTTTGTCTGTGTGTGTGTACGGGATACAAACATGTTTGTATGTGTGTGTACGGGATACAAACGTGTTTGTCTGTGTCTGTACAGGATACAAACGTGTTTTGTCTGTGTATGTACAGGATACAAACGTGTCTGTCAGTGTGTGTGTACAGAATACAAATGTGTTTGTCTGCGTGTGTACAGGATACATACGTGTTTTGTCTGTGTATGTACAGGATACAAATGTGTTTGTCTGTGTGTGTACAGGATACAAACGTGTTTGTCTGTGTGTACAGGATACAAACGTGTTTGTCTGTGTGTACAGGATACAAGCGTGTTTGTCTGTGTGTGTACAGGATATAAACGTGTTTGTCTGTGTGTGTACAGGATACAAACGTGTTTGTCTGTGTGTGTACAGGATACAAACGTGTTTGTCTGTGTGTGTACAGGATACAAACGTGTCTGTCAGTGTGTGTGTGTACAGGATACAAACGTGTCTGTCAGTGTGTGTGTGTACAGAATACAAACGTGTTTGTCTGCGTGTGTACAGGATACAAACATGTTTTGTCTGTGTGTACGGGATACAAATGTGTTTGTCTGTGTGTGTATGGGATACAAACGTGTTTGTCTGTGTGTGTGTGTACAGGATACAAACGTGTTTGTCTGTGTGTACAGGATACAAGCGTGTTTGTCTGTGTGTGTACAGGATATAAACGTGTTTGTCTGTGTGTGTACAGGATACAAACGTGTTTGTCTGTGTGTGTACAGGATACAAACGTGTTTGTCTGTGTGTGTACAGGATACAAACGTGTCTGTCAGTGTGTGTGTGTACAGGATACAAACGTGTCTGTCAGTGTGTGTGTGTACAGAATACAAACGTGTTTGTCTGCGTGTGTACAGGATACAAACATGTTTTGTCTGTGTGTACGGGATACAAATGTGTTTGTCTGTGTGTGTATGGTATACAAACGTGTTTGTCTGTGTGTGTGTGTACGGGATACAAACATGTTTGTATGTGTGTGTACGGGATACAAACGTGTTTGTCTGTGTCTATGCAGGATACAAACATGTTTGTCTGTGTGTCTACAGGATACAAACATGTGATTCTTTTTTTTACCATAAATACCATTTCACTTATGACAGCCACATCATCTTTATTTTACTTACACCTAAATAAATAGGGCATTCATCAAAGATATGTATTTTAGTATTGCCACATTTGTCTGTATTAGGCCAGTCTGCCCAGCTTCTCAGCTGATGCAAGGTCTCGAGGGCAGTTATGAATTATTAATCTGAGCCTGCCTGATGGATTATGAGATAATGTCTACAGAGTGTTACCTGATTATCTCCGGTGGCTTGTGAACCCCGTATTGTCTTCTAGATTGCCGACATGAAGGTGCGGGGTTGCTAACTTCTCATTATATATGCAGATACTGCTCCGAGGGAACTCAAACTTTATTGATGTATTCAGGTGTTATTAAGAATTGATATAATTATGTGTGTATTATAAATTATAACCTATATTTTAATTTGTCAAATTGTAAATATATCTATTATTCGTATTGATAATAACAGCTTGCAGATGTTTTGTGTTTGTAACCTGCTCAAGCTTGAGAAAGTAGACCAGCAGTTCATAGTCAGGAATCCTTCAGTGTTTGGTATTTAAGCTAGGACGATGAAATATATTAAAATGTTAAATGATTAGAACTTGATTGTTTTTCAGTCAAAACTGAATTGACAAAATTGTGTGAAATACTTTAATATATTTTAAACCCAAAGCGGACACCCTGCTTCTCTCTACTTGTAAACATTCATATAAATCTATGCCCTGGATTACAATCTTGAATTCTTGATAAATATCCATTGTTCAAACCAGCAAAGGAAATTAGCTCAGATCTAATAACACGAGTATCTCTCTGCTGTCAGTTCTCCACAGTAATTTCCACCAATAATGACCCAACTGAAATAGCCGTTGGGCACCAAGAGATGCTGTAATGTAGGCTCGTAGCCTCCAGCATTCTACTCTTTCTGCACTTCGTACTGAGCAAGCATAGCTAGAATGATCATATCGCATGTCTCAAATCTGAATCGTTATTCCATTGAGCTAATCTGCAGTCTGTCTTTGAGACGAGGCAGGTTATGGATGAGCAGAAAGATTGACTGCGGGGACTGTGTGATTCCACAAGAGACCGGGCTGTGCTTGTCCGGTGCAATATGCACGTGGCTGCGATAGCTATACATTTCAATTATGTGAGTTGAACATTATGGCAGTGTTACAGGGTTTGGCATGTTCTGTCATCTAATGTGGGAGTGCCCTAGTTCTCAGTGCTGGTGCTCTCTGTCAGGCAATGGTTGTCACTCCTTGGTGGTGTTTTCATATTTGGTGCATTAGTGCTGCTTGTCAGGGCAGCAGAATTGTACACACATTTTATTATCCAATTTTGCTTGGACGGTCGCATGCACACAAAGACTGACATTTTGCAAAATACTACATGCGTTTATAATATTCGCAGGGTTGAACGGTTTTAACCGCCCGGTTTTAACTTGGTTAAAACTTGGTTCATTTTCCCTGAAAAATTGTCAAAACCCGGTTAAAAGTTAATTTAGTGATAATTGTGTGCAATATTTTTGTAATTAATTGTTAATCACTATAAAAACAATGCAAGTGTCAAAATATATGTTCAATATGAATAAGAAACAAGATATCTCGGTGACACATTAGTGCGATGTAGTTGATATTTTATTTGATGTAAGTGTACTTGTTAAAATCGTATAATATTGCATAACAATTTAAAATTTAAATCGCGTCAACACTTTCACCATGCCAAGAGGCTAGCGCCAATACAATCACCAGGTGGCGTGCGCATATCTGTTACGTTTGTCGTTTTCACTATTAAGCATACATTTACATCCGTTCCCAAATAGTGTATTACATTAGCACAGCAAAAACTTTTATATATTCAGATTAATATTTTAAAATAAACAGGACACATAAATCCAATCGTTTTCATTAGCATGACACTGCGAAAATTGACACCAAACAACATATTCGAATTCGGCATAGCCAGGCCGTTTCTGTAGCGTAGTTTTAAGGCCAGGCCGCGGTCTATTATTCAAGAACATGGGCACCTTTTTTCTGCCAAAATAGTTTCTAGAATATTTGTGCATATAACGAACTTTGTAACTGGTGAATTCTTTACAATAATTAATAAGTGTTGTACACATGCTTTTATTTATTAAGCATGTGTGTCAATTCAAGAACAGGGACTGCTTCAGAGTAATTGCACTACAATTCAGCATTGATGTTTCATAATCTCCAGTACGGTTGTTTTCAGCAAATAGATATTTACATTCTATCACTAGTAAAATTACTATATGAGCTAAATATAAGCTAGGAGAAGTTTGGTGTATGTTGGGTTAGTTTTAGGCTTTTCAATAGTATTAATAGGTTTTGGCCGGGTTTTGACCAAGTTTTGATCGGTTTTAACCGCTAAGTGGTCAAAACAAGTTTTAACCGGCTAGAGAGCAACCCTGAATATACGCAGTCATGTGATTGGGTCATCTTTATCATTTACCTGTGCAGAGTCATTAATAGAATTTGGAGAATGCTTCATCGCAGTGGTATCATATGGAATGTCGTGGTTTGGTATTTTAATAATTTGCATATGAAAAGGGAAAGCAGATAGATTTATTCTGGACCACAGTAAAGCTTAGTAAACAATGCAGCAGTGGTCTTAGGTTACACGCGTCAGTTGGTAATAAACCACAGCATTATGAAGAAGGTGTATTTATAGACTGTCACGAACAACATGTATTAATAGATACACTTTCTCACAGTGTTACCTTTCAACTACTTGAAAAACTTCCCTGATCTTGTTAACCTAACTAGTTGCATTGTTGTAATGGAAAATTTGACCTAATTTCAGCGTTATTATGTACATAGATGGGATTGTGTATTTAAGTGAATCACTGAGATTTGGTTATTGATATTATCAAACCTATAACTCCAATCTGTTGTAATTAGTTTTTGCAAACCATTTTACAAATCCTACATAATTGCTATGAACATGTATGTTTTTAGTTATGTTTGTAAACTATAAATAACTAGAGTGGATTTTGTTTAGATTATTAGATCTATATCATTACAATCAATGTACGTAATCATATCATTTACATTTGGGAACCGTAATTATTATGGACATTTTCTGACACTAATTATTGTGATCAACCTGTATACTGCATAGTACAGACCTAGTAAATTACAACCATATAATTTATTGTAATAATTTAATGCCGAAACTGTTCAGCACACAATCTAATACCTGTCCACAATTCTAATGAATACTTTGACATTTATTCTTTTGTATTTTGTTTTTTTAATACTAATCAATTGTATTAATTAATACAATCAATCATGACATTATGATAAAGGTGTAGTACAGATTTATGTGTATCTGACATTTGCAGGTAATAAATGAAATGAATCCTCCTGTACATAACACACACAGCCAGTGACAGATCTATGTAGGCCTGCTAATCTCCCTCTCATTAGAACATGCATGGGAGCTTTGCTCAATCCTCCATAGAAGGAATACATGATGTGGGGTCTAGATTTATGATCCATAAATGATGATAGGTTGGATATTTATGCATTGCAATTCTACTGGTATTGTTATGGCAAAGGTATATGGTCCAGATTGATATTACTAGAAATTAAATCAAATAGCAGCTCAGACTTGGATTAATTTTGTTATTTGACCGGGCAGTAATTATATGTTAATGCATTGTAGATTTGTATCTAGTACTTAGAAGTAACAGAGGCTCCATTTAGGAGCGTAGTGTCATTATGGGGCCATGTTTGTTGTGTCACACAATGTCATGTGAGACACCGGAGGGAGTTAGAGGTAGTCTTCTGGATTGAACAAACTGGTTGACAGGTCATAAACTGACCTCTAGAGTCAGGGGTCACTGACCTGCAGGTCAAGTCTATGGTCATTTGGATGAATTCCAATTCTAGTCCCAGGTCACTAGGGTTCACAAGATAAGGGTTTGTTCACAATTGTAAACATTTACCTGTACTCATATAGAGTGTGCTAATTATATGATAAAGTAGTATTTAACAGGGATGAACGGTTTTAACCGCCCGGTTTTAATCTGGTTAAATCCTGGTTAAAACCGGGGTCATTTTACCTGAAAAGTGGTCAAAACCTGTTCAAAACCTAATTTAATGATAATTGTGTGCAAAATGTCTGTAATTAATTGTTAATAACTATAAAAACAATGCAAATGTCAAAATATATGTTCAATATGAATAAGAAGCAAGATATCTCAGTGACACATTAGTGCGATGTAGTTGATATTTTATTTGATGTAAGTGTACCCATTAATATCGTACAATATTGCATAACAATTTAAAATTTAAATCACGTCGACACTTTCACCACGCCAAAAGGCTAACGCCAATACAATCGCCAGGTGGCGTGCACATAATGTGTTACATTTGTCGTTTTTACTATTAAGCATACATTTACATCCGTTCCCAAATTGTGTATTATATTGGCACAACAAAAAACTTTTATATATTCAGATTAATATTTAAAAATACACAGGACATATAAATCCAATCGTTTTCATTAGCATGACACTGCGAAAATTGACTCCAGACAACATATTCGAATTTGGCATAGCCAGACCGTTTCCGTAGCGTAGATTTAGGGTCAAGTCGTGGTCTATGTGAATTATTCAAGAATACGGCCACCTTTTTTCTGCCAAAATAGTTTCTAGAATATTTGTACATATAAAGAACTTTGTAACTGGTGAATACTTTACAATAATTGATAAGTGTTATACACATGCTTTTATTTATTAAGCATGTGTGTCAATTCAAGAACAGGGACTGCCTCAGAGTAATTGCACTACAATTCAGCATTGATGTTTCATAATCTCCAGTATGGTTGTTAGCAAGTAGATATTTACATTCTATCAATACTAAAATTACTATATGAGCTAAATATAAGCTAGGATCAGTTTGGTGTATGTTGGGTTAGTTTTAGGCTTTTCAATAGTATTAATAGGTTTTGGCTGGGTTTTGACCAGGTTTTGACCGGTTTTAACATGGTTTTAACCACTAAGAGGCTAGACATCAACCCTGAGATTTTATGTCATTTGTAGACCAAGTATCCTGTTTGTAATGTTCAGGTCATACAAAATCATAATTTAATAATGTTTACAAACATTAATTGATAATCACTACTATTAAGCAATTCATAGGCAGTCAACATGTTTAATATAATTAGTTTATGGGCCTTGCCTATTCCTCTCCTGCTTGCATATACTTGTACAAATAGGTCAGGGTCAACACTTGTAAACGACCCGTAAGTCAGAAGTGAAGTCACACTCAAACACTTGATAGTTGCACCTCATAGTTAGTGAATTATCATTGATAAAATCTGTAGACTTATTAAATATATTGTTTGCTATGACTAAGATTAATTCAAGTCATATATATATATATATATATATATCAATTCGTGCAATGCAGTGTTCAAATAGTTATTTCCGATAGACATTGTTCACCGTGTATGATCAGTGATCATTATCAGACGGCAGATAGAGGTGATTTCTGATTACATTTGAGGAATGAGCTGACTCAAGTCGCAACCAAGACAAGTCATGTCAGTGATGACGAAGCCAAGTCTTAAGTCATCTCTTTGAAAATTGCCATGTCACTGTTGTAAACTTAGTTGACTCCGACTGATTGAGTCTGTAACTAAAACTCCTAAAAGGCTACAACGTGGCTCGGAAAGGGAAACACTTGGCACCACGTATGTGGAAAAATACAGTTCGCATACTAGGACGACCAATTTTCTGAGAGTTAGTTCTCTGAGTGCTTAGGTAGTATCTATACATCACTTTCTGTCAATTCCATTTATCAATTCCAGTTTAGTTTTTTAAACTGTCACTACTCACTTTATTCCTTTCAGTCAATTATGATTGCTTTCTGGATAGCTCAGTCCACGACTCCACGCAATTTTTTTTCTCTACAGAGTGATTGAATGTGTTTTTTCAATATTTATTTAAAGCTTAAAATCAATAGGTCTACATGGCTTTTTACATGTGACTTTTGTCTCCTGCCATGAATTGAACTAACCCCGCACTGCATACTGATGATGAAATCTCATTGCAGCAAACGCGTAAATATTGACGTCAGAATTTCATTTGGCTGTGAAATTGATGTGCCAATGCGTCTGGAAATGATAAATCAGGCACCATATCCTGTCATGGCACCATTTACGCTCTGTATACTCCCTGTCCTAGATAGTGCCATCTACCCAGTGCCAGCTGTCTTCTTCGCATCAGCTGGTGAGATTCCCAGTTGCGGGATGATGTTTTAATAAGCGCACACCTCCTGTGTTTCATTTAATCAATGGTTTCCTTCCCCGTAATTATATTTCTGTTTCCAGTTACCCTACCCACTTTGATTAACTGTAGCCGACCCTAGACGTTCCTACGACTAGACAAGCAAAATACATATTTTATTTGCAACCCTGTTTAATTAAACCAAAGCACAAGAGATATTTATTTTTGCTGTCCAGTGTACCCTCTAAAGTGTTGTTAATATGCCTGAAATGTGTGTTTCTAGTGTTAGTCAGAAGAAACTGTGGGTGATGTCTTTGCTAAAAAAATGTATTAAGGAAATACTCAAATGACTACCAATGCAAGTGTATTTGGAAGACGAGTTGCTTGATGTCATAGCATAACAAGCAATGCTCTCTGGATTAAACATGCACAATTAATATAGGCCCCAAAGACATGTGGGAGAACTGCACAGATCCCAAGGTTTAAAACATGTCAGTTAGTTCATGTGTTGGTGATTGATCTTTCTACACATCCGTTGCACCTGGGACGGCCAGTAATTGTACAGGGACAGTGATTTTAATTGTCCCACATTTGGTGCCCGCAGGGTAATAGTAAATCAAGGCATGATGGTTGTAAAACTTGCAACAAGGTGCAAGATTCTTGTCGGAGTGAATTATAAATCAGTAGCTGTGTGATGTGTGTGTGTAGTGTCACTACGCAGTGATGAATGAGATGGGCTACTCTAACATCATAGGTGCCTCGGCTCTTTGGCTTCGTTAATCCATCAGTTGTATTGACGTTTGAATTTATTAAAGATGAACTTACCACAGATGTGTTTCAAAAGCTGCGTTCAAACTTACACTTTAAAACGGTTTAGTTAAACCGTTTTAACTAATCCAGTCAGAAAACATATGTGTGAATGCGATTTAGCGCTAAAACATTTTAGCTAAAATGGTTGAACTAATCCGCTTCAGTAGGTGGTTTAGTTAAACCATTTTAACTAAAACGGTTCAGTGTGCAAATGTGAACGCAAGCGTATTAGGTAAAACATTTTAAGTACGTCACGATCATGCGCATTTGATCTTGCACCTCGTCGCTTCCTTTTTACAACATCAGCAAGATTTTGGCGGCATCATGACTTCTATGGATCCAAGCAATGCAAAAGCTAAAGAAACACAATTGAGACGTGACAATTGGGATGATGGAGAAGTTAAATTGTTAATTGAGTTGTGGAGGGATGATCGGGTGCAAGCCAAATTGGAAGGAGTCGGCCGCAATGTAGCCATTTTGCTGTGTCCAACTTCCTCCTTAAAGCGGTTTAACTAAACCGTTTTTATTCTGCAGCTTATGTCACTAGTCCTGGAAAGTACATTATGATGACAATTCTATATATGATAGTATGTATGCCCCCTGCTGAAGGCTAGGATACAGGCCAGAACTTAGTCTACTGAGCAAGTCCTGTACTGCTTATATTATGTAAGACACCGGGCAAGATATATTTGGTGTAAAAATCTGGCTATCAACTTTGGGGATTGTGTATCCCTCCTGACTTGGATGATCATGTTAATGTCTGTCCTGTCTCAATTTGGGTCGTAAAAGAACCACTGTTCAAAGACGTAACTGTTTACATGCACCCTGGGAGTGACCCCCCTCAGAGTCAGTTGAGCCATGTCAGTTTAGTGATAACATTCTGAAAAGGCTGACTTATTGAATGAGGCCTGATAAGGCCATTAGATTTTTAGTAACTGCAACATATAATTACATTAATCAGTTAATAGAATGCTGCAAAGTGCTTGAAATGGTTAACATCTAGAGAACTAACTATGATGCAGGGATCTTGACCAGTAGTTTTCCAGAATACATTGCAGCCTGGCTGTTATCACTGTATCAGCAATACCTGGTAATGGTGTAAAGTAGAAAACCCCTGTACATTTGACTGCATTATCTAAGAGATAGAAACAGTATTTCGCTAAGTTTATCACTTAGTTAATTTACAATACTCCAGTTTTGTTGTGTTTGCCTAGATATATATTTGTATACAGATAAATTCTAAGGTAAATCAAAGTCAAATGTGCCTTTTAATATGACATTAGCACTGCATCGTGTCTTATGCAGTGTTAAAGGCGAAGACCTGGATGTGAAGGCGGTGTGATAGATCAGCCATTTACAAGCTGTTTACTGCTTTACCAGCACTGCCTGGATCTTGTGGGTTCAATCTTTCATAATGGCCATCAGTTTGACAGTTGGCTTGAACACCGTTTGTGTAGTTCTCCACTGACATGCTCTATGGTTACTGGCGACAGCAACACAGAAAGTTGGTCCCAGCTGACACCAGACATGCCACAGTTTTTTGTGTGCATAGTTTTGATTTGAAGTTCTGCATGAAGCTTTATAACATAACATTTTACTTGACCTAAGACCTCTGACCTGTATAGAATTCCTTTTCCAATCGATTTACCCCAGTTATCAGGCAATGAAATATTATCTACATGTCCACATAAAACCAAATCGACTAGGTTTTGTTTGTAATCTGCCTAGTGTAAAAAATATTTGCTCTATAAGTTTGTCCTTTGGCTTTATACTTGAGATATGAACACAAGAAAATATAGCGTATCACAATGTTTTCGTTTTATGCAAATCCATGTTAAAATGGGATATAACAAAGTATCAATATAATTATATCATGTTTCTCCCAAATAAAAAATATCTATACAATTTACACGAAATCTGCGCAATACGACATGTCTGCAATTCCATACTTCTTGCAGTACAAGCAAGCAAATCTCTGACTGTCACGTTCTACGACTTTGCTTGCATAGTAATAAAACATTTGAACTGAAATTGATATTCTGTGCATGCATTATTTGTTATATGAATGGAATCATGACATTTTACAGCTGCATGTACCGAGGGGGCTATGCTACAAAAATGAATAAAGATGGGTTTTATGCATATAATTTATGAAAATGATGTTAACTGATTTGATATGTCTAATGTGTCATATATTTAAATTGGAGCGCATGCAAAATTCTCCAAAATAATCAACTTGCTTGTGAGGTGGCAGAATTTTTGGGAAATTTAAAAGAAAACAGGTCTATGCAGTACATCTCAGATACCACGTATTGATATTTTGTTATGACATTTAATCTGCGTAATCTAATAATCTAAAAACTATCCCAGAGGCTGAATCATGTAACAAACCTGACATTCAAAACTGATTAACTGACGAGGTTACTTTCCAATAGCCACTTTGAACAGTGTCCTAGTTTGCAGGTTGTTGACTCGCTGTTGTGTTTGTTAGAAGATATCGTGTCCTTGTGCGAAATTTGAGCTACATTTATTGCATTCAGTGCTTTGATGGGTAGTGTCCTTTTATCATATTTGACTGCATTATTGGCTGTGGGAAGCTGGGTGAAGATATTCTTTAATTTGGGAGTGGTTCAGGTTGTTTAGGAGAGGATGGAGGGTAACGAGGATTTGTAATATTTGTTTTTGCACATTTCACATAAATGACATGGAGCATGATATACATTCAAAAAAGAAGTGACATAAACAATAAAATAGACATCATCATTCTATGGAATGGAACTTGGCAAACCAAGTGAACAAATCAGATTTCATTATTTATTGTTTTGAAGGCTACCAATTGGACAGACTATTATATTGTCACAGTTGAATGTATTAATATAAAAAGAAATGAAAGAATACAGTGGATGAGACTAGCGAGTTTGAGAGTGCCACAGAATGGTAGAAACAGAGTTTTAAGAGGTACTAAAAACCTTCAACACCTGCTGTTTTGTTACATTTTGACTCGGTTTAGTTTATATCAATTTAGTTTCTGTATAGCCAAAAACAGGGGTGGGTGATAATATGGTGGTTGGTTAATCCAACATTGTTGTGATGTGGATGCAGATGAGGATGCGGATATGGGTGATATTGTGGTCAGATACAGTAATCCTATTCTGCCCTGCCCAGACTGGACTAGCTGCATGCACCCCTGTGTGTACAGATTGAGTGCTTCTGGGCAGTTCCCGTCCTCTGGAGTCTCCTGTTTGACAGGAAACCTTCCTGGGTGCCCTGTAATAATGTTGGCATGACTATCTGGGGACATTACAGTTTCCTAGGTTACTAGCAAACCTAGTTTTGTGTCTGCCAATTGGTCATTTGGCAAACAGGAGAAAGGAAGTCTGGTGACCTAAGATTTTCCTCGAGTGACAAGGGAATTGTTGTGTTCACCGATAGGATTTCTTTGAGGGCAATGACTGGTTCATTTCTCAGATTTGTTAGTTTATGTGGGATTGATGTCAGTGAAGTTGCTGTTTTAGCTATTATTACACACCTAAATGCCAAGATGCACTTTAGCCGTTGCCATTATGGCTTTCTAATTATACATGTGTAATTACATTTGATATATATATTTGTTGACATTATGACATTAAATATTGTTGTATGTGTGATCTTTTGAAAAAAAGGCAGACGACATTTACTTGTGTGAAATATTACAAATAATCAGACGTTGCTGTCCGATCATTTGTACTATATCACCGTCTCACCGTCTATATCTCTATGCAGTGTTCCGCAGGCTGGCTGATACCCACAACTACAGCACTGGACGTTTCGGCTGCAAGCCCAGGAAAGATAAAAACTAATTTAAATTATTATTAGTTTCATAAAAATTGCATGCCTGACACAGTGGGATTTGGCACCTGCAGTACTTTGCTTTGTTTGCGCAACTCACTGTTGAAGGTGCGTGGCTGTGATGTATTGGCCCTTGTCCAATGCCTCGTTGACTTTGTTCCCTACTGCCATAAGGAGACCTTCAAGTCCATATGTTCTTTACGCCTGGTGTTCGTAGACATGTTGATTTCATCTGGCAGTCTCTGTGGCTCATTTCATATTATCACCTCACACGTGTTGCTTTAGGAGTTACGTCCTTTGCCGTCTTGTTTTTGGACGTTTGCAGCACAGCCAAACCTCGCTTTACGGTCATCTCAGTAATACAGCCACCTCACAATTAAGGTCACCCTAAGAGAGTCCCAAATTATTTCCGTAACAGGAAAGTGTAGGAAATCAGTCTCGCTAATAAGGTCACCCTGCTATTTAGATCACTTATGCCCAGTTCTGAGGGTGACCTTAATAGGGAGGTTCCACTGTATGGTAACTTATGTCTAACAAGCGTAGGTGGATTTATTTATCTAGTCATATTGTAATTATATGTGATCATTCCTATAAATCTTGCCTAGTCTGAAGCGCAGGAGGGAAGACTTCCTGATTGTGTGGTTCAGCTGAGTTCCGTTGTTACACTGGTTCACTCATCCTCGTCAGACCTACCCGATTTCCTGAGCGACACAGAACCTAATTAGAGTGTTGCTTTGTTGAGTTATACACCTGTCAGATGGTGACATATTACTTAGGAACCTTGATAGATTCCCCAATTCACTTGCCCACTAAGTGAATTGGTAGACATTGAATCAGTCAGTAATACTAATTTGGTACCTGGTTCAAGCTGGTGATAGTATCTGATGTCCTTTCTTATGTAATACAATCATGATTATTGACGAAATTACCTATCTATGTCTTTCTGTAGTGTGACTATTAGTGTATATATTATAATTATTTTGATTACGCTATAACATGTTATGCTTGTCTTTTTTCAATCTGCACACAGCACTTAGATTATGGTTTACCATTTTTTACTGACAGTTGGCGCCAAACTTTAATTTTAGAATAAAGGACCTGACTTATCACTGGTGTTACGACTTTGATGTCGTACACACTGCATATGTATAACCAGCAACGATGCCTACAATAGATCAATCTGTCCTGTCGCATGAATTCTCCGATAAGATGGTGTGATACGACGTCGCGACTGACGCCGTTCTGGCTGATGATGTCCATTTAGCATCAATGAAGTCAGTCGCACAATGTAATAACACTCACAGGAGTTGCTCCAGTCTCCAGTAAGTCTGTCGCAACGCCGGACAAATCGCTGCGATTGTATCTGTTGTGTCATACTTGGCTCATTGCTAAGCAACAGAAGAATGAACGTAAGTGTTAAGTCTGCTTAACATCGTATTCATAACCTTGGTAGCACATGTCCCGGTTCAAACGAGTGCGTTCAGTGCCTGGGAACTGTTTATTAACTGTCGGTGAACTGCATTACAAGAGGGCAGTGTACCAGAGGGGCACTGAATTCAAAATGTGTTTTAGCAGTGCATGTAATTATGAAGCGGCCTTGGGCGTTTGATGTTTCCACACAGCGTTATTTATGGGACTACCGCCCAGTTGTTCTGCCATCAATATTCCACTCCGCTATGCCTATGCTGGTGTCTGTTCTAGCTATGATTAATTAATCTAATGCTTGTTTTAATCAATTAAGTTTTACTGAAAATGGTTCACGGTTTTATTCGTATAAATTTGAGACATTGTTTACATAAAAGTTCTTTTACATTTGACCAGTGTTATTACATGGGTCTAGTAGGCATACCGAGCAATTTTAATGTTTTACACAAAATTAGAATCTCAGGAATATTTCTTTTTTTTTAAGATTACTTGTTTTTAGGATTATTACTCATTTGCAATTACACACAGTTGTCCATTATTTGTGAGTGTGAATACAATTGAGAAACATTTTAATAAAACATGTTACTAATAGCATAATCCAAACATAGTCTGTCATAAAATATCCATTCCATTGATCAGCAACATAATTCATGTAGCAGACTAGCATGGTAAGATTATCTTAGTCAATGTCTTGCCCACGTTGTACTAAGCGGATGGAAGGGAAACTGATCTGTCTGACGTAGTTATCCCAGGGAAGATCAGTTTGGGAAAAGGATCTCCATAACTGTGCGTTACATCATCATTTCCTGACACATTTCAGCCTTCTTTATGACCCTTCCGCTCCCTCCCAAACATCAGTTCTGGATGACAGCGGTATCACGGAAAAATCAATCGGATGTTTCCAATGTCTGTAGTACTGAATATTCAGTGCCGTGGGTTTGTCTGGGGTCAGTGGTGTAATGTTGGTGCACAGATGTCAGTAACGGTGAGGCCCAAGTGCATTCTGGGATGCGCAGTGGCACTGGGTTCTTTTTTATATTATGTAATCATCTAGCATTGGTGTATATTACGATAAAAATACACACGCCCAAAAGTCGGTCATATATAAAAGGCGGTATATTTATGTCCTGTGGAGGAAATCTGTAATGTGTAACCCTGTATATTGACGTGGAATTAATCTACACGACCATGCTGAGAATGGTTATACACAGGTGGTGTTTCATACACTGCACCATAGCACCACTCTTGATACCACTTATGACACCACTTCGGTTGGCTTCAACCGGACACTTTGAAGTCTGAGCCAAGTCCTGGCCAAGGGTGACAAGTGCCGTGAAGTTGACATACACCTCAGACCAGACGTGTATTTTTGATCAGATACAAGTACACAACTGTAGTTTCATTTTAAAATTTCAAGTACAAATATACAGTATTTTTAAAACTTAAGTGCAAATACATTATTCTAGAGCTATTAAAATTCCAAATGTACACAAGTATAAGTTTAAAAACTGAACTTTCAACATTACGCCATAGGAGAGGGGAATATAAAGATTATATGATGTATGTATATATATATATATATATATATATATACATATATTTATATATATATATATGATGTACAAAATGTTAAGTATAGATCTGTAGAAATGTTTGTATGTATGTAAATTATTAGAACTAAGTGTTTGACCCCGATCATGTGACCGTAGCAGTGCCTTGCCATCCCCCATTGCATGCCGATACATGTGAGTGTATTGACATTCTAAGTATGCAACATGTGGGCGTCTCTTTGTTTGTTTGTTTGATAAAGCTAAATTGATCTCGGCTCCTTTAGAAATGCGTTTTGTTGCATCAGGAATGTGGCGGATGTGTGTTTTTGCATGTAGTGTCCGTTTAAGGTAAAGAACAGTCATATCAGCCATTTAGTGTCAAACTGGTAAGTTACGTGAATGTCACATTCTTTTTTGTGTAAATAGCGCCCTGAATGTCTTCCATGATACCATCTTTATGTAGACAATTGAAAGCTGTAGCCTGGCTGGTTTGCAGAAACAAGATCCTGTTTTTCTATGGCTCATTAAAATTCCCCAGGCTGGCAAATATTAAAGCTATTTCGCTTACAATTAGGTAGACAGTGTGCTGCTGGAGACACTGTTTTCCACCCAAAAAAATGTACGGCAAAGAAGATCACCATTCTTGCAGGGCTATACTGTGTTAACTGTTATGTGGCCATGGGCCCATGGAATAAAGACATCACTAATTGTTGGGGTATTTAAGTTTTGCTGATTAAACTGTTCTGCATTCACTAAGCAGGTTGGCTTTACAACTGAAATAACCCCACTGTTTCAGTATTTTAGAATGTGTCACATTTGACTATGTGAGGCAGCTATGTTTTTCACATTGGTGTCCTGTGGTATGTGGTACATGGGACAATGCCTGCTGAGTCCATTCTTACTGGTCAGTTAGTTTCAGGGTCATCAGTCATCATGGTAGTGTCGTCTTTACCTGAATGATCTCTTGATGTATTGTGCACAGCAGATAGGCGTGTGATTGGGAGGATGTCACTACAGAGGGCACTGGGGCCTGGATATTTACCCCTGTTATTTATGTCTAGGTGTGAAGACACACCCTGATTAGAATCACACAAAGGACAGTATATTCTGACTGTCTGTAGTCTGTTCACTCCAAAGTGATTATACTGTTCTCGTAAATAGCTGGCGGTAGACAGAGGGAGCTTCAAGGCTGGATTCAGACATCTGGACTTGTGTTTCATTGTACAATATTCCACCTAAAGTAAACCATTACACAAGACCCCCCTAGCACCACCCCGTTCAACTCTTATTCACCACTCTCAGCATTATACATGTTTTAATACACTTCCAGGGTAAAATACGCAGAGAGGAACGCATATTGTATTAATCTGCCCATTTGGGTGACTTGTATTTGGTGAATTTGATGTGTAATGATCATAAACAGTACATCTTAGTATCTTTAATTAATATAGTTATATATTGATAAATGAATTTACCATTTACTGCAATAATTCATACAGATGCTCAACATGCTGAGCACTGCACTGCTGAATTATATTTAAACCATTATTGTATGTATTGTTAGAGCATAACATTATTGTATAATACATTTTGAAATGCAGCATATATTTGTATTTGATAAAACATATTTAACACTTTTGAACTGTGCAGACAATTACATAAAATTTGTAAGCAACAACATTGAAGTGTTCTTTATTGTCTGATATAGAACCAGTATTTGATATCGGTGCATTCCAATCTGCATTCGTCATTCACGACTGATTGACAAGTGAACTCTATGTGCAGTAAACACGTCAGATAAGATGGCCTGCAATGATACAATGATAAATTCACTGATGTCATCACACCACTGCTTCCATGTAAGCTACGTTTCCTGCCCATATCAAACACAATGATGTCATGACATAAACATCTTGTGCTAGGTACATTCTGGTAAGACATAGTGATCATGCTGGATGTGTGCAGTCTTGACACAATGGCGGTCTGACACCCACCCGCCCACACACACACAGCTTTCTAGTTGATTTACGACTACAAGGACTTCAGTGCTGTGCCTAGTAATCTGATCAGTCACTCCAGTCTGTGTTCATATGTAGGTCTAGCAATTCAATGAATTTATCACCTTCCAAATGAGTGTATTGTAAACAGTACGTTTATGAGATGGTGTTTTGTCTTAGTGCTATAACCCTAGTCATACAGTTCAATTATAATCATCCGGTAACATTAGTATTTAAATCAGACCTGTGGAAAGCACGTTAAAATTTCAAGTACAAGTAAGATATTTTAATTTAAAATGTCAAAAACACTTGATCAAATGCAAATTATATGCTATTAATTAAAATTTCAAATGCGCTCTATTATAATTTCAGATACACAAGACTTCAGTTACAATGTGCATGGTATCAGCCGTTCGGTGATACAAAAAAACGCAGTGAATCTGATTTTAGGTGCATCCTCAATTCAACTTTTTTCACATTTCAAATAAATTTTGTGAAAAAAAACTATATAAGGTATCTATTTCTGCTATTTTTTATGCAGTTTTTGTAAAAACTATTGACCAGACAAACCATTAACCTATTTAAATTCCAGTTCAGGAATCAATTCACTTGAGTTTCAAAATTTCGGACAAGTTTCTGTGTTGATGGTGTTGGCTTTCCATGCTCTCTAAAAAGCAGAGTCGGCATCACTGATAAATTCAGCAGGTTGAAAAACTTGACTGCTAAATGTTGGCCTTGCAATTTGGTTTGGTAAGTTACATCTAATAAGTTACCAGAAGTAATTACAACAATCAGTTCTTTCAAACCATTCAAATTACTGTACCATTTCTTACTATTATTAAATTGGCTCGAGATTATTGTTCAAACTGTGATGGGCTAACCCTTTGAGGAAGCAGCTTTAAACACAATTACATTTTATGAATTGCCTTCAACTCTGCTGGAGGGGGTTCAGACCTACCGCAGTAATCTTAGTTGTACAAACAGCTTATATAATCCCTCAATAACATTAGTACAAATTAAAAATATACACCTAACTGATGATAGCTGCCATGCATGGTGACTAGCCGCCATGTATGGTGACTAGCTGCCAACCGTGGTGACCTAAAATGCTGTCAAGCTTTAGGAGTGGTTGTGTGTTGTTGAGATTTCTCATTGATATCAAACCAAGATCTATACTCAAGTGGGAGTGTCTGTTGTCTTTGTTGAAATGCTATAGATCTATAAATCTACAAAATAAATAAACTTGCGCTTCGAATAAAACAGCCATTTTTTCATGTGTTCACCAGCAAAAGGGAGGTTTCTCTGTCCAGTACAGATATTAATCTTATTACGGGAAATTTACTGAAGATTCCCCCAGGACGTTTCAGGCATTGTTGAGTTACCAGGGAAATTTGTTGGTCCACGTGGTCAGGTATGGAAAGCTATTGGCCATTAAAAGTGTATTAAATATAGCAGTTGGTGAACAACAGGCTGGGCCAAGTCAAGCGCCAAGTCAAAGCAGTGTGATTAAAGGGGCGTGTAGAAACATGATAATGATAATGTAATGTGAATATTGCTTATCAGTTGTATTTGTGTACAAATGACAGGTGTCATACAGTGCAGAAGCAGACACATTGTATAGCAGTAAAAAACAGTTCAAAAGTTAGTTTATAATTTGTAGGTTCCATTTTGAAGCATGTAAGGGGAACTGAAAAGATGTCAAAGGTCAGGTACCCTAGTGCGTTCTACGGCTAGTGCTGTCCTTTCTCAAGACATGCACAGTTAGTGCCTTGCACGGCCCAGTAGTATGCAGTGCAGTGCGCTATGTCTAGTAAGTGTCATGCCAGTAACAGGCAGTATTAGAGCCCGTCATTCCTAAGCAGTTTTATTAAGAGCTGCTGCCATTGTTAAGGCGGTCTGAGAATGAATGTTTTTGAGTAATCTATAAAAAGAAGAAGATGATGAGCATGCCGCCAGCATGTCTCACATTGACATCACTCATCTAGTTTGATGTTTGATATATTTAGTGATTAAATCATTCATAGTCCCTTCTAGTTGTTAGTAAACAACAGTTGTGCGTGTACTCTGAATATTTGACCTAATTAAATTGCTATTTGCTAAACGGCTGTAGGTGGTTTTACTAAAACTAAATTTAAATACTAAAAATAAATTGATCTTGTCAGGTTTGGAATATGTTTTATGTTAATTAACTAAATTAAAATTGCTGACACTCGGACAGGTTATAACTTATCAACGACAATGATGTGTCATTTGTGTTTGAAGGCATGATGTTATCAAGCCTTTGACAAATGTGTAACGAGTGTAGTTTGTTCTGTTTGAATTGTTCCGAGTTATTAAAGGAGAAACGAATGTGTAAATGTGACTAGTACTGGTTAACTTGACTGCTTATATGTTATCATACTAGTACCTGGCATATGTCAACACATCCACAAGTCAAACAGTTTAATGGGGCAGTATTGTTTATTGGAGTTCAGGGGTGTGCCGTTGCTCTAGATAAGCAAACATTTACACAAACAGTACCTTAACACAACAGATACCAGCTACAAATTGTTAGTCGGTTATTATTTATTGCCCCCAAGTAATTTATGGTGTCAAAAACCTAAACTTGTGTTATCTGGGCAAAGATAGTAGTTTCCCACAGCCAAGGAGCTAGGGTCAAATGCATATATTTGTATAATTTAGATACACTGAATATTTTGATTTGTAGTTGTGTTTGACTTTTTCCAGGAGTGTGTATTTGTACTTGATGTTTGCATTTGGTGTATAGTGGAACCTTGTATTATGGTAACCTTGGTAATGCAGCCACCTCACAATTAAGGTCACCCTAGGACAGTGCCAAGTTATTTCTGTAATGAGAGAGTACATGTATCTAGGAAATTAGTATCGTTAATACACTCACCTCACTATTTAGGTCACGTTTGTCCAGTCCCAAGATTCTGTTGTATTTGATGATGAAATACACACCAAATATAGAAAGACAGCAACGTGTAGTTGGTTGCTTGACTAGTTTGATCACAAACATTTTAGGATCTTTCTTACAAGTTATATCTTGGACTTGGCAAGTGCATACCTAACTAATCTAACCCACTTCTCCACAACGCAATGTAAGCATTGCTATATATTCCCAGCAGTTTGTACATGATATGGCTGATACATGTATATATTTAGCATATTGCATTGAACCATATTCAAGAATATTTCTGTTTTGTATTTAAAATAAAAAAATACAATTTATTTGTATTTGATATAAAGCATTCTTAACCCGAAGTCTGCTTTCCCACCATAAAGAATACCCTGCTTTTCCCCAGGGCATGCCTGATCTCCCCAGCTGTGGCTCATGGCTGTCAACACATCCCTCTGTATATACCTTTGCCACAGGCTACACATAATCTTCCATTAATACTGTATCTGCAAGTGTATTCTTTAGACCCTGCCAGATTTTTTTTGAAATGTGTCATTACATTCGTAGCAATTTCACATTACGGCAAGTGCAAATAACATCAGAAATATTGCGATGCAATAAATTGGCAATCTAATATTTGGACTCGTATTCTTTGATGAGAACATTAAATTTTGTGGATAATAAGAAATACCGGGGTAGTCAGTTCTGAATGTCAAACTGCCATGAATAATGCACGGTTATGTCCAGGGTTAGTTTCAATTTAACTGAAAATGCAAGTAAATTGTCATAATTGTATATGTAATAATATATATTCTAGTATTCTACGAGGTGTCCTGTGTGCAATGTATTCCCTGTGTATACACGATGTCATGTCTCACTTATATTCCCACACTTTTCTTCCAAGTTGTTTTTGCCGGATTAACAAATTGCACGGATTGGTAGAACATCCTAGTTTCACCCAAGTTATAAGTAACAACAATGTAATGTATCAGGCAATTTCTATTCTCTTATTATTGTGTTCTTTAATACCAGTAACTGACCAAAAAAATTAATAAAGAACAAATAGTCTAGCTGTGATGTGAACCAGTCACCAAGCCCAATAGTTGTCTGATTTTAGTACATTTCACGTTCAAGTTTTGAGTAATGTAAAACAAATTGGTGAGTGAATCATATTACAGTGTCGTCTGGTGAGTTGGTTCCACGAAACAGTGAGTGGAAGTGGAGGTATGAAAACAAGGATTAATGAAACCATTTACAATGTATCAAGTTTGTTCCCACACAAAAACTTGCAGATTATTACGAAAAAACAGGATTGGCATAGAAAAGTTAAATCAGGCATGATCTTACATGTAGTGGTGTACCACATATTCATTAATACAGCTCAATCAAAATTCTGTCATGTTGTTTGGCTAGATGGATTTATTGGTACGCTGGTTGTTAGATATTTTGTTCTACAAAATATTGCTTTGGAAAAGTTGTTTTGGGATAAATGTGTGCAGTGTATAAAAAAACAAAAACATTTAGTTTCTGCATCTACTGCAAATAAACAAGATCTTGTATAGAATATTTCAGATTTGCATGAACGATAATATTTATTTATTTGTGTATCATGGATGCAGGTATTTGTTGTTTATAGACTAGTAGATCAGTGAAATAGACAGATTCAGAAAAAATGGGCAATCAAAATAAAATATGTCAGGATAAAACTCAATAACTCAATAAGTGTCAATCCTGGTGAAATTGCTGAACAGCTGAAATTTCATAATTGAAATCTACAATAAAGATTTCAGCCTTTGCTATCTATCAGTTGGTTTGATTTTGGATATTTGAGATATTAAAATTGCCATGTACACATTTTTATTGACATTCTGGGAACGAAGAACAGAAGGGAGTTTTTATCAGAAATAAAAAACGAGTTTATCTTATTTTGCACTGAAACACTTTGAACATTTCTTAAAACAGTACACTGGGTTGTTGCAAGGCACGGATTCATGTAGACCTGTTCTTCAAGTGTGCATCCTGTCGGTTCAACTGCAGTAAAATAGATGGTGGCCTATTTGCCACAAGGCCTGGTTGGTCGCTGAGTGTCTCCGGGGGCTTTATTAAACCATTGCTGCGTATTTGCTCAAATACAATACATTATGTGTGCGTTGGCGGCAAGGCCTAGCTGTGGCATATCATTAGCTATTCAGACTGCACCCATCTAAAGAAGGATGGCAGTGGTTACAGAGTGGTTTATGTCAGCACTGCCACTGGTGGTCCACAGCACACACAGACGTGGATCATTCAGTATCTACAGTGCTGATATAAATAGCAACAAATTAAACAGGTGCTGTTATCCCTGTGTATAATTGGTGCATTTCGCTTAAGTTGAACAGTTCATTAATAATCCTCCAGCTACAGTTTCTTTTTATGTCGTTGATTGTTCCACGAATTGCCGGAAACTCACTCTCTTCAGTTTGCACTCTCCCCGGGTGAGTTCGTTTCATGCCGTTTGTCAATGTCGTAAAATGCCATTATCCTCTCGCCATCTCAGATGTCTGTCTTGTGATTTAATATTCAAACTTATGCCTTGTTGGGGGATAACGACTAGTCATACATCATTGTCTGTATGCGTGCCATTGCACAGTATATATGAAGGTGTAACATAAATTTAAATGTCGGCAGACAGTAGTGCTGTGCATTTTCTCAACTTGTATACGTTAAGAAAACATCGTTTAGGGAAATTATGTACTCTTCAAGTATGGTACTAATGTATATGCATTTAACAACATAATAGAATGTTACAAAAATCAGAAAGCAGATTTAATTAAATGTGTTTATGCGATTCAATTTTTTACACATCTCGATTTTTATTTATGTAACAACAAATCAAACTTGTAGTATCCACCACAACACACTAGTACATTTGTGAGAATGTGTTATTTAGTTTTGATGAAATCATCAGACAAACTTTAATTATTTTTGACAGTTCCTGGCCAAGTCAAACTTCAGTTAAAAATTGGAAAGATTTTATAACAAACGTAGGTTATTCACACTTCAGTTCTTTCTATGATTTTAACAAAACTACACTTTATGAAACCAATGATTGAGTATATATTTATGCACTATAGGTATAAACACCAACAAATTTTATTTGTGACGGGCTAAGTAAATTACATTGGGAGTATTTAATGAGGAAGACATTAACTAACTGGTATCCTGTTGTTATAGTAAGACACAAAGTTGAGTATGATGACTTCACCTTGTTCTCTTGCCGTGTCATTGACTCACTGTCATCTCTAGTTACTCTAACGTTGACAAATGACATTGTAGTAAGACTGCATTGTCATTGACTCGCTGTCATCTCTAGTTACTCTAACGTTGACAAATGACATTGTAGTAAGACTGCATTGTCATTGACTCACTGTCATCTCTAGTTACTCTAACGTTGACAGATGACATTGTAGTAAGACTGCATTGTCATTGACTCGCTGTCATCTCTAGTTACTCTAACGTTGACAAATGACATTGTAGTAAGACTGCATTGTCATTGACTCGCTGTCATCTCTAGTTACTCTAACGTTGACAAATGACATTGTAGTAAGACTGCATTGTCATTGACTCACTGTCATCTCTAGTTACTCTAACGTTGACAGATGACATTGTAGTAAGACTGCATTGTCATTGACTCACTGTCATCTCTAGTTACTCTAACGTTGATAGATGACATTGTAGTAAGACTGCATTGTCATTGACTCACTGTCATCTCTAGTTACTCTAACGTTGACAAATGACATTGTAGTAAGACTGCATTGTCATTGACTCGCTGTCATCTCTAGTTACTCTAACGTTGACAAATGACATTGTAGTAAGACTGCATTGTCATTGACTCACTGTCATCTCTAGTTACTCTAACGTTGACAGATGACATTGTAGTAAGACTGCATTGTCATTGACTCACTGTCATCTCTAGTTACTCTAACGTTGATAGATGACATTGTAGTAAGACTGCATTGTCATTGACTCACTGTCATCTCTAGTTACTCTAACGTTGACAAATGACATTGTAGTAAGACTGCATTGTCATTGACTCGCTGTCATCTCTAGTTACTCTAACGTTGACAAATGACATTGTAGTAAGACTGCATTGTCATTGACTCACTGTCATCTCTAGTTACTCTAACGTTGACAGATGACATTGTAGTAAGACTGCATTGTCATTGACTCACTGTCATCTCTAGTTACTCTAACGTTGATAGATGACATTGTAGTAAGACTGCATTGTCATTGACTCACTGTCATCTCTAGTTACTCTAACGTTGACAAATGACATTGTAGTAAGACTGCATTGTCATTGACTCACTGTCATCTCTAGTTGCTCTAACGTTGACAAATGACATTGTAGTAAGACTGCATTGTCATTGACTCACTGTCATCTCTAGTTGCTCTAACGTTGACAAATGACATTGTAGTAAGACTGCATTGTCATTGACTCACTGTCATCTCTAGTTACTCTAACGTTGACAAATGACATTGTAGTAAGACTGCATTGTCATTGACTCACTGTCATCTCTAGTTGCTCTAACGTTGACAGATGACATTGTAGTAAGACTGCATTGTCATTGACTCACTGTCATCTCTAGTTACTCTAACGTTGATAGATGACATTGTAGTAAGACTGCATTGTCATTGACTCACTGTCATCTCTAGTTGCTCTAACGTTGACAAATGACATTGTAGTAAGACTGCATTGTCATTGACTCACTGTCATCTCTAGTTGCTCTAACGTTGACAAATGACATTGTAGTAAGACTGCATTGTCATTGACTCACTGTCATCTCTAGTTGCTCTAACGTTGACAAATGACATTGTAGTAAGACTGCATTGTCATTGACTCACTGTCATCTCTAGTTGCTCTAACGTTGACAAATGACATTGTAGTAAGACTGCATTGTCATTGACTCACTGTCATCTCTAGTTGCTCTAACGTTGACAAATGACATTGTAGTAAGACTGCATTGTCATTGACTCACTGTCATCTCTAGTTGCTCTAACGTTGACAAATGACATTGTAGTAAGACTGCATTGTCATTGACTCACTGTCATCTCTAGTTGCTCTAACGTTGACAAATGACATTGTAGTAAGACTGCATTGTCATTGACTCACTGTCATCTCTAGTTGCTCTAACGTTGACAAATGACATTGTAGTAAGACTGCATTGTCATTGACTCACTGTCATCTCTAGTTGCTCTAACGTTGACAAATGACATTGTAGTAAGACTGCATTGTCATTGACTCACTGTCATCTCTAGTTGCTCTAACGTTGACAAATGACATTGTAGTAAGACTGCAATGTCATTGACTCACTGTCATCTCTAGTTGCTCTAACGTTGACAAATGACATTGTAGTAAGACTGCATTGTCATTGAGTAATCATATCTACACATTAATGGCACTTTATCCATTAATCACAACTGCCAAATGACTTTAGAATTACGCGCTAAATCTGGAGTCCACCTAACATGTAGCTGCATTGCCGATCACGTGTAATCTGAGGCTGGTGATTTGAGCAGGATATTAGGAATACTGTCAGTATGTTAGATGTTGGTACTGGGTAAAGAGAGGTCTTGTCACAGTATCAGGCCAGTCACTGTCACTTGCAATCTTGAGCAAACTGAGTCACTGACATGTGTGAATATTTACAACATAAATATCAATTTTAATCACAGTAAATGTTTATATTTAAAAATAGTAAGTTATTGTTTAATTAAAAGTAAAGATAAGATATGATAGAGTATTGAGCCCACTTTACACTTCATCTCCTGACAGACATGGTCATTCCAACACCAGCTTAGCTTCACCCATACTACAGTTACTGAGTGAAGACCATTCATTCATTGCTCTTATCCACCACTGTCTGTAGACAAGTACTTGTGATCACACCTGAATGAAGTGAGGCAATGTGGATTGAATAAATTTGCCCAAATAAAAAAATGACCACAAGAGGGTAGAGACCCTGATTCTCTGGATTGAGAGTCCGGTGTTTTAAATAAACACTATCCAGTGGTAATAACTACTACAGTAACTATTATT
This sequence comes from Escarpia spicata, assembly GCA_963995525.1. NCBI lineage: Eukaryota > Metazoa > Annelida > Polychaeta > Sabellida > Siboglinidae > Escarpia > Escarpia spicata. The sequence goes on from OZ023211.1 coordinate 11,917,564, forward strand.
GTAATAAATACAATATTACATAATTTGTTTATTTGTTTGTACCAGTCTAAGTTCTTCAATATTGGCTAATATCTGAGAGAATTAAGATGGCTTCAAGTTCTATTTTGGTCTTGACACTCAGACAGCAGTAAATGTTACCATATACTGGGTAGTGTCAATTTGAAGAGGCATTGAGATTTCGACAGGGACATCTTTATGCCCATAGGTACATTATCTGTAGTTAGGCTGAGTCATGCAGGACATTTGTAAGGTTCTCGTGGGTATTCTTTGCCCTTTGACTTGATAGGATCAAGTTTCCCTCCACAGGTGCCACACTGGGCCACATGTACAGCTACATGTGTGTGTTTGGCTGATAAAGTTAACTTTGGATGATCTGTTTAAAGTAGCCCAACTGATAAGTTTTCACTAGTGTTTTGAGCAGTGAAATTTGCTGTAGATTGCATGGGTATTTATAGCTGGTTCATTGGGTCGAAGAAGTGCATAAAGCTGTTGGATCAATCTGTTACCAGTATCTTGTTTAATTGTCCACATTATCTTATGAGTACCTGGTAGGTTGTGTTTACATGACTTCTTGAAACGTTGGTGTTAAACACAGAATTTGTATCATTGGCGTGTTAGCAGCTGGTTTATTTAGCATTGTTCTTCGGTACATTTTCTCAAAAAACATTGTAGTTACATTGGTTAATTTTGCTTTGCCCAAAAGTTAACCTCTTGCTTGAAAAAGCCACGATCTCACGAGTGGCAGTAATTGCCTGTGTTTAGAAAGAATGCTTTGTTCAAATAAACTATCAACAGTCAGGTTTGTAAAATACATGTGATGAAAGGAACATTTTTGTAAGATACACAAATATAAACCAGGTTTGCATAACTAATTATTGTCAATGACTTCCTGTATACAACACTACTAATGACACTAGCATGTTTTTTTGCGGTTAGCACAAATTTGGTTGAATGTTATTTGTATGATAGAGATTTACAATTTGAATATCTTATGGAACAATTTGTTAAAATAATTGTTTCCTGATGCATAAGGCAAAATTGGTAAGCACCAGTATATTTTCTTATCACTGTTCATAAGGGCAAACCTGATTTTGAGAAGTGGTAGGGAGTTTTGCGTTAGGACAGCTGATGTGCTACTTGGTGAATATAAAGTTGCTGAAATTCTGTACGGGTTAATTGATATTATTTCAAAATTTCATGTAGACAGGTGTGAGCAGTTTGAGACTAATCTACCCTGTACATTGGTCCCGTGTTGTGTAATACTTTCATGTTTTGCAATAGTGCATTATTTAAAATCCATGTGAGGTTTTTCAAATTGAAATTCAATCTTCCGATACTGACAGTATAATCTATTGGCTGTTACTCAAGGGAATGTGAGATCTTCCCAGGGGATGAATACGGGAGGCTGGGTGGCAACAGATATGCAGATTTGCATTTCTCATTTAAAATGTTATGTCTTGCTCTAAGGATTTTGCATGATGAATTATTAACTTACATTTTATCCAGTTTCATCAGCTGTTCTTGTCTGATTTTACGATTAATGTTAGAATTTGCAACATTTTGATTAAATTTGTTTGTGTTTTAGATAGTAAAAACCTAAAATGCATTTGTTTGATTGTGTTAACCCATTCTCAACATAGAGTTGTAATGGAAAACATTTCTCATTTAAATCAGTAACTACAATGAATGAACTCCAACCTTCCAGTAAAAGGGCATGTCAATTACTCGTTTTTCTGTCGGAAAGTGTCTTGTTTTTTGTTTACGCATTCCAAACTCACAGACAGAGACTGATGTCTTCCGCTTGTTACACAGAATACAATGTAGAAACATCTGGAAAGGACTGCAACAGATTATATTTTACGCGGTTTGTTACATTATAAACGCATCAGTGACTGTGTCATGGGTATGTTACATTATAAACGCATCAGTGACAGTGTCATGCTAAGGTATAGACTGCAGCAGTAATGTTGCCGGTGTCTTCATCATTGACATTAATAACATTGTTATGAAGCTAGGGTGGTTTTATAGTTGCTTTGAATCACTCGGTGTAGGTTCAGTCACAAATCATGGATGACCCCGTTTACAAAGCTGAATCACGCCCTCCACACATGACAGGTCATAGGTCTTAGGTCACAGGTCGCAGCCCTCCAAAGTTGGACAGGCAGTACACTTGCATTATGTTGAGTGCAGCCAAATTGGTCTGGTTGTACATCATGACATAAACGGAATGACACCTGTTTTTGTGTAAATCTTTATCTGCCTGGAAATCTAGGCACTTTGTGTTGTGGGAAGTCACAAGGCGCCTGTGTGGGCCTGTGGGGGGTGGCAGTGCTGGGTCCAGGGCACTGTGGTCAGGGTTAAAGTGCACTGACACAATGAGAGGGGGCATCTGCAGCTTAGCTTAGGTGTGGCTGACGTTTTAAGTGAGATCTCAGCAGCAGATACAGACATTTGATACCGAGATGGGGCTCGGACAGGTGTCCAACATCCTGCCTAATATAATAACGCCAGGGTCATGCAATCCATACTGGTACGCCACTGAAAGTGTATCTACAGTCATGCTATGACATTTGTGACATGCACATAGAAAGCATGTGTGTCACACTTACAGAAAATCCTCACATTCGCATACACTTGCAATGCACAGAACTAGTGATGTGGAGGACGAGTGCTGATGTATCTTCTATAGATAGTGACAGAAAAAGGTGTCTTGTCTAGACAGTAAAACAGACAAAGAAGCTCATTAAATGTGTATTCAAGTTGGCAACAATACAAAAATAACAATATTGTCTCATATGTGGGTGGATGCATACTCCAATAGGTATGTTGTCTATGTGAACATCATGTGTCTTTTTCATTAGATGAATGCTCTGAAAGATGCATGTGCATGGTGGAAACAAAGCCACCTCTGTTTAATCATTTACATTACAACAATTGCACTTGGGATAAAAACAGCGGCACTCAATCGGATTCAGTCTTGTTGTGATTACTGTCTAAGTTAGTTGTATTTTATTGTAATCTTCTCCCGTTTCATAACTGAATACACACATGCCAGCCTTTGTTCATTAACTTTGAGGTCAATGAAACAAATTTAGGGGATGCTTAATAAAATGTAGGAAGACAAACACTTAAAAAAGTTCACCAAACAAAGCAATTTCAGTAAGATGTTTAACTGGTAAAATGGCATTAAAACACAGAAATAGCACAGTGTGTGTATTTGACTTAGTAAGTTTCAAATGAATCAATAAAATATTAAAGCAATTTCACAAATAATAGCTTTGTCTGACAACTTGCCTTTGTGATATTTTAATAGCATTTGTTTCATATATATATATAATATATATATATATATATATAATAAGTAGGTTATTGGTGGATTTTAAAATGTATCTACTTTCTAAGCCTTTGCATGTATTATTTTAACATGTTGTTATAACAGTAAAATGTTTTTGCACGTACATACCAATGACATGCCACATTTCTGCGAAGCTTTCTTGGAAGTAGGATTTAGGTAAGAAATCAAACCATGTCCCCAAGGAATGTGTAGGTGGACGTGACCTTGGACGTGGACTATGTAGGCGGACATCACCTGAGAACCTTTCTGTGTTGACCTGTGAACATTTTCTGCTTCAGTTTTACTGCGGGAGAAGATCGAGAACAATGACCTTGAGAATAAGACGCTGAAGATCACAGACTTTGGACTGGCACGAGAAGTTAATCACACAACACGAATGAGTGCTGCAGGAACTTACGCGTGGATGGCACCCGAGGTCATCAAAAATTCACTATTTTCAAAGGCCAGTGATGTTTGGAGGTGAGCGACCTAGAATGCCCTGTCAACCATTCTCGTAGGCTGTGTTAAATATGGATCAGAGATATGCATTGTCTGATTTAGTCAGCAAAATTTTTAGGCTACCACCCTAAAATATGCAGATAGAAGTTTTGTGCGGTAGAAGCCTGAAAATATTTTAGAACAAAAAATATATGTACTAAAATCAAACTAAATATCCAGGGTCTGTTTTTAATGGTAATATGTTATACCAAAAACCTTAGATTGTATTGTGGATTACTAAACCTCTGTGGGTACAGGATTTGGCATGGATTACCAAGTTTGACATCTTGCTCACTAACAACATTTGTGTAAAGCAGATTTTTTTCATTCTGCATCACAGGCCAATCCTGTGAACAACGATGAACAACCATTTTAGCACTACAGCCACCAAATGCTATGATCATTGAATATTGCATTCCGAATGATTTTATTAGTACATAGATTTTTACATCACTTCAAATCAAGATTTCATCAGCAACAATACAACAGTACATATTCTGAAAGTAGAATGACCAACAAGTAAAATAGGCAAGACAAATTTCAATTTTGTGATATTCAATTCCGGATAACCAGAAAACTTCTATTTACATCACAGCAGTTTTATAATTAATGTAATGATTAAATATACTGCTACAGTATTTTCAAATGCTTCTGTCACTAACTTCTATAAAGACTATCAGCGTTATTCTATTCGTCACTGGCAACATCTGACTAAAAATACATCACTAAAACTATAAAACAAGCCATCTAAATAAGGTATTATTTGGTAAATCAATCATAAGTAACATCAGCTACTATTACAGCTATCAAATTTTTTTGCAGTTGCTTCCAAATAACATAATTTTATTTGAATAATGGACATGTCAGTGCCACAAAGCCTAATTGTAGCATCATAGACTACAAGACCGGTATTGTAGCCTGTCTACAGAAATTGTAAATTTGTTTAGATATTTGGTTTGTTTGGGTAGCCATGGCAGATGCCTGGCTACTATCTGGAGAAATTAAATAAAACACGAACACATTTAAGTGCATAACATTTCATTTGTACCACCTACAAGGATATGTTGTGTCAGCTATCATGATAAAATGGTCATGCCATTGTGAATACTGGAAAATGTTGTTGGACCTACAAATTGATAGTTGCATACATTTTTCTTTTGTATATCATAAATGAAATATGTATAATTGTGTCTGGATTACCATATAATTTGTTTGTATACAAATATAATTTTCTCAGTTAAAAAATTGAATTTGGTTTAATAATTAATCAATTTGTCAGAAAATATACTCGTGATGTATCACCATCTGCTTATGTGAATCAAGCTACCAATTCTTGTTTTTTACTTGTATTTATCTCTGTATTAATTGCATTTCTATCGTAAACACAAGCTGAGCTTATAGCTATTGTTACCTTGCAGTGAAAGTTTAATGTTGTTTATGGTTTAACAGAAGTTATTTGTATCAGTATCTATATCAGTGTGACCATGTTAAATGTATTGTTCATACATTGGATCCAACTAAGAGAGAGTATCACTTTATTCATACAGTAGAATACAATAAAGTGTGACAACGATAACCCAAGTACATGTGTACAGTAAATAGCTATGTATAGTAGCATACTGTAGCAGGCTAGGGTATATAATGAATAACACATTTATGTATAGGATTACTTGCTGATGAGGGGAATTTTATTTTGTAATTATTGACCTATTGGGATGATGGTCATCATATTTCAATTAGTCTTGGGTCAAACCATTGTAGTTCATCTTTCCATTTAAAAAGTGTGAATGATGTTAGTGGAGCTAGTTTAGACAGGGATAGAGTTCGTTGTTTTGTTGGTGGTTTTATTCCAAGAGATTTTAAGGAAGTTGTCAGTCTAGATTTGTTGAGTTCAGATACATATAATTATATCATCTGCCATCTGTTTCAATGCATGTTAATTCTGATTTTATTCCGTTGTTGTTTATAACATGGATTAGTGTGGCATACTTGTTAGTTTTTAATAGATGGTCTTTCTCGATGTTAGTTTCAAATGGTACAGTCGGTTCAATGATGTGAATTTGCTTAGTGTGTGGATGGTAGATGACAAGGTCTGGCTGATCAGAGGTGATTGACACGTCAGGAGGCATGGTAGTCCACTAAGTGATTTCCCTGGAAGAGATATATTAAGGTATATTATGTTAATTATGATATATCATTGCAGTTATGGTGTCGTGCTATGGGAGCTACTCACCGGAGAGACGCCATATAAGGGCATAGACACCCTGGCCGTTGCATATGGGGTAGCGGTCAACAAGTTGACTCTGCCCATCCCCAAGACTTGTCCAGCTGCCTTCACCAGCATCCTTGAACGTAAGTTTTCTCCTCCTAGGAATTCTTCTAATAGTATTAAGGGACGGTCGCAGAAGTTTGTATGTACAAAAATCGGGTAAACATTGAATAGGTGGAGGGTGGTTTGGTCGGCACTGCATATGGGGGACATAAATTGCTATAGTGGTGCCACCTAGCGAGTGAAACATGTTAATGCAGATTAATGCAAATTCATGTGTTTAGACTTTGTAGACCTGTGAGAGCATCCCTACATTTTCCTTTAGAGGACACAGTTTTTAGAAAACCTGAGCAACATTATGAAAAAAAATTTCTTTAATATTTTATGTCACGTTTAATCACAACTTTCAATTATCGCATTTACCCTCATGTTGCACAGAAACATGGATATTCATAAAAATGCCCCTTGTTAAATTGATATATCTTAGCATGAACCCTGTCCTATGCCGAGGTATTAATAAACTATTAGAATTTAACAGGATCAGATATTTTTATGGACTGGCTTGACGAGAACCCTAGGAACCTGGCACGATTTGTTACCTTGTGACTGTGTAATAACCCCCTGCCCCGCTATAGTCACCCCACCCTTGGCTGTTAAGTCCCTTTGTTGGGTGTCAGGCTGATTCCTTGGGCCCACAGTGGTAATATGTTCATGAAAGTAAGTTGTCTACACAAAAATGTGGCAGGTAAAGAACGCGTAACAATGGAAGGTAACAGTGGAGGGCATTTAAGGGCGCTTTCTAATACCCCTATTCCTATTGGTGCATTGTTCAACAGGTTCCTTGTCTAGCAGTCACTTCCTGTTTACCCTGTCAGCTAGTCACCCCAGGGTTAGGTGAACAGCGTGTGGCGGAAACTTGACTACACTACTCTTGTCCGTCACCCCTAGAATAGTTTTTTCTTTACCCCTTGCTGTTTCTTTTCCTAAGTATAGGGTTAGAATATCCTGCCATAGTTTCTATACCTGTGTAGATCTTGTTTCCATCCAGAATTATGTAGAATTGATAACCAACATAAGCAGCCCTACAAGATTACTGCAAAATAATGAACTAGTTTCCCACACAGAAACAATTGATGATCTTTGCCCCAAATTGTACTTGTGAAAAGAGCTTTTAAAATGAACATTTGTTTCTCAAAAATGGCCGCAGTAAAGAATACTTTTAAAAACACATACTGTTTTAAAGTAGCCTTATGATATGCTGATTTGAATATTTATATATGTATTTTTTTAAATAATAATTAGACACTTAAATTTTTTTTTTTATGGTCAGACTATATATCTGCAATTTTTTTCATAGACAGCATTTTTAGAATAATTATTGTTGATATGGTTTTTTATATACATAACAGTTCTAGGAACAATCTTGATTGGTCAGGTGATATATAGAAATGTTAATTATTATTACTAAGTTATGTCAGATTGTAACTTGTGCTGTGTACACTAATTAAAATAGATAATCAATAACAAAATTGTGTAATTACTAGTTTTCCATGCATAATAATTCTGCGAATGGCCTTTGTGGTGGTGAAAGGTTATACGGGTGATATTATCAACCATAAATGTGATTGCACCAGAGTAATCACACAGAAGCCAGAGAAGGTATCAGTGATATCATCTTCTAAAGCATCATATTCATCATCAAAAGCTAAGTTGAAAGTGCAAGAGCAAGTTTATCTTTATTGAATCTGAATGAATCGTTGATACAGCAAATCAGCCGTGGCCACTGCTATTTTGTGATCACTTCAATAATTCACTGCCAGATGGCCGTGTTATGGTCGTTTTAGTGGCTGAGTGAGTGCGTTGACGTCACGTTGTTGACATGCTTATCTTCTACACCGTGGCCGTTGAGGTGTCGTCGAATAGTCTCATTGGAGTCCGTCTGCCAGGGCCAAAACATGCTGAATAATTTTCATGTATATTTATATATGTGTTAGTATTCACGCAGACACAGGCATGAATGTCATTACCACGGCCTACAGTCAACTAGAATACGGACGACGGTGTGCTTAGGCGTGGCGAGGTCATGCACTGATAGGCAGAATAAGGCATTAACTGGCAGAATGAGGCACTCACTGGCAGAACGGGGCTCTGAATCTCCAAAACATCCCAATATATAAAGGCAGTTAACAGAACATAGACAAATTATTAAATTATAGTGCATATGTATGTTTAAAAATGTTTATGGGAGGTCATTTTACATATCTACATCACTAAACTTATGAAAGTGTTATAGTAAAACAAACTCTTTGCAAAGGTTCTGTAGGGAACCTAGTGTGGGGAGTTTAATGGTGGTTTATCCCACCTTCTGTGGAGATAGTGTAGGCCTACATCCTCAGGACTCTCAGTTCAGAAGCACAACAAACAAGAATCATAGTAGGCACTATCTAAGGAACAGGGACGTGAACAAGTCATCATTAGAGCAAGATACTGTCAGCGATTTATTGTAAAAATACCAATTCAAAGGTTTTTTAATGAAATGTAGCTATGGTTTCATGTGGTTTTAAAGAAATTCGTTCCAGATTTTGGGTGCAGCAACAGCTAACACTCTTGTCCTCTTTGCATTATTGGTCTGTACATTTACTCTAGAACCTTTATGCTAGGCCACACCAACCGATTTTTGGTGCAAACCAACTGACTTGTCGGCATTAAAGCTGTCAGCCGACAGCAGTCGGTTGGTGTGCACTGGATTTAAGCCCGACGGGCCACCACCATTCCAGATTGTGGTAGATCATGTTTTACTCGATTGTCGACTGTCATCATTTTTTTTCATTTGTCCTTAAAACCGGTGCCACAAATAAACATAATTTCCGCCTGACGTTGTTTCCCGCCTCCAATAATCGCCATCTTGTTTTGTTAAAACACTACCGCCGACGGCGCCACAACCAGGCACATATATAAGCTTCATATATCAGCACGGCGGCATTAGCAGTGAAGAACGTTTTGAGGAATAAGTGTGCTGCGACTGAGACTTCGGCATAACTGTTGATTTCTCATGACATGGAAATGGTTAAATATAATGTTCTTTATATCGATATAAAACATAGCGAAACTGTGCGTTTATTTGCCGGAGGATTTACTCAAATTTAATGTGCAAGCCAAATCATCCTAAGGCTCACGCCTAATGGCGAACGTACGAATTACATTGCGACAAGTTTCACTTTCCACAGCTTCAGTCGATGCGAAAAATTCATAATGATAATGACAAAGCTTGATTTTAATCATTTATTTCTCATCATTTAAAAATGCTATCTGACATTTAGATAGCATTTAGAAGTGCGAAAGGATCAAAACTGAGAAGAGACACCCCCTAGGTGGGGCTAAGAGCACCTATTTAAATATTTTTTTCTTCTAACTTTTAGTTGATGCTACAATGGAAGTCCGACACGACATGTTTCTCATGCATCTATTTCGAAGTTTGCCACTCAATTTTATACTGCTCTAGTAATTTTATAACTATTAGAAAGTACATATATCATATGCATATTTTCTTTTAAATTTCTTCAAATAACATCCATATTAAAGTATTTTATATATGAATTGCCTAGATATGCACTTCTTTTCTACTATATATTAATCTGATCAGTGGTATCACTAAAAATGTGATGCCATTTCATTTGTACATATGTAATTATGAATACTGCATGCATGCATGCCTGCATGCACCCAGGTATTCATGTGTAACTGCATGCACGTGTATGCTTGTGGATGACGGTAGACTATATTAGAAGTCATAGATTACAGCTAACTACAGTTGATGAGTAGAGACATCTCTGCCATTGATACATCCTGCGGCTCCCTCGCCTTCAATAATACATCACTCCTGGCTCTCGTGCCACTTCACTCGGCTCAGTCCCGTAGGTTCAGCCATGCTGAAGCTCAGGTCCTCTCACAGTCAAACAACAGGCTTACCATGTCTTTTAATGCCTGGTCCTCTCAGGTCCTCAGGCTGGGTCCACGTCTCTTAAGACTTCGGTCTGGTGCTCTCAGGTCCTCAGGCTTGATCCCTGTCTCTTAATGACTCGGGTCTGGTGCTCTCAGGTCCTCAGGCTTGATCCCTGTCTCTTAATGACTCGGGTCTGGTGCTCTCAGGTCCTCAGGCTTGATCCCTGTCTCTTAATGACTCGGGTCTGGTGCTCTCAGGCTTGATCCCTGTCTCTTAATGACTCGGGGCTGGTCCTCTCAGGTCCTCAGACTGGGTCCACGTCTCTTAATGACTCAGGTCTGGTCTTCTCAGGTCCTCAGGTTGGGTTCATGTCTCTTAATGACTCAGGTCTGGTCTTCTCAGGTCCTCAAGCTGTGTCCATATCCCTTAATGACTCAGGTCTGGTCTTCTCAGGTCCTCAGGTTGGGTTCATGTCTCTTAATGACTCAGGTCTGGTCTTCTCAGGTCCTCAAGCTGTGTCCATATCCCTTAATGACTCAGGTCTGGTCTTCTCAGGTCCTCAAGCTGTGTCCATATCCCTTAATGACTCAGGTCTGGTCTTCTCAGGTCCTCAAGCTGTGTCCATATCCCTTAATGACTCAGGTCTGGTCTTCTCAGGTCCTCAAGCTGTGTCCATGTCCCTTAATGACTTAGGTCTGGTCTTCTCAGGTCCTCAAGCTGCGTCCACGTCTCATAATGACTCAGATCTGGTCCTCTCAGGTCCTCAGGCTGGGTCCACGTCTCTTAATGACTCAGGTCTGGTCCTCTCAGGTAGCCACATCTTTACCTTCACTGTCATCACTGCTGCCATTGTTGTCAGTGTTGCTGAACATACGTGTACAGTTTGTATGTTGCCCTACAGAATGCTGGGATCCCGAACCTCATTGTCGTCCAACGTTCAACAACATCATCAAGATTCTCAAAGATGTTGCCAATTCAGCATTCGTGCGCACTCCGCATGAATCCTTCCACACTATGCAAGAAGACTGGCGACTGGAGATACAGGCCATGTTTGATGAACTCAGGTGCAAGGAAAATGTAAGTTACGTTTCTGTTTCTATTGTTGTTGCACACTGCATAATTAGAATCCTGCATCATGTACTTTGTTTTTACAGCCCGAGAAATGTAATTGTAATCGTACGTCAGATACTGTGCATGCTGCAGGTTTTTTTTTTATTTTTGGTCAATATTTCATGGAATTATGTCGTGAGAAATTTCACTCCATTATTTATCAAGAAGGAAGGAAGAGAATTGGACAGCCTTTGTTATGCGTGATTGAATGTTTGTTAAAACCAACTTTACTGATCTTTCAATCATTGATGCAAATTTTTGTTAATTGGTGTTCACTGAAATTTTTTCTAGATAGTTCTCAAGATATTAATGAACCAGTTAGATTAACAATAAATGTTTGTGTACTTGAAAATATTCAAGAAATGTGATACAGTGAATTTAATCAAATATATTCCAGTGCTTCTCCGCTGATCCCTACAACCTGGAAAAGTGTATAGCCAGAACATTTTATCTATGTTAATTCTTCAAATTTGTACATAGAAATTCGAGAGCATTTGTTTTGCAATAACAATGCAACTGACGAACCAACCATCCAACTGATGTGTGGACCGACTGATGTGTGGACCGACTGATGTGTGGACCGACTGATGTGTGGACCGTCTGATGTGTGGACCGACTGATGTGTGGACCGACTGACGGAAGGACTGACGGACGGACCAATGGATGGACTGACTGATGGACGGACCAGTCTGATGGACATACAACTGACAGACCAATGGATGAATCGACTGATGGACAGACCGACTGAGAGATGGACCAACCAACCAATAATCACTCACATACACCCCCTCCACCCCGTATGCCTTTTAGGAGCTCCGGTCGCGGGAGGACGATGTGAACAAGGCCGCGGAGGAGCAGAAGCTCCAGCAGGAGTCGCTCCGCCAGCGAGAGCAGCAGCTGGCGGAGCGTGAGATTGAGCTGGTGGAGCGCGAACTCAACATCCTGATCCTGCAGCAGGTGCTGAGTAAGCCTACCCCGCGCAAACGCAAGGGCAAGTTCAAGAAGAGTCGCCTGAAACAACTGAAGGCTGGCGGAGGGGTGAACATCAGCGGCCCTAAAGGTAGGTGGATGGTGGAGTGGTCTAGGTGACAAGTGAATAGTTGGTGGACCACAGCACCTGTACTTCGTAAAGTTGGTAGTCTCATTCAAAGGTTGGTGGTCCACTATCAATGTAAACGCAAACTACATTTGCATTGTCAGGTTTGGAAATAGAAATGTCAGTATTTGCTGAAAAGTTGGCCAACACATTTTAGAATTGTCCACCCAAATGAAAATTTGATGGTCCCGGGTTTGCGATCAGCAGAAATTTTGAATTGTGGTCTGTTCAATAAAAAGGTTTAAATCTGCATATCATCACGGCATACCTGTTTGTTCGAACAGCAGCTCAACTTCTCCAAGCTACATTCAGCAATGATACAGTTACTTGAACCGCCCCACTCACTTCACCAAAGCAAAATTGTAAGGTGCGGTGGTTGAACAGTCAGAGTGCTGGACGTTCATTCGGATGAACCAGGGTTCAAATCCTGGAGCCAACCCATTGGTGGCTTGGTATCGGTATCAGCCAGCATGTAGGAAGTTGAGAAATTTTTTTCACCCAACTTTTCCTGTTTCTTTCGGAAGAGACAATGTAAGCCATTATTCCCATCTATCTGGTGTCTATCCAGGGAGGTAAAAGATCCCACGCAGGGAAGTGAAATAACCTGCAGTGGACTCACTGAGTTGGGATCTCATTCTGTATAGTACAAGAATAATAAACCAAATGATAGTGGGCATCTACGGAAAGAAGACGAATTGTTTGACAGCTGAAAATTACTCGCAAGAAGTTTTTTCCAGAATAGTTTTAGGACTATAATTTGTAGCCTCTCGATATACAAATACCATCTTTTTGTCATTGTGATCTTAATTAGTTACTTTTAGCATTTACTTTTCTGTTTACTGAGGACAGATGTAATAAACCCCCCTGTGTTTCAGACTTCCGCCACAACATCACAGTGCAGAAGGAGGACAACATGCGCCACTCCCATCGCTTCCCCTCGAGTCCTGACAGTCCCCCAGCCTCTCCCAGCTTCCCGCCTCGCCTCCGCGCCATCGCCTGTAAGTCTCGCCCCGACAATGGGCTCAACATTACCACTTGTCTGGGACAAGTAGTGACCAGCGTCTCACACTTTGCGTATCTGAGAATTATTTTTGTGCATTATCCATTTTCAGGCAGCCGGTTATTAAATTTAATTATATTTGAAGTGTCGGAACACCTACAGTCATTATGGTGTGTCTTATGTTCATCCTTAGATCCCATGGACGGCATAAAAGGGAAGACCTTGTAATTAACATATTGAAATGTCTTTGAAGTTAAAGTTGTGATAAACCCTACCCCTGTTGTTCGGCGGACCTCACCTCGTGTGTGTCTTGTGTTCTTCCTCAGATCCCATGGACGGGGTGAAGGGGAAGACGTGGGGTCCCAGTACGGTGCAGAAGGACCGCTACCATCGCGCCTCATGGACCTTCGGGGAGAAACACTGGTCGAAGAGTGCGCCCAATCTCGAGAAAAGCTTACATTGTCTCGGACATTCCAATATCGGAGCACTCCAGGAGGATGGTAAGTCATACTGTGCCATGTTGGTAAGTCACTGTGTCATTTGGTGAGTCATGCTATGTCAGCGTGCCAATTGGTAAGTCACTGTGTCACTTGAAGTCATACTACATCATCATGTCATTTGGTAAGTCAGCTTGTGGCACTTGTGTCGAATCCGGACCCACCTCGATTTTGCCATTATAACTTGAGTTTTGCATAACTTTCATACCTCAGTGCATCAGTTCCATCATTGAACATCATCCCAGGCATATTTATATTACGAAAATATTGTGTCGAAGCTCACCTTTAAAACCAAAATAGCGACCCGGTTTATGCTAGTCTGCGGCCGTGCTTACCGCATCATGTGCGTAAAATGAGCGATATAGCCAGGTGTGTTGAAACAAACTGGGGTGCTATTTACGCCTCTAAAGTGCACTAAGATGCAAAATTCTGAAACGTAAATATGCCTGGGATGATGTTGAATGATGGAGCTAATACACTGAGGTGTCAAAGTCAGACAACACCAGTTATAACGGAAAAATCGAGGTGGGTCCGGTGGTGCCCAGTTTGTTGTTTTGTAAACTGTACTCCACTTGGTAGATTACATTGTGTCATTTGGTAATTCACATATGTTGTTGCTTGGTAAGTTATAGTGTTGCTTGGTTAGTTGCGCCAAGTCACTTGGTCAGTTATAATGTCATTATATGGTGTCATCATTACACATGAATATGGTGTCCGACATTTCATAGATTCGCAACAATGTTCATCATGTTGGAAGAATAATTAGATAACAAAATGTTCTTATTATACAACTAGAAGGCGGTCGAAACATCGATGAGTCAAATTTTCTAGTTGTGTAATAAGAATTTGAACAGTGGCATAAGCATTGAAACTGGCCTGGATGAAGTGTGATGTGTTGGCGCTATCAATGCCTTAACGTCGCCTGTTTCTCTGTAGACTATGAAGAAGATGAATGGCCGAGTGACCTCGGGGAACCAAAAAGAAGCATTCCACCGTCAAACGGCAGCACGACATTGCCTGCTACTGCGACAGGTCTGAAGCGGTTCGCTGTGCGCAAGCACACCGACACGCAACTCTACAAAATGGCCGTCACATTGGCGGCCGTCGCTGTCGGCTTCGACATCCGGATCTCAAACACAACGGCAATACATCCACAGCTGCACACGAGTGAAGACGACAAGCGCACGGTTGCGCCATCGCAGCGCAAGAAGGGCGAGTTCATCGGGAAGCGGCGAGACGCGTACCTCGCCGCAGTGCGGGACTCATTCATCGAGCCGGAGCTTAACTTCACAGCGCCATCTACCTTCAGTCATCATACATATCACGGGCATGGCGTTCGCTCGCGCCCCAGTGTCAACTTCAACGCACCGCCGATGCGTTTCACCGAGTCAAAGTTTGAGGGTTTGAACGATCGCCACACAACGCCATCTAGTGATCCAACGGAGAGTCGTACAACTCCTGGCACAACGCCAGGTTCGGCTTACAGTGCATCGTCAGCATATAGCAGTTCACCGTCTCCACTGAAATCGCTACATTCGGACGATGGTAACGACCTTGCACTCATCTCTCTGTCACCTTCACAGGATCGCACTTTCATTGAGCGCCAGATGTCGGACACGAGCAGCTCGGTGTTTGAGACACCCAAGTCTACACCAAAGACGACGCCGCAGCGCTATAATGTGACATTCGAGGATGACGATGCCTGGCGAAGTCCGTCGCATCTGCCGCAACGCTACTCGCCGTCAAGTAACTCATCGACGCCATCGCACAACTACAACAGTGGCACCACCACACAGCACAATGTTGACGGGTCGCCATGTTCGCCGGCAATATGTCCGCCGCCACCGCGGCGACACGAACAGGGTGACACAAACAACTTACATCACAGCACGGCAGAGCGTCCTGTGACGCTTGACATCATTCCGCGGCCACGCCCCAACCCTAGCATACTCAAGAAAATGTCCGTGTCACCGGCGCACACGGCGACGATGACGACGTCAACGACATCGACACACAGTCATGTCACTCCGACGCCGTCTGACGTCAGCAGCAGCGGCGACCACGTGTCGTTTACATCGCCGTATTCCGTCATGTCGCCTGGCAGTACTCCGCCGCATGTCCGACACCAGACGACACTGCTCGACATCGACGTTGAGGGACAGTGGCAAGACAGTACAAAACCACTGCCCGTCGCTCGTCGTCAGGGCGGCGCCACTCGTCACCTGAATAACAATGACTTCAGCTAGTTGGAGCGTCCAGCTCTGGGTCACTCTGTGGCTTCAAACAACATTTTTATTGTGATCGGTACTGGCTACAACATCATATACGACTTATTAATGTAGGTATCTGGGATTGAACTTTGTTTGTCTTTGGACTCCATTGATGACAAAGTGGTCAGTGTCATAAGATGTGTTGGAAAACATCATTTATTGGATCCTTTGTCTCTAAACTGACACTGTCTTCTCTGATAAATTTATTTAAAATTGGGTACCTGTGAAATTCATCCATTTATTTGCAGGTTTATCGGAGTCAGTTTATGATGTATGCCAAACTGCAAACATGTTCAAGGCCATTCAAAATACTGTTTTTGTACTGCATTTAGGCATATACGTAGTTTCAGAATCAAGTCAAAATTATGTTAAATCTTCCATATGCAAGTAACAACTTATCGTAATCCAAACAAAGAATTTATAACGATTTTAAAATGCTAAACGTAATTTACACAAATTCAATAGATTCATGTAATCCACTAACATAAGCTATTTTTAATGGTCTTGCAGGTGTTTTGGCAGCAAACTGCCACAATACGAAAGTGTATTTATGGGAGAAGCGTATTAGTAGACATCTAATATTGTGATCTAACACGGGGCAGCATTGTGCTATACATACCATACCATACATCTCCCTGTTCATTCATGCTTCTACTGCATTTCTTTCACTCACACTAGTTGCATCTATCCTACATTTGATCTCCTTTCATCTCTCCATCCTCATGCATTTGATGAATAATATTTGAATAGGTAAAATATTCCTGTACATAAATGTACTCGAGACATCTTGGTGGAAGGCGTCATTCGCTGTGGAACATTGTGTAATCGAAAGCGTACCTACGGCAGTTTATGAGAGGCAATTCCAAAATGTATTCAGGAATCACAATGTGATCAAAAGAGCATGCTCAGTTCGGAGTTTATCATGCGATTACACAAATCACAAGAGTGATTGTGAATCGATTGGTTGACGAATATCTGCTCTATTACTTCCGTAGTAGATTCGCTTTACGTCCATCGTGATCTAACTCCAGCTCGTGTTGTTTCAGTCAGGCATTAATTTATGATCGGCTTTTATACTGAATGTGTGTGTGTGTGTGTGTTGTCGTATCTAACAGAGGCATTCCGTAGTGGGGCGCATGTGGTGATTAATGACAGTGGGATGTGCGTCATCACTAGGGCTCGTGACATTCAAACACATGGCCCAATACACCATAGCTACCTCCTATACACAGTAGCTACATGTACAGTAAGGTAGCTTTAGTAGCTACTTCACTTGGCAGTTGTCAGAGAAATGTGGACGCCCAAGTACATGCTGGTAGCTAATTGTGTGGCTCAGTATGTGACAGCTACCTAAATATATATATATAAATATATATGAGTAATATCTTTATTTATTTCACAGTAATTTTACCTTTTTTGTTTTATCAACAATCTTCATCAGACAGCTACCACTAGATGGTGACACAGTAGCCATTGTGCGCACACTTTGATTGCTGGTAGTAGTCAGTGTCTCGGAAAAACGGTGAACTGAATGTGAAATAAGTAAAGATACTATTAAGGACTCAATTGAAGTGTCGAGTCTGACGAGCCTCCTCCTAACTCAGCCGGCTACACAGGTGTGTGGCTCAGTACGTTGTCGCCCGGTATGTCATGGCTACACAGGTAAAGAAACCAAAATGCAGCATTGTGTTGAAAATGGTGCCTTGCTGTCACGTCATAAGTAACTAGGTGGGAAAGCTGTTGTAGGAATAAATAGACATGTGGCTTTCTATTTTGTTTAGGCAACAGACAGTTACGTTATCGTCACCTTTGACCCCCAGGTTTCAATGGCAGCTGCCGCCCGTTTGATATTCACCTAAAATAATATTATGGTTTCCAGTCTTTCATTAGTGGTTTTACTTATTTGCTGAAGTATCTCCTAGATGGCAGCACTGTTCGTGTTATCTGCTAACTTCAGTTTTTGTGGGGACAGTTGCAGAAGAGTGATTGCAAGACAATTAGAATAATCGTGTTTCCCTGTTAGCACCACCATGTTGACAACTGTAGTTCATCTTATGTACTTATGCATGTTTTCTAATCATAAAATTTATACTTACGTTGCTTGAAAAGTCAATGCAGTAAGATTCAAGAACTTTATTGTCCATTTAAAACATTGCATTAAAAATACATAAATTTTCCTTTAGTAAGGGTACTACTGTTGCCAAATATTCACTGATATTTCCATAATATATGAGCCAAAGTAATCGTCCCTATTTAGGGCATGTTGTGTGAGAACTGTCTACATGGACACCCCAGTAGACTGCCACACAAAGGTCACAGCTGTGTTCTCCATGGCCTGCCAAGCGTTGACATTACCGGTGAGAAGTCCACACTACTTTCATGTTACTGATAGTACTGGTACATTTCTGGCTGGCTGGTGTTTAAGTTACTGGCATGTTGGTGAAACGACAAGTTACAAGGCCCAGTGCAATATTGGATGTTTCTCGCAGCAATCAGGTGATCCTTTATTGCCCACCTGTTGGCAGTTTACCCTATGGGGTTGAACTAACGGGGTCATCTCATCAGTTTGCTAAATACATAAAATGTTTAGTGCTGGTTCAAACAAGCGCCCAGTTAATGTCAAATAGTGTGGGCTTGCAATGATAAGCACATTGTTGTCAGTCAAATGGTTGTAATTTATTAAAATCCTCCAGATGGCGCTACATTCACAGAGATGCAGAAGATGGTGTCCCAAAGTATTTGTACCTTACAAACTTTGACAAACATGTAAATTAAATTTGTGTTTCTTCTATGATTGTCACAAGTTACATGAAACATTCCTAACTGATCAATGGATGGTTTTGAACAATTGAAAACATGCATAACATTGCAAACAATTGTCTAACATCTAGTACGAAATCTTGTATGAACATCTGCTATCACGAACTTACCTGCCAAATACCAAAATCTGTGATGGATATGATTGGCTTAAGCTCTGAACTGTCTTCTCGGTATATTCTTGGGAGGTTCAGTGAAATGCCGCCAGTCGTCGTCGTGTTTATTTACGGTGCAGCAGACCCCAGCAGTAGGTAAACTTAATTGTTTTCTGTGATAATTATTATAGCAGCATAAACAGATGTGTCAGGAATTTGGTGGTTACCGACCAGAATTTTCACGTGGCCCCAGTTAACAAGAGAAACTGAGCAGTGTATGTCAAATTGGCTGCTTTTGGGGGGGGGGCATCATGTATGTTTTTTCACGATTCCATTTGTTGGTGTGTATCGCTGGAACTGGATGAAGATTTGCATATATTGTGTTGTTTTTCAGTGAGTTTTATAGTTTTGTATGTTTGTTTCCGAACATAACATCATATCATGTGTTGTTTTGTTTATGATTAATTATGGCAGTTATGATATTGGTCATGAAAATATCCCGTCGATGGTGAACCATTTATGTTGAGATTGTGGTTCGTTGTCCACTCAACACCTCCCCAGCTGGTTTCTTGTGGCACTTCAAGGTCTTGTGCATGACGTGTTGTCCTCTTTGGGGAAACCACCCAAAGTGGGCAGGGCACTAATTTGACAGCGCACTGATCAGTATCTTACACAATATTATTCAGGACTCAGGCAGTCACATCTGAAATTGCATTGTTTAAATTAATGCAACTTTGTAAATGAGTTACTTTTTATCAGAGAAAAACGGAAATTAACGTTTTTCACACATTTCACTGTATTGGTGCTTTTGTGGTTACTGTACATTGGCGGAATGAAAGTTTGACAAACTGTTCATTGATAAAGCGACCGATATGGTCCCGTTCTTGTTAGGACGTTGTAAGCATGCACTGCAAGGTTCTTGAATTATTGTGCAGGTGAACACTTGGTTTGTATACAGCAGGTATGGGAAATGCCTTCAGTTTTTAAAACTTTGGTACTGCTTTCATGTACTGCCATTTTACCAGAAGTTAGTTACATTTAAATCAGCAAAAATAACACTAGCTTCATATTTTTGCAGACCTTTATCAACTTTAGAATTTCTCCGGCAAAGGAGCGTCTGTCTTTTATTCCACTTGCTGCGTCCAGTCAGGAGTGTTAGATTGTGGTGTCAGGCAAGTACGTTAAGCATTCCATTGTCTCGATGCTACCCAGAATGCATAGGATGCGAGTCTACAGATGTGTAGTCAATGTGTATTTATTATGATGTTAACAATCATGTCAGACTTCTTAAAACGGTCGGAAATTTGTTATTGCATGAATAAATGTTTTTTTGTCACCTCAAATTATGAACACAAAGAAAAACGTTTTTAGGATAATTGTGTGCTATTCTGTTTGGTAAAAGTGTTACGGTATGGTGTGTGTATGTGTGTCTTTCGTAGGTGATCAAGTGACATTGGAGGTGTGACGAGTACGATCGCTCCATTGTCTCGCGTGATTGCTTCAAAAAAGATCAGCATTCGGTGTGTCGGAGTTTGCGAATGAGATTTCATTTTCATGAAACATACTTGTGAAGTAGGAGTCTAACTCGGTGTTTAGAATGTTTGTCTGTAGATGTAACAAAACCATCATTTCACTTGTGAAAACATTGACTTAAATTGAACAAGTATCATGGGGGTATAAATAAGTTCCGCCATTTATTAACTGTGGCATTCTTGGTACTGGGAGAACTTGTGATTAGTCATTTCATTCACCTCTCGGACACACTGCCTTGTTGGTACATTATTACGATTACATGGGATGCGTTTTCAGCAGTTGAAAACGTAATTTATGTCAAATGTGTACATATTGAAAGGCCAAATGTAAATCGGTGGCTGTGGTTGCGACCGCGGTCTAGGGACGCGGTCGACAAGCATCCACAAATATTTGTTATTTATAAGATGTAAACATATTCTAATGAATTTGTGCTGGCACAGATTAGAGGATGTGCGATTCGTGCATCAACGCGACTCGATCATTCCATCTTTGTAAACTTAACACGTCTGCCAAAATTCCACGTCTTGTGTCATTGACTTTGTTTTATATATTTATATATGTGCACACGTATAGGTGGATATATATATAAATATACAAATATGTGTTAATACATATACATATATATATACACACACGTATATACTGATTTACCTGCACTGCACTAGACTGGTCTTCTCTCTTCTACCAGTAAATCGACTAACATTGTTTTGTAACGAGGTAGCTGCCTTGTGTATGTCGGACTCTGATACGTCTTCAACTGTCGACACTGGTCTGTGTCGACAGGACAATGATCATGTTCTTGCAGTGAACAATTCCACTGTGTCAGATACAAATGCTACCTACTTCACAACTGTACGTTTGAAAATAAAGACACTATTTTATTTATCATTCCGAGTCATATCCTGTCTGTTCTCTCGTAGAATATCGAATAATCATCTGCCAAATGCGACCAATGACCACAGAAACCGGTCATGTGATCACTATATTTACCAGTTATGATTTACCATGGAGACCAGTTCACTAATGCCCTTACGAGCTCATTTTTTCGGCATGTCATGGAAATGGTGTATTCAATGATATGGCAGTGGCTTTTTGCATTTTGAAAAGCTTAAATTTAACAATGGATTCTGTTCAATGATGTTCTTTATAAGGTCATTGTCTTAGAGAAACCTCCGAAGACGCTGACAGCGACAGTTTAATCAATGATCAGACAGGTCCTACTGTATACTCATTATGTCGGGAAACCAAGTTTACTTATGTTCATTATGGTGTGAAATTGTTGTGTTTACATCTCTATTATTTATTGAAACCATCAATTTTTGGGCACTTTGACAACATCTTTGTCATGTTTATTTTATTTACTTTTTACAATAAAAGAGCACAGATAAGTGATGCACATTTTCTGGTGTAAATTGTACACGTGATGAGTCCAACTTGGATTTCTCTCCATTTTGCACGAGACCTCCATCACTGCAATTCAATGTCCTCAGTACTGTAGTCACAGAGACTTCATTAAATCCATTTTCACTGAGAATATTCCTTTTTACATAACAGTCGTGGCACATAATTGTGCGTACAAACTAACACACGAACAGCACACACACACACACACCCATGTTATGGCTTAAAATATCTTGACTGTGCACTGCTTTCTACACAATGAAGCTGCCCCACTGGATGTGAACATATAGGGCAACGCCTTTCTTAAAAGTGCATTCCAGAGAGACACAGTTCCAGGTTGTTAGACGATCTCGTCCGTTGAGGTATCAGCCTCACGAGGCAGCTGCCTCGGCCAGTTGTCGCTTCTCCTCTTTCCTGCAAAGGATAATAGTTCTGTCAATGACCATCTACATCAATTCATTACACATGCGCAGTGTTCAACATTATTGCCAATCTGGAAAACAAAAGGCAAATGTTTGGCGTTATGCACCTACCTACAAGACCTAATACAAACTATCCATTTGCAACTACAATCACATTTTTAATGTCGGTCGTTTATTATGGAAAACATTTTGCACATACAGCCACCGAATTTCATGAACCGTGCCATTTTGGGCAGAATATGACATCATTAATTCTGTGTACTTTCTGTAGGCTACACACAGAATAGTTATCCACTAGTTCAACAGATGGCGCTGTGTGTGTGCACTATGTAGCAGTATGCATTTAGACTGGACGGCATACTGTTATGGTAGTCTCGCTTAACCGACTGTCGCCTGGCTGCATGACTTCGCCAGAACGATAGTCTGGCTCTGAATGACCCTTCTGAATGTCATCCACTAGATGGCAACATTGGTAAACTCATGAATTAAAGTGTCATCAATTTATAAAGTTATATGTCACGTATTGTCAGGATTTGCCGTGTATTAATAATTATTAGTCTCGCTTAACCAACTTGTCTGGCTGCATGACTTCGCCAGGAAGATAGTCTGGCTCAGAATCGCATTTTGACTGCTTACTGCCAGTTAGCACATCTATCCCCCAGAATGTTGATATATTATGTATATTTTCGATAACGAAATGAAATTACGAAATAGTGCCCGAAATAGTATTGTACAAAATAAAATGAATCTTAAACTAAATGAACACAAACAAAAGTTTCGAGTACTCTGTGGGATTCGAACCGAGGACCCTAAAAATACCAGCTCGACACCCTCCCGATTTTTGTACTTTGGCAACTACATATATTAGTTAGCAGTCCGACCGTTGTGCGTGACATTGATTGCACTTTGTTTAATTGAATTTGTCCTTGTTTGGTATTTATATCATGCTTATTCACACTTAGTCTTTTGTTTCTGCTCACATTATGAGTAAACCACAGCCATTTAAATGTTGATTGTAGTTGCAAATGGTTAGTCTGTATTAACTCTTAGGTGCGTAACACCAAAACATTCCCTTCTGTTTCCCTTGAACTCTAAGTTACTCTTTGATTGTACAATTACCTCTCATCAAATCCTTTTGACCTTTACAATCCTAGAATTAAACCAATCACAAATCATAATAATTTGATTACAGTCACAGCAAGAATTATCTTTATTGATGGTGTAAGTTATTGATCGAATACAGCATAAATGGCCACTTAATAGTGGCACTGTCATCATATTTCCATATGATGTATTGCCAGATCCTGTATTGGCCAATTCAACCCATAGAGAGAAAATTCATCAATAACGTTCTTGAAATTATAATGTCTGACTAATTTTAAAAGCACATTCACACAGATGTATGCAACTGTTTCAGCACATGGCAAATCATGTATGGAAACTGTTAGGATTTCATGTCTATCTGAATTGAAGGTCAACTAAAAAGTGTATTTAATGCCCATAGACACTCACTCAAGTTGTTTGTAGAATTTTTATTTAGTAACTTTTTATGAATTATCGTATTTGTTTTGCCTTGGCTGCCTTCAGATAGCCATACTGACCCTCATCCTTGAGCCAATATGTCAACCCACAGATCAATACCAAGGCAAAACGAAAATGAATAGTTAGTAGTACGTAATATTAACTGAGTAATGTTCAGTGTAAAATATATTACTGTGGGGTGCATAAATTATAAAAATTCCTGGAGGAAACACCCTGTGTATGCCACCCCAACTCACTTCTTCATGTCAGCCTTCCTCTGAGCTCGCAGAACCTTCGCCAAATCTTCCTGCTCTTGTAGAAACTTCACATTCATGAGTTTCTTCATCTGTTGCCTCTCGTAGTCCTTGATTACACCCTCCCTCATGTTCTGCCAAACAGACATACAATGCTAGTATTGTGAACTTCATTCATTTCAACATAATAATACAATTGAAAGTGTGTGACAAGGGAGGGAGAGGGGCTAAACCTTCCATCTCCCACCTGATGGCGAGCCAAACCCCCCTCTCCCTCCATCTTTCACAGACTACCTTCCACCAATCCCACTTCCTATCAAGTTTAAGACCAACCTCCCACCTTCCCTTTCCTGTCACCCCCAAAAAAATTAAGTGAGACAGGTTCAATGCTATTGTTGTCTTCAGTTCTAGAACAAACACCCCAGTTTTTACATTTTACCGAGATAGAGAACTGCTGGACCACTGAAACTGCCCTTTAATCGTGGAATTCTATCCAGTCCTGGTCAGGTTGATATTACAGGTTGGTTGAAAAATGAGTCTGAAACAAGACATTTAAAAAATAAATATCACTAAGTAACTGATACAATGAATTCACTAACCTTGATTTATTCTTGTATTAATTAATATATCTAGGACTGGACTATGAAACACCATGTTAACATGGTTCAAAATTGATAGTCGTTCAATGGCCCGAGTCTAGCAACACTATTGTCAGACAATCAAAGCAATTCCACAAGCTATCGAAAAAATGAAAGCAGTAATAAATAAAAGGGTAATACTGAATGTTTCAACTTTGTACTAATTACCAAAAAATGTTGATTTGTTAGCCACTTCTAAACATGTGTTTTTTTATATTTGAATACAAAATTTATATTCAATATTTAATATGTACATCTAGAATCGGTCTTACTACTTGCAATCATCATGCGGCATAAAGAAGACTACAAGTGGGTTGACAACATGAAGAAGACTACAAGTGGGGTGACAACATGAAGAAGACTACAAGTGGGGTGACAACATGAAGAAGACTACAAGTGGGGTGACAACATGAAGAAGACTACAAGTGGGGTGACAACATGAAGAAGACTACAAGTGGGATGACAACATGAAGAAGACTACAAGTGGGGTGACAACATGAAGAAGACTACAAGTGGGGTGACAACATGAAGAAGACTACAAGTGGGGTGACAACATGAAGAAGAGGGTTCTGGATCTGAATCTATACCAAAACATGAAAGACTTGTGCGAACAGCTCCGTCCAGGAGCCACATCCCTTGATGCCTGCCAGCGCGACTCGACGTCCATTGCAGATGCCTTCCATGAGTAGCTGACGCTGCTGGCAAACCCGACACTCGAACCTCACAAGAAAGATTGATGTCTACCATCAATAAATCCGCCCTTACAGACCATACGACAACTGAAAACCATATCATAGACTGGGAGGGAGTGGAAATTATAGACAAAGAACCCAACAGAAGGATTCGGCATATCAAAGAAGCCATCTGGATCAGAAAAACTAAAACACCCATCAACAGAGACGAGGGCAATTACGAACTGCCTCACGTGTACGATGACGTCATTCAGCGTCATAGGTACTGATGAAGTCGGCGTGACACGTCAACGAAAGCCTCTACCAGGCCATTTAACATGATTCTTGGATATGAAAAATTAAAGTTTCTAATTTGAAAACGAACTATCCTGAAGAATGTTCAGTAATCTCACAAGAAAGTGATTGAAGCAAGATTCAACAAGGTAATCCAAACTGTACACCTTGTCGCCTACTCTCTCCACCCTGCCTACCAAGGAAGCAGCAATCTCACCCCGAAACAGCAGGAAACAGTTCTCAACTAGATTCTCTCTAAGGTTCCCACATACATAAAGTTGCACATCTGCTGGCATTCCAAGCTCAGGAAGCACCCTTTCTGCCAGCTTTCTTCAGTGACACAGCAAAATCCATCCCTCCGGCTATAAGGTGGAAGTCATCTGTGTCAAGAGGTATTCCCCAGAGCTTCGTGGATGTAGTTCTTGTTGTTTAGATCACCACCATCATCTGCTGCCATCGAACGAATGTTCTATTCCTTGGGACTGGTCCACACAAAGTTGCACAACAGACTAGGAAACACAACTGTAAGCAAACTTGTGTTTTGTTATAGAATGCTGAGTGGCAACTTTCAACTGGAATATTAATAACATGACTTGAAGTGAATGTGCATAAAGTGCTAACGACATTGTGCTAAATGTTTGTGGAGAGATCACCAGATTAATAAAAAAACATAATTTTTTAATGTGACCTGACACAAAATATATAATTTTGAGAGTTTGAAAGAGTTGAAGGTGAACTGTGACTGTGAGCATAAACTGCTAATAATACAGTGCAACAGTACTGAGTAGATATTGTCAAATTGACATGAAATGTTTATTTTTAATTAGTCTTGAATTTGTTGTTCTTTTATGCAAGAATGATTGTACAGTGGATTATAATTTTATAAGGATTCCTGATATATAAGGAACACCTGATAGTGGGATCATATTATAGACCACCTAACTCCACTATCGATGCACTATCTGGTCTGGAGGATTTGCTAGGCCGTATTAGCTCAAAATATCCAGCGGCAAACATTGTTTTGGGGGGTGATTTTAATATGCCGGGCATCGACTGGGAAACCAAGTCGGTGATCAGAAACCCCCAGTATGGCAATGGTATGAGTCAGAAGCTGATTGATATCTGCAATGACTTTTCATTGGACCAAGTGGTCAGAATACCAACATGCCTCAACAATATACTGGACCTGATTCTTACCACAAACCCTAACCTGTTCAGAAATATCTCTACTATCAACGGAATTAGCGACCATGACATTGTCACCACCGATCTCGACATGAAAGTACCAATGAACAAGAAGAAAGCGAGAACCGTTTATATATATAAACGAGCAAACATTGGTGCCATTAAAAAAGAGTTAGATGAATTTAATATAAACTTGTTTGGAGAGGATTTCAATTTGCGATCAGTTAATGAGAATTGGAATATGTTTAAATTAATTGTACTGGATAGCATGAACAGATTCATTCCCACAAAGAAACTATCAACTAGGAATAATCTTCCATGGATGACAAGACATATCCACAGACTAATCCGCAAGAAACAGAGACTATATAACAAAGCAAAAAAGACACAAAACAATCAGGATTGGGCTGTCTTCAGGAAGCTCCGGACACATGTAAAAACAGAGCTAACCGCTGCGTATCATAACTATATTGATAGCATGCTTGACGTCGAGTGTAATGAAGAAAGGTCAATCCCTAAGAAATTTTGGTCATACATCAAAAATATAAGAAAGGACTTTGTTGGTATACCATCACTGAAAGACCACAATAATCACCTGGTTTCGTCTAGTAAGGGGAAAGCAGATATACTGTCAAAGCAGTACCAAACTGTCTTCACAAAGGAAGATCTTGTCAACATCCCAGTCATGCCTCAGTCACCATATTCCGCAATGCCGGGAATCACAGTCACTGTACATGGAGTACACAAGCTGTTACTCAGACTGAAGCCCGGCAAAGCGCATGGCCCCGACGCAATCCCAAACAAAATTTTAATGGAGACAGCTGATCAAATTGCACCTTGCCTGGCTAGAATATTCCAACAATCCATCGACACGGGTGAGGTCCCCCTTGACTGGAAACATGCTAATATATCAGCAGTATTCAAGAAGGGTGACAAATCAATCGCAGCAAACTATAGGCCAGTATCCCTCACATCAGTATGCTGCAAGCTATTTGAACACATTATCTACAGCAACATAATGGACCATCTGGACTCTAATAACATCATCGTAGAGTACCAGCATGGGTTCAGGAATAAACATTCATGTGAGACACAATTAATTGGTGCCACAGAAGACATTGCAAAGAATATAGATAACGGCCACCAAACTGATCTCCTAATACTGGACTTTTCTAAGGCCTTTGACACCGTGCCTCATGCACGCCTTATGAGAAAACTCCAGTATTACGGGGTCAGTGATGGAGTCACCAACTGGATTTCAAATTGGCTAACTGACAGAAAGCAGAATGTAGTAGTAGATGGCGAGTCGTCAGAAGAAGTGACAGTCGAGTCTGGGGTACCACAGGGCACTGTACTGGGCCCACTTCTTTTTTTATTATATGTCAATGATATAGGAGAGGGGATCACCTCTAATATCCGGCTTTTTGCCGACGATTGTATTCTATACAGGTGTATCAATGACAGTAATGACGTAGAAGCCCTCCAGTCCGACCTGCATAGGCTGGTGGACTGGTCTGCAACCTGGCAGATGCATTTTAATATCAATAAATGCTCAGTTATGCATATCACCAAGAAGAGAACTATCCACCGATCTCAGTATACCATCAATGGAGACAGCCTGGGAACTGTACACCATCACCCGTACCTAGGCGTGGAGTTCTCTGATGACCTCAGATGGAACACTCACATATCCCACCTATCTGCCAAATCTAACCGTATATTAGGTTTTATAAAGAGAAATCTGTATAAATGCTCAGAGAAAACTAAACAATCGGCTTACTTTGCACTAGTCCGCCCTAATCTCGAATATGCGAGCGCTGCTTGGGATCCATACACCAAAACAAATATTAACGAACTTGAGAAAATACAGCGACGAGCAGCGAGATTTGTAATGGGTAACAACAGTCGGGAAAGCAGCGTAACATTAATGATGAAAACACTCAAGTGGGAGTCCCTAGAGCACCGCAGAGAGGTCAGCCGCCTAGCAATGTTCTATAAATCTGTACATGGAGAAATAGCCCTTCCTTTGCCGAGCCACCTCGTTCACTCAATCAACAACACTCGTGGCCACAGTGAACGATTTATTCAGGTGCCGGCAAGGACTCAGGTTTATGCTAACAGCTTTTTTAATAGAACAATAAGGAACTGGAACGGACTAACCGAAACAGTTGTGTCTGCAGCCACAGTGGATACTTTTAAATCTAGGCTGGGCAGACGACTCTAAAAATTCCCTGTAGGGCTATGCCATATGCCCCCTGTCCCCTATATTGGCGTAATGACCGTATGGTTTTTGCCAATTATTATATAGACAGATAGACATAGACCTGTTTACAAACTTACAAAAAGAACAACTCTGAAGGCCCTGTACAGCCACATTACAGTACTCTGCTATAATCATATGTCCATGGATAAATATTATAAAGGAACACCAGATGTAAGGAATAGTTTGCCCAAGTCCCAATGTGTTCCTTCTGAACATAGTGAGAATCCCCTCTATAATATCTCCAAACAATAGTAAAATTAAGTAAATAGACCATTTAATTACAATTTGTCCATGTCATTGCTTCAAATTTACCAAAATATCCCCAA
Source organism: Escarpia spicata (assembly GCA_963995525.1). Classification (NCBI taxonomy): domain Eukaryota; kingdom Metazoa; phylum Annelida; class Polychaeta; order Sabellida; family Siboglinidae; genus Escarpia; species Escarpia spicata. Next base: position 11,947,001 of record OZ023211.1, read on the forward strand.
TTAGCAAAATTATATATGCATATGGCATGTATTAGATTCTGTCAGTTCCTGACAGTTTCTAATGTCAGAAACTAGTTTCTGACATTGTTTCATCAGCAATACCTTTCTGACCATCAGAAACCCAACCCTGTCCGTTGCAGTAACCACATGACATGTGCTGGCCACACCACAGTTCGTGGCAAAGTTGCAGACCACTACAAATGCAACAGGACTATAATAATGACAATCTCAACTCTGACCCTACCACTACAGTGGAGACGAAATCCATACATCCATGAATCACCAGCATTAATCTAGCTCCAAGTCGAAACGCAGTTGTTTTCCACAAATGCTCTTAAGTTGGTTTCATAATAATAAATATCAAACTATAGATTTAACATAATATATTAGTGTTTTACAAATGTTACCATAAGCTTCATATAATTGAAACATGTGCATCGTAAAAAATAACAGCTATCAGAATTCTCATCCCTGTTCATAGAGTTGATAAACTATACATTGTCAGTGTATAATTTCTTTATAAATTACTTATCACTTAAGTCACAAGTAATGCTAAGAATTGTGGGATGTCAATTCAGAGGGATGACATGAAAGAGAAACTCTGGACACGTTTATTAATTGAAAAATGACAGTCGTTAACAGGGCTGTTTGTTGCGATATGTCACAATCATCATCAATACGTTGAACTGTTTCTGGAACTTATAGACTACTGCATAATGTTTAACACTAAGGCACTCGAAAGCAGTGTCATGTGATCACGAGTGCCAATAAACAGCTTCCTCTCTCCGTTCTCGAACGCCAATCCGGGTAAATTACCCAGGTCCCAGCTCTTACCAAAAACCCTGATTATGATTTGGGCAGCCGTGAACACATCTGCTGCTCATGCGATATATTAATTGTAGCCTTGTAGGCATATCAGAGGGATGCAAACAAATACTTTTTTACTGGCAGTAACAAGATTCTATAAAACCGACTCAGACCACCAGAAATTTGGCACCAATAGATTTTCAGAGGTCTTCTTCTATGTTATGGCAACCTTCATTTGGTTGAAGATCTTGTTATATTTTTGGGGCATGGGGGGGTAATCTTTGGCACTTCAAATCAACACTTGTCAGTAAGTTTTATATAAACACTATTTCATAAAAATCTAATTATGAAAAGTTCAAACATGCAACTGTTAAGAAATAGATGCCAAAAATGCTTTTTTTACTGGCAGTAGGCATACTTTATCATCCAAGTTTGATCTAACAAGGTTCTATAAAACCAATCCAGACTACCAGAAATTTTGTACCAATAGATTTTCAGAGCTCTTCTTTTATTTTATGGCATAATTTATGGCAACCTTCATTTAGTTTAAGATTTTGTGACGTTTTTGGGGGGGTAAGCTTAGCCTTTGCATTGCACTTCAAATCAACACTTGTCAGTAAGTTTTATATAAAACAACATTTCGTAAAAATATAATTATGAAAAGTTAAACATGGCAAAACTGTTAAGAAACAGCACATGAAATAAGACAATAAAACGCTGATTGTTGACAACTGCAACAAGACTTCGTCTGCACGTCCGTGAACGTTACATTGCTGTCATGAACTTGAACTGCGAGCAGCGAAGTGCGTCGATGAATCGTCACTGCTGCGTTATACTTACCATTTTATCATCCGTCTGTTTTCTGTGAACATATATAATTATACCAATGCAGTAGGCTATTGTCCCGCCTAATACGGTCTTTGATACTAGTGACATGTTCTTTATGTAATGTTTTAAAACTGAATATTAAGTTTACTACGACAGACGCGGTCTGTCAACATGTTCACCGTGTATGGTAGAAGTTGCCATGCTAAACGTCTCCAACAACATTTTGAAACGTGCGAAAAATACGGATGCCGTGACAGGTCATTATTTTTCATACAATTCACGGACACGTTCATGGCACCGAAGACGCGTTGCCCACATTTTCAATGTATTAGAGCTAATTGTATAAGTGGCTTCATTATAGTTTTTGTTTAAAGAATTCCGTTAGCCGTGGATTAGAGTTAACATAAGATTTACCTATATTTATATAATACCATTTGCAATGGCAGTATAGGCGAATGGAGGAGCTGCAATCGAGGGAGGAGGTTGACTAAAAGAAAGATTTAAGAAGAGCTCTGGCGAGGAATAGATTGAAGTGGGCTGGACATGTGGAAGAGAACGGCTGGCAAAATGCAGATGCCCAGAGAGTGGAGGGGAAAGGAGGCGAGGAAGACCTAGATCGACTGCGATATGGCAGGACTATGGAAAGATCGAGCTCTAGACTTAATTGGAATGATTGGGAGAGGAGTGGAGAACGAGAGCGAATGATACAGGTGAATGGAGACAGTTGGTGAAGAGAGCAATACAAGATCAGTGAGGTGAAAGAAGAAAAAAAAAAGATAACTGAAATCGAGGAACTGATGACAGGGAAACAAGAGGAGAACAACAACAAATCATTAATTGTAAAGTGAAAATTACATTACATTAGGTAGCATTAATTATAAAATACCCCTATGCAAATTATTGTAAACAAACATTCCATTAGCATTACTTATGTACTTTAACAATATATGTATATAATCCTAACACCATTAACAAAATATGGTTTTATTTAACATATGCACTTTCTAACAGTATATATATATATATAGTTATTAAAATCCATCAGTAGTGGGGATCGAGCTATCATACACATGTGAACAATGGTTTAACTGTCTATTAGAATCTCCATGTGGATGCACGAGATGATTATGCGCACATGTTTCTATATAATTTGTGTTGTCCAATTTATTCAATTACTCTTTCAAAACTCTTGGTCAATAAACTTGTCAGTGATCGATATGAAGGATAATTGTTGGCCTGGCAATTATTATATTTGAGCATTTATGGACACCAAATGTATTTACCAATATTAACCACTTTGGGAAAAAGCAAAACAAAAGTTGTTATGTCTGAACAACATATATATATTAAGTTCGTCAGCACACGTGTGATGTATGCCCCTGTGCTTGAACAAATGTGTGCATATGTCATATCACTATCACTTAAACTCGCTTGTTTTTGTAAAGCATTTCGTTCTTCACTGGAACATCAAATAAAAATATTATGTGTTTCTCTATTCTGTTATATATGCTTTGACATATGACGATGATGTCTAAGTTTTTTTCAAATCGTGACTACAATCATGAATGGTCGTCATTAAGGCACGATGTTTCCGTTCAAGTAAGGCACTTTGTAATTACCGAAAGTGTACATTTAGGTACATGGTGTTTCATGCATAATATATGTCACACATTGTGTAAATGTTTAGAAGGTAGATAAATGTTAAATAATGCAAGTACATATTTATGATTTTTGGTATATGATCTAGCAATGTGTACTTAGTAAGTTCCTATATAAGAAGAGTTCTTATATCCACGTTGGCGTATGATACTCAAATGCTCTGCCTCTGAATATATTAATTCGGTAGTAGATTAGCAGAAAAGAGTTGCGCACACGTCTGTGTTTACTCGTTATTGTGGTTAGTTATTATACCATTTGATTTGGTATTACACTACAATAATTAGCTGTATGCAAAACTGTATAAATCACTTTTGTCGTTTATAGGAATACAGTTTTTTATATTTGTTTATGAACACATTATTTACAGGATTAACCAATGACAGATACCGTAGCATACATGTTTGGTATCTAAGGGCCGCAATCCAAACGTTGGTAATGGGAATCGGATCATTTGTATAGTAATTTTTACCGGTAAGTATGAATTTATATGTATTTCCTGACTTTCACAAAGACGAGCGCAATCCTTATTATTGTATGCACCTAGTCATTGCATTTATCAAACTCCACAATGCCGTAACGGGTATAGGAATGGTTTTACCGGGACCGATAGTAGTAGGCGATACCCTGGCACTGGCAGCCCTGGCCCTGGGTCAGTCGGACACACACTGATACAGTGAACCAGTCCAGTGGCAGTGCTTCCTTTGGGCTTGGCCGGGTTGGCTTTGCAGCTAAGAGTGTGAACGAGCAGGCCCACGACAACTACGTATTTTAGACAACTTTAGCCATAGTTTATAGTATGCGTGACTTTAATGAGTTGAGGCTAGAGTCGACTAAGAAACTTCTGCCTGGCCCTAGGCTCACCCTAGTATCTGAAGCTAATGTGAGTAATGGCAGATTTACAAATGTCAGAAATGACAGATTTGTGTAAACAGATCAATAAACGTGTATGCACTAACAGTTAACAACTTTAAAACTAAATATCCAAATTACATCAATGACTACTGATTGGGGGGGGGGGCTATATATGAGCCAAAAGGCTCCCTGCCCCAAACCCATTTTGAGATCAGCGACTCGGATCTGAGTCATATTTTCATATAGGCTATAGCCACAGGGGTAGAAATAACTTCAGAAATGTTGGTAGCCAAAAATTTCCAAACCAAAACATCATTGTGACCAGACCTGGGGCCGAGTACATTTTTATGAGTACAAGTACGAGTACTTTGACGATGGATGAGTACGAGTACATTGCTAAAAGCTGAGTACAAGTATGAGTACATTCGTACGAGTAAAAGTACGAGTACATTAAAAAATATATAAATATTAAATAATAACGTATTTTTAAATTATTAATTAATATAATTTATATAACTCAGCACAACTGAATATGCAATGGCAGTTGATCAATTTTTTTTATGAGAAAAACTAACAAAACCTCTATTTCATCAACAATGAAATTCACTTCATTGGCATTCATTGCAGTGGCATCCTATGATCTTATCATCTATTTGCCATTGCACCGAATAAACATGAGTTGTTCACAGGTTTAGTCTTTCAGGCTGCACTGTTCAGGGCAGAATACTTTCTTGGCTATGCAAAATACCCTTTCAACTGGGGCTGATGAGGCTGGAATGCTGAGATGGTAAGGGACCAATTGAGCCAGAGTTCGAAAACTCAGAACTGCTGTGAGTCACTGTGACAATCTGTACATGGCTGACTGAGGTATTCGTTCACCTCACGTTCATCTGCTGATGTTATAAGTTTGCAATTTATATTTTCTGATCGTAGACTACTAGTTGTTGAGAGGGTTAGCACATGTCCACATAACAGGCTCAGCATCCCCTTTGGACTTTTTAGTCAGGCTGCTGGCATGGGATTATACTAGTGTAGGAGACAGTCTGACTTAGCAGTTAGCTCTGTCAGCCAGTGGCAGGTGGCATGGTCTCCATACTACATCAAAGGCATTTCCTGTCTAACTGGTGGGTTAACTGCTAATTGACTCTTTATGGCTTAATTAAACAAACAGGTTTATGGCCTGAACTGCAAGCCTACAATTAGTATGTTTGCTTAACAGGGTGTTTCTGACTGGGAAAAGATGCTGCCTGTTGCCATGTTTGGATATCATAGTCATTGTTACCAGAGAATGAGGATGTACTGGGATGTGTAGGGATGGTAAGGTTGTATACTATCAGAAATAACAAAGTATTAAAACTATTTTTGAACATTTATATATTTCAGGAAAGTTTCATTTTATAACCAAATATATTTATTTTGATGAAATAATTGTTACCAAAAAATAATAAAATATAATAGTGCTGCTTACACAGAAATAAATTATTATGTGTAAATTATAGTATACCCATGTTACAACTTATACTTAAATGTTTCTGGATTGTTTAATTATAATGCCTGAATAAATAGGGGGCAAAACTACACCATACAAAACATCTTTTAATTTAAGGGCGCTATTGTTTTTAAACAGTTATTAAAAAAATACAAAACAGAGTAAAATAAACTTTTTATTTACAGTAAATGTGTTTCTGATATGCAATGTTAAAATTAGGAATTACTAAAATAAAATGTATATTCAGTGTATGAATTAAATACATGTGGCTGTGATTTTTAATTAATATATGATTTATTTATTTTTTAATAAGCTTTATTTATACAAATGTTTAACTGTCCCGTTTGGCAATGGTGTCACATTGCTAAAGGCACTATACACTCTTTGTTTTTAATGTATTTAGTGCAACTAGATTGCTCAGAAAGTTGACTTTCCAGTACATGGGAAGTGCAGACGATCCACTTGCGACATTGTTTTAAACTGCCTGTCAATAACATAAGTTTGTTACATCAGCTAATGATAGAGCCAGTATAACAGGTGGCATCGAAGGTGGTCATTTGACATTGTTGGGTTTAATTCCAAGGTGCAACAATGATGTCTTTGAAGTGGTTAATTGGTTACAATTGTTGTAAATTACTGGGTGAGTGATCACTTGGGATGAGTTGCAACTAGCAGTGCACTGACAATTGCATCATCATTGACCCATATTTTGCAGTAGACCACCGGGCTACTGCTGTCTCCAACTGTGGTAGCCCGACGAAAATTGTGGTAGCCATGGGCTATTTCGAACCTTGTAGCAAGATCGAGCTGGAATGTAAAGAAACACTTTTACTTAAGTAGAAAAGTATAATTTTCTTGAGTAACAAAGTACATTTTTAGAAGTATTTTTACTTGCAATGAAGTACAATTAAGGGGTACTTTTTGTGAATGTAATGAAATATCCATAATTTCTGTGTTAACATTTTGGAACTTCTAAGTTTCTGACAGATCTTCTGTGCCAGAACCCAGAACTGTTTGCCCCAACACAGATCTATAATTATATTGATATCAGCGGGAACTACTGGTGATAGTTTGTGATTGGCTGATTCATTACCATTAGCTGGCATGATTACCAGGTGGCATACAAGTTGCAAATAAAATACAAGCCATTTACTTAGAAAAGTACTTTTGTGTTTACTTCAAGTACATTTGTTTACTTTTTTATTTGTACTTCAAGTAAATTAAAAAAAAATTACTTGAGTAGCTTTTTTACTAGTCACTTGTACTTCTACTCAAGTACAACATAAATGTACTTCTACCGGCTCTGGCTATAGCCTATGTACAGTTCAAATCCGACTTGCATAACTGAAATGTAGTTAGAATATCAGCAATTCGTTACTTAACTGGCCAACATTATTTGTAGCCTGTGCATACCAGCTATGGTTCAGCTACAGCCCTGGAGTCAGTGGGGTGAGGGATAGGAGGAGGACAATAATCTTAAGGGGATGACAGTTTGCCTGAGAGACCGATCCAGGGGACCATTTCACTAAAATATTGAGCTCATAAGGAGAATCCATCATTAAACAGAAAACATTGTCTAATTTAAGGAGTGTTTCCAAAATGCTTTTCACAAACATGTTCAACAACTCTGGACATCACAAGCTAAAGAACAATATCTCCATCATGCTAATTGATAATCGACACTGTAGGCACAATAGATTGAAGCGTTGTAGAAAAGAGTTTGAAAATACGTCCCATCGACCACTTTTCAACAACATATAACTCTTTGCTTTGTGCAAAGAACTGTTAAAACAATCTTATAAGTGGCACTGCCTTATCAATGAGGACACTATTTCAGTGATACACCAGCGAACTTTTCTGCCTACTCATCCCAGTCTTGCCACTGAACATTGACAGTTTTTGGTGTACAGAGAGTGCCAACAACTTCAACCAAGATTTTGTTGTCAGGTATATAGTAATTTGAAGGTAGCAGTGTGCATTTTAAATTATATACAGCTGAAACTCTGATTGATTAGCAAATGCCACAACTACCTGACCATTGCAGAGACATAAATCTTTAATGCACACCTCAATGGGTCATGACACCAATGTTGAGCAGACAGGTCCTAATTACCTAAAATTTTGAAGACTTATTTGGCTGTGACCAACTGGATCTTTGCTTGAATCTTGACTAAAGATATGCACATTGAAGAAAGTGAGCACATAGGTGTAACGTAGAGCCCATCATGCACACAATTACATATGTGTAATTTTCTGGCTTGGGGCCAATTACATTACAATGTAATGTATTAGTGTTTTTTCTATTACAATTACATGCTGAAAACAATGTAATATATTACTATTGCATTTCAACCTATTACAATTGCTATTTATTGTATAATATAGATTATGCATAAATATTTACTTAGGAGTATTGAGTACTAACTACAGTCTCTAAGGATAGAACATATTTGTAATTTTATATTTCAGTATCATACTGGAATAAAAGACAAAACGTCTTTGTCACTTGAAGTGGATTATAATCAGTGTACACATAATTAAACCTGTTCTACAACTGTTTGGTGGGCAGTTAACTACTCGTTCAAGTATGAATAGATCAGGATGTTTTTCACCCTGTGGTACTTTAGGCAGCAGACAACCACTAAACTCATAGGCTTGTATAAAAAGGGGTGCTTCATGAAAAGGATAATTGGCTTGAGAACAAGCTTCAAAGCGCCATTGAATTCCCTTTGCCAATCAGCAGTAGTTATAGAAAACTAATAAATATATTGCTCAGCCATTCCAAGGTTACTTCCGTGACAAAAGCTACTAAAATTGTAGTGATATTGTTCTATTGCATCTAAATACTTGAACAAATTTGAAATGTTGTACAGTTATTTCAAAGACCATAAACAGCTCAGAGCCACTCTTTAATTTAGCAAAACAATTTTGTAATTCTGTTAGCAATTTTAAGATACCTAAATGAGACAAGCTATAAGAAACAGTCATTTTCTATTTTTAGAGGGTATTAGATGTGCATGACTTCCATGACAGAAAAAAACGTGACTTCTGCGACGAGTAACTCCAGCAGTATAAAATAAAATGCAAAAGTTGTTAAATTCTTATTATTTCTTTTCATAAAATCCCAAAACACAAACCACAATAAAAAATAAAGTCGAAAGTACAATTTGATCAAACTTTCTTAAAATAATTTATTCTCAATTTCAAATCCTAAGCATACATGAAGTAAATGAACAATAAAATGTGGCTGAATTACAGTTAAATGTATGATGTAGGTTTATTTATTCATGTAACTACTTGAAACAAACAGTTTGGGTCTCAAGTATGCTCAAATCTAGTTTTCTGGCTTCCTATAGAGTGTCGGCATAAAAAGTTGACCCCTATTATTAACTATATACAGAGTTGGTATTGCACACACACACCGCACACACACACTGCACGCACGCACGCACACACACACACACACACACACACACACACACACACACACACACACACACACACACACACACATTATTGGTTGACTTGATTAAGTCAAGTAAAATCCACTGTAGAAAATGTTATCCATGTATAATACTCTTAACAAAGTATACACTAAACCAGTGTTAGGAAACTAGAATCTTGAGGAACTTTATGTCAGACTTGTATTTCTTGGTTCACATTCATCAAGCCATAAATGGTTGCTTGGCCAGTGTGTGGTACGTTGCATCTTAGCATGTTTTATTGAATCATGGACATTTGCTCACAGGACAGTTTCACATTCTTGGTGAGCAACTGCCCAGTGAGCATTTGAGCAATGAGCAACTGTGTGGTCATCAGGGTCTGTCTGGTCATCAGGGTCTGTCTGGTCATCAGGGTCTGTCTGAGCACTGTTTTATTGATTCAGTGATTGGTTGCGTTCCTAACTAGATGTACTGGGTGTACTGGGTGTGGTAGAACTGTGGCTACTGCTAGCACCATGCACCCTAACTGAACAAGAATGCAAGCAGAACGAAAGTTGGCCTGTAATTCCTTAAATTACGAAAATACCTGGGGCCTATTTCATATTCTGCACAAAGGTCCTCTTATCATTGGTCGCATTTAACATACAGTTGTTTGGTATGATTTTCATGTTTTTGATTATTGCTTATGCCTGTTGCTAATTTGTTGACTGAATGCAAAAATCTGATTCAAACATATGTTTGCCTTGTTGTCTGCAGCAAACTACTAACTAGCCACAGTTCCGAGTCGCCAACCCAACTACCAGAACATGGAGTCTTATCCCACATAAACTTAGGTATCATGAAACCAGGCCCTGGATCTTTAATGGAGCAGAAACTCATTGTGAAATAGCTTTGCCATAAAAAATATCTGCATTCAACAATTTTCTTAACAGACTTGGATGTAGTGTGGAATCAACTCATATTAAGACATGTATGAACACAACTTCAAGTGATCAGAGAACTCAAGATGCCTAAATCAACAGTCTTTCTATCCAATAGTGCATTTATAATTGGCTGAGAGGCTATTTAGGCTACAAGACTAGTACAATTAAGTCTACCAGTGGTAGACATTTAATGGGACTGGCATGGTAGGTGGTTTTGGCACAGTGCTGCTAGTTGAATGAACCAGTTATGAGTGGCCAAGTCTTATTGTGTAGACACAAGTCAGGTAGGTTCGCCAACCTTTATCCAGACATAGACAGTAATGCATGTTGTAATATGTGCTGTTGATGGCAACTGATGACCTTCAAGTCTTTGTGTCGGAACTCCAGCATGCTGTCTGAAACAAATGTAGCATATTATATTCCAGGTAATCATATTGATAAAAAAGAATCAAGTATCAATATATGGCTGTAGAAGCACAGTGACAGAGCGGAACCCTGAAAGAGCATACCAGTACCACAGACAGTGGTATAATTATGTAGTTGAACAGCTTTTGTACATGATTTGCAGCATAGCTTAATGCTTTTCAGAGAAGTTGTTGATGTTAGAAAAAACTTAAAAGATCTTGGGGATTAAAGCACTATGATTTGTAATACAAGACTACAAATAGGAATGAGATATTTACAATTGTAAGTTTGTAACACATCTGTCAAAATTTCATTAATGTAGCATCATTATTTCTAGATACGTTTCCAAATTGGAAAAACACCAGTTTTAGGAAACGTGTAAACAACTGCCAAAGATTGAGTGATGGGATTTATTGCATGGCAGAAGCAGACTTTATTTGTGAATATAAGTTACTTAGAGGTATGTAACTAACTAAGTCATCTTAATTAATAGTAAAGATAAAATGCTATCAGAATATAGCAGAAACATATTTTGAGTACTTTTGTGAGAAAGTGTCATTTTAGTTGTAGTGTTTGTCCTAGATTCAATGGAAATGACAGTGCTCCGTGTAACACATTGGCAATTGGAGAGTTGGCTGATTCGTTGTCTTGTGTAAACACCGATCAATAATGCTATATATCAACCTGACTGGACATGTTTCATATGGCTGTACAGAAACGTCAGTTCACGTGTTTGCACACAAACATTGTGATATGAATAGCACACAGTCGTCACAGCTGAGCGCGGGTGATGCGGTGTGGCTAGATCAGCTGATGTATTCATAATGGATTAACCATTGCATCTGAAAGTTGCATGCATTGATGTTAATAATTTATAAGGACAATGTGTTAAAAATGCCTCCTTTCAGACGCAGCTGGCATGGAACAACAGGTCTGGTTGTCTGCCTGTGGGCTATTGTTGTCGGTCTGATGGCTAATTGAATTGGAGCTTGGGAAAGTAGATGTCCAAAGGCATGCTCGGTCAAGTCAGTAGATGGGTGTTAACTAGAAGAGTGCAGGGTAGACCTACATCTACATCGTTAACGGAAAGAACCATTCAGTCTATAATGCCATGGTCATGCCAGGGACAGCATCACAATATATAAAATCAAGTTAAAAAGAACATGTCTTATTATTAATTGTTAAAATGGTGCCTATCCCCTTGGATGCTCTCCACGGGGTTTCCAGTACAATAACTAACATAAGTTATTTTCTGTTGCATTTAAAAGTTACAGTTTTATATTTCATGGATGAAAGAGTGGGTAACTGTGCATGGAAAGAAAGTATATTTGAATGCAGTGGTTTCAACCAATGGATGAATGAAGTGGTGACGACCATTTTATCTATTGTAATGACTAAAGATGTTGAGATAATTTGGCAGACTGTCAGCAATTTGGAGGTGTAATGCTTTGCAGAAGATTAGTTCTCAATGTGTCTTTGGAGTATTCTCCATTTCACATAACTGAGTCTCTCTTGGTCCAGAAATAGAATCTAAAAAGTGGCTATATAGCTGGACTAGTTTCAATGGTTAAGTAATCGCTACACCAACCTATATTAAATATTTTGTTGTTCTCAGTTTGCAGTGCTGGCAAGAAACTGCAGTGATGACAGCTGGAGCCATCACAGTGCCTACAATAGTGCCACTGCGCGCACCACTGCCAGGCCAACACAAGTTGTTCATAGACACCAGCACTCCGGTGGAACTCAACTCAGGTATCTGCTCCAGTCACATTGTATATCTGTCATAGATCGACTCCAATAGAGCTCAGGTATCTGCTCCAGTCACATTCTATATCTGTCATACATCGACTCCAGCAGAGCTCAGGTATCTGCTCCAGTCACATTCTATATCTGTCATACATCGACTCCAATAGAGCTCAAGTATCTGCTCCAGTCACATTCTATATCTATCATACATCGACTCCAATAGAGCTCAGGTATCTGCTCCAGTCACATTCTATATCTATCATACATCGACTCCAATAGAGCTCAAGTATCTGCTCCAGTCACATTCTATATCTGTCATACATCGACTCCAGCAGAGCTCAGGTATCTGCTCCAGTGCACAGGGACAGTTTATAGAGCCTTGGGGGGACACAGGATTTAGGTGTAGTTTTTTAAAAGCTCGGGATGTAGTGACAGATTAGGTTGAAAAGGGACGACTAGATTAGGGGTTCAGGTAGATTATTGGGTGCAGAGTCACAGAATGGGAAACAAGAATATTCAGAACTGCTTTGAATGTTCAAAGAGCCTTTTTAATTTTGTCTAATGTGTACTAATAGTGTAACTGTTGTCTTATGTTTTATTACGTTCCAATCCAAACATTTTATATAGTGTCTCACAAAGACAAAATGGATATTGGTCCAAAAAGCAGGAGGTCTCCCAATAAAAGTGAGAGAATTGGCAGTTATGAACTTGATTTAAATATTACTCAAATTACTATAATATGAAGCAAGGTAATAATAAATGGTGAAATTTTAAGAAACCGATATTCAAGTGGATGTTGTTTGGTGTTTCCAGACACGCCGGGTGTGACAATATATTACACAGTGAACGGCAGCCGACCACAGCCATTTGAACCACTTAGTTATGAAGGCAAGAACACGTACAAGTACAGGGAGCCCTTCAAACTACCCGCGGGCAAACGCACCGTCAAGGCAGTCGCAGTGTCCGCGTATGTCTCACAGCACAACAGTCAGTTAAATATGCTTGCTCAAATATTGTTTTTGTTTGTAGTTTTGTTGTAAATTTATACATCGCAGCATAATCTGGAGGTTTCATCACTACAAAAGCACTTTGTGGGTAACTTAACAGTATTATTTGCTCTAGTTTTCCTCACCAAATATCTACTTTTCTATTTGTTATTGTTCCTAATTTGTTGTAATCCTGCATTCTTACGTTTTGTCTCTGCTGGTTTTGCCCGATTTTAGTACAATAGAAGTGTTTTTATTCTATTTCTGTGCCGTGTTGACACAGGGACAATATGCGACAGAGCAACACTGTGACAAAGGTGTTTGACGTTGAGTTCGTGATAGGAGACACATGCTCCGTGGAAGACGACGGACTCAACTTTGTCTCTGAAGTCCGAGCCAGCCATGTGAGTATCTCCTCAGCTCTGTGTTAATGTCTTCTGGGTCGGTCATGCACTTACGCTATAAAGTATACAAGCATGCAACTTAGGCTTCCGTGCTACAATAGTGTTGTAAGAAAACCTAGATGTGCTAGAAAGAATGCAGAGGAGAGCAACTATTATTATAAAATTATTCCTCAATATTGAAAAATGCCTAAAACAATGTGGATTAACAATTCTAGAGGCAAAGGCAAGGCAATATTGGTGTTATTATACATATTTACCTTTCAAGAAACTTTGGTTTTTCAACCTGGGTATTTCAACCACATCCTACGGTCTTCTTCAGCATATTGATAATTATGGGTGTGTCACATGACCAGTGTCATGTGTCACATGACCAGTGTCATGTAATACCTCCTGAAGAAGACCATGGGATGCGGTTGAAATATCTAGATCAGAAACACATTTTTTGAGAGGTAAATATGTCTACTGATAATAACCAGGAAACCGGATCATCAATCCATTCAAGGAATAAAGGCGTTCAGTTTGTATAACATTAACATTTGACAATGATTCCCCTGTTGCTAGACGAGAACTAACTCAAATGTTTTTAAAGCATGTGTTTGTCCTGTACGAAAAATAGAAAGATGTATGCAGTGCACAGAATTTATTGTGATGTCTACTCAGTGACACATTTCGCTGACTACTGCAGCAATTGTAACAATGGTCATCTTGTCTCAACAGGCGGCCAAACGCGAAGTTCAGAAGTTTGCGAGCAAAATGGTGACCAGCGAAGAGGCAAGGGCTGAGATCGACCGAATGAACAAGAAGGAGCAGATGATGCAAGGTGAAGGTCATTTATTGCACAGAAGCAAAGGTCAAACAGAATAAAAAGCTGCACCATCAGAATAAGCATTTATATGTGTGGTGCTCTGGGAAAACCAGTCACATGCCAACAAATTGCAATGTTGTTTTATTGTTGAAACACCATTTCTCAATCCAAAACAGTTTACATAATCCAAATATTCCAAGTAGAACTGAAGTTACAACACTTTAAACAGGGTACCCGTCAAACTCAATTTATTTTCTCACAAAACCCAAACAGCACTATACTCATCCCGCACACAAGATTTCATATTATGTATCGAAAACGATGCAAAGTTCATGTTTATATATCGCATATAAATTGCGGCAGTATCCACTAAGATAATCACTTTTCGATAACCAACAACGCTCCAACCCAACGGCAACTTTCCAAAGACAACACACATGAACTCTAATAAACTTTTAATGTGCACGTAAACCACTTTCATTGTATTCATGCGCACTGCCACTAAGGAAATCCATACTGAAAATAGCTTTCTATCAATATGCCATGTGGCTAGGATGAATACCGATTGGTGGATGTAAGCATTCGCGAAATAATGTGCGACTATTAAAAACGTAAGAATAAGAGATTTTAATTGAGGTCGTAAAACACGAAAAAGTGTAACTTTGACTTTGAAAACAAACAAATCCTTCCGGGAGCGCATAAATAAAGACTAACTGAGACTTAGAAGTAAAGTCTCAAAATAGACCAGATGACGCACATTTACCATTACGACGCGTTTACAGGGAATTACGCTCAGCGATTTCTGACTGGTTTTCGTAGAGCTCCACACATACTACCCTGAACTGCCTTAAGGCAGAGCTCAGTCAGTCGGTGTATAGTTGTAACACCTGGTTGTGTGAATAATACATTTTTGTTTAATAATTAATATTCATAGTATAGCATAACAGTAGTAGTATAACCAGAAGTACTGTGTCACTATTGGCAAAACAATAATTTTGGTGTTTTTGAGAACATTGTTTCCAGAGGTTGTATATCTTATTTTGCATAACAGACCGGTCTGCCGTACGCGGCGCTATATGCATAACTGGGCTGCATATACAGCATTTATGAATATATTGATATTTAAGATTTTTTTTTTTTGAGTATGCAGACCTGTTTAGGTGTTGTTGCAGTCAGTTGTCATTTTGTAGACATGGTGGACATCGGCAGTGACAAACGCCGACCTCCCACGGGCACACGCTTCCTCAACAGTCGACTAGGTGGCGCTTCACGCAAGGCAGGGAACGAATCGAACTTGGTGGGTCATGTCTGTCAGTCCAACTGTCAGTGTATAAGAATATTACTAGATGGGGCTATCTGGAGCCTCAGCCACTGTGAGATGTTCATATTTTAGGTTATATGTGTAGTAGCTTTGATAATAGAGTGCATACTTGTCTTTGTTAAGATCATTGAAATAATGGTCATTGTTCTATAGATTGGGGAACTTGCATGAAAATGTGAATAGTTATGGTGTAAAGAGCCAGACAACGTTTGCCATCAAATGCATCTGTGACAGTGATATGTTTTACGTTGACTCTCCAGGTCAATGGCTTGATGGACGACCATTCACACGTGAATCGGCTGGTTCATTCCACCAAGTGGTCACCGCCTGACTCAGCGACCCAGGTCATGCGACTACAGCGAGAAACTGATTTCCTCAAGTATGTGTTTGTCTTGTTTCTTTCCAAGCCCATTTACATGTGTCTATTTAACTATTTACTGCACAACCATGCCAACCCCCCCCCCCCCAGTGCACAACCGTGCCAACCCCCCCAGTGCACAACCATGCCAAAAAAAAAAACCAGTGCACAACCGTGCCAAACCCCCCCAGTGCACAACCATGCCAACCCCCCAGTGCACAACCATGCCAAACCCCCCCCCAGTGCACAACCGTACCAAACCCCCTAGTGCACAACCATGCCAACCCCCCCAGTGCACAACCATGCCAAACCCCCCCAGTGCACAACCGTGCCAAACCCCCCCAGTGCACAACCATGCCAACCCCCCCCAGTGCACAACCATGCCAAACCCCCTCCAGTGCACAACCGTGCCAAACCCCCCCAGTGCACAACCATGCCAAACCCCCCCAGTGCACAACCGTGCAAACCCCCCCAGTGCACAACCGTGCCAAACCCCCCCCAGTGCACAACCATGCCAAACCCCCCCCCCCCAGTGCACAACCGTGCCAAACCCCCAGTGCAAAACTGCCAAATCCCCCCCCCCTGTGTGCAATTGTGCCAAAAGTGCCCAGAAAATTCACTTCTCCCAGACCTTTTGTTCTGATCCTTCTTTTACAATAACTAGCCAGGGCAAATTGGTGACCTAGATTCTATAAAGGTCAAGAATACATGTGCTTTCGCCATTTTGCAAAAGCGGTTAGCGTTTGTGAATTAAGACTGCACAGTGTGGACCTGAAAAGGTCCTCTGAGTAGACTTCCCATGTAGACCATCCGAAAAAATTCCCAACATTTGTGCCATATTTCATACAGAAATTACCCATAACTTGTGTAGTCATTTGACAGCCCTTAATAATCAAGCTATATGTAAGGGAGACCGGACCCAGTTGTAACATTAATTAATTTTGGCAAATACCGTACTAAATGGAAATTAATTTGTGAGGTGGCAGGCTCTTCATCAGTAGTTTTATGCCTATCGTGTGTGTGATGTAGGGTTTTTATCACTAGTTTTATGCCCACCATGTGCGATGTCATGTGTTATCAATAGTTTCATGCCTATCATGTATGATGTCATGTTTTACCCTCAGGTGTATCTACTGCTTCGCCCCGCGGCCCGCTGACCCCTACGCCCGTTTCTGTAATGAGTGTGGCAGCCCAGTCGCTGCCCTGCCTCAGAGCCGCCTCCCCCCACCTGAGCCCGGCCAGGTATGTCACAGTCTCACATCCTACATCTGGTGTCTCTTGTGTGGGGCGCAGTGGCGCAGTGAATAGAGCGTCGAACTTTCGACCGAGAAAACCTGGGTTCGAGTCCGTGTCGAACCTTGGTCAAGTTCATTCATCTACGTTGCTCCAATTCACTCAGCTGTATGAATGAGTACCTGGCTATAGATAGAGGTAGTGGATATTGATGTACCAATAGTCTTCATGCATTAATTGCAGTGTGGCTGAATGCTTCCAAGAGAAGTCGAGATGGTGTTTGATTGAACAGGTCTGCCAGGGAGTTAAGTGTAAAGCGCTTCGAGCAGTCCTGAGGACTGGATATTGCGCTATATAAAACTTCAATTTTGTTGTGTCTGAATATTTGGCCATACACAACCCAGAAAAAGGCTGTGATGTCCGCTTGATTTTAATGTTGTGTGATTTCATGTTTAAATACGTAGTTGAGTCATTCTATAACAGTAAATTTAAAGCATTGAATAATAATGTTTCTGGTTACCTGGTTAACCGACACTGTTAAATGTAGCCAGTTCTAGAAGTTCTTACGACGTAACAAGAACAATACATCATTTATTTGCGACCCTGTATAAAGCCAGGCACAAGGAAAAACATTAATCTTTACCGCCCGATCCAATCTCTAGCTATCTATATATTTGAAATAAATTTTTCTCATATTGATCTGAAGAAATTTTTGGTGACAGCTTTGCAAACAAAAATTACAAAGAATGCCAGTCTTGAAATGAAGGAAATCTTTCTCTTTGTGAAGGAAAAGCTCATCTATATACCCAGGAATTTGAGTGCTTGTACTGGAGAACACAAATGTTATTCTAGAAAGTGTTTCTTGTTGTGCAGATGGGCACATGTGTGCACTGTAAGTCGCTGGTTCCATTCAACACGCCAACGTGTCTCGTCTGCGAGGCTCCGATGCCTCCACAGAATCAGCCGCAGGCCAGTCTGAGACTCGCGTCGAAGCGCGTGTGTACGACATGCGGCACAGGCAACCCTCCGGACATGCACACGTGTCTGACATGCGATGCTGTACTGCCGGCTGTCTTCAATGTATGTTCTTATGCTTGGTCTTTCTGAATAACAATTCTATGTGGTTTTTATTTCATTTGTAAATTGACTGTTTTTATGTAAATTTTATTGTTGTTCCTATCTGACCAATTGGTGCACATTATGTTTAGTAAGATGTTATTGCCCTTCCCTTTGTGCCTGTCATTTGACTGGGCTTGTCTCTATATTAGTCCTTGGATTTTTATATTTGCAATACATTAACACTTGAAGGGTTTCAGGGCAAAACGCGATAAACGTCATTTTTGAAATTTAGCCCAAACCAGAACTAAAGGTATGTTTGAACACATGTTGAGCTGGGATACTATCTTAAGTTATACAAAAACGCAATAAATCCCCATGAAATTACATGCACAAAAGAGCATTTGCTTTCAAAACGTGATAAGCGTCCTCTGTCTTTTTTTTAATCAAAACGTGATATATCCACGTTCAACCAATCAGCACCGCTGTGCCACACTTGCAGCTACGTGTAGTGATGGCGCGCAATGTATGAAAATACAGTGTTTTTGATAAGAAAATCATGTAAAATCACATTTTGTGTAAAAAATGTGCTAAAAATATTTCCGAGTTTGCCAACATTCTCTATGATTTTGGATTCTAAGTATGTATCAACTTAATTTACAAGTTGTTATACAAACTTTGAGAATGAAGCACAAAAGTGACTTTTTCTCAAAAGAAAGAAAATGGATATATCGCATTTTGCCCTAAAACCTTTCATATAAAGGGAAAATGGAATTAGTCACACTTGGGATAGTAATCATTGCATCACACTGTGGATCTCTGTGGATCGAGACTTGTACAACGGATCTAGGCATCATTGATCTAAGCACATGATTCTAGTAATCATTGCATCACACTGTGGATCTAGACTTGTACAACGGATCTAGACATAATTGCATCACACTGTGGATCTAGACTTGTACAACGGATATAGGCATCACACTGTGGATCTAGACTTGTACAACGGATCTAGGCATCATTGATCTAAGCACATGATTCTAGGCACCATGGATTTATGCTAATATTGTAGGATACAATTGCGGTGGAATTATTAGCTCAAACCTCTGAACTGAAAGTGGATTACAGCAAAGATTTAGGAAAAAGGACCACACATAAAAGATAATGTTTCTTCAATGAATGTCAGAAGTCTGAAAACATAGAAAGAAATCTTAAATTTATTAGCTGTTAACCATCTAAAATGACAAGTAACTTTCGACTATAAATTATATTATGTTGTGCAATGACTAGCTAATGGCCCCCATGTTTTAGCAACAGTCCCCAAACCAAAACCAATCCTACCCCGGAGCACGGCCAGCCTCAGCGTCGCGGAACGACAGCCGCTTACTGACATGCACCAAGTGTGCACGTGTGAATAATCCCGACGCAAGATTCTGTGACTGGTGCGGAGCTAAGGTAAGACACACCCTAAATGTACTTACAGATCCTAACTTTTGTTTGCCATAAGTATCAAATTATTTATACGTATTATCAGATGACTTCATTAACATAAACACAGGTTGGTGGCTTCCATATGGCGGGATTCTAGCATTTGTTTGCCTTCAAGTATCAAGTGATTTATAGGTGTTATTCTTGATCATAAACAAAGGTCGGTGCTTTTGTTTGACTTCAAGAATAAAATGATTGATGGTACATAATATGCTCTGCAAAAGTCACTCAGGAATATTTATCTACTGCATCAGGCAGTTGATCAATATTTCTATTGTAATGCATACAACAGAGCATGCCATGTCTTTGGAACGGCAGCAGCAGTAACTAGAATAACTGCAGAAAGATATCAATTACATAAAATGGTATGGGCAATGACATCATGGATGGAATATGCTAATTGAAGGTGTTGGCTTGACTACAGTTCAGGCTGGCTGAAGCTACTCCATCATTGTCTCAAATTTGTTTCTTTGTGTTGTTGTGTATAAAGAATATGCCAGTCGTGTTAGGGGCATTCCATGCCAAATCAGTCAAAAACAGGGTGAAATTTACATGTCCATCTTCGATTTTGATGAAACTTTGTGTGTTGGTTGATGTTCATGAGTTTATGTTACAAACCAAATTTTAGGTCAATCTGATCTTCTTTTCCAGAGATAGAGGTCGTCAAAGTTTGACCCGACCTTGATACCTGACGATCTTCCAGGTGTCATAACTCCTCTCCTAGGGAACCTACAGATGTGATGTTGGTGTCATTTTAAAGGTCTTAGAAACATCTATCTGTGTAGATAATGAACCACACATTAACATTTTTAAAACACATTAAACTTTTTTTGACGATTGACCTGACCTAGCAAAAAACATGTAACCTTCGATTTTGTTGACTTTAGATGTTGAAACATACATATTTAGCAATAATCAGTGAAAGTTTGATCATGTGCATTCAAATACTTTAGGAGTTGAAGCATACATATTAAGCTAAAATCACTGAAAGTTTTATCATGTACGGGTAGTAAGAACTACATTTTCAATGATAACACATAATCATATCAATGCGATACAAGTGTACATCAAATGTATAATAAAATATAAAAAACTAGAGGAATGTCTTTTCAAAATCAGGGACTCAATTCAGGGAGCATGTGTCTAATATGTGGCATTGTGTGTGCACTGTTAAATTCTTAATCTAACTTCTAATTGCAGTGATTTATATTCTGTCATTTTGCTATACATATTTCTATATGAAACACTTGTCTTAGCAGCACTTGTGTATATATCTCCACACCAACACATGTAGTTACTGATCTAAATCGGTAGAGAATATTGGAGATAACAAAACTCAGCAAATTCTAGGAAGGCAGCCTCTATTTGCATACTGACAGAGCATTATAAGTATACTAAGTTCTATTATTACAGCATTAAAATGACATAAGAAATGCGTTTAAAATTACATAACTCCTAAAGTATTCAAATGCACATGATCAAACTTTCACTGGTTATTGCTTAATATATGATTGCTTTAACATATACAAAATCTATTAAATTGGAGGTAAAATTTTTTGCTAGGTCAGGTCAAAGATCAAATATTTTTTTAATGTTTTGACAATTTTGATCATGGTTCATTATTTACATAGATAGACGATTCTAAGACCTTTAAAATGACACCAACATCACATCTGTAGGTTCCCTAGGAGAGGAGTTATGACACCTGGAGTGTCGTCAGGTATTAATGTCGGGTCAAACTTTCATGACCTCTATCTCTGGAAAGGAACATCAGATTGACCTATAATTTGGTTTCTAACATAAATTCATAAACATAAACTAACCCACCAAGTTTCGTCAAAATAGAAGACAAACATGTAAATTCTTGATTGATTTGATATGGAATGCCCCGTCAGCTAGAGCAGGGTGTGTCACGTAGACAATAGTATCACAATACCAACCTGTACCTACACGTCTTAGTCACGTAGACAATAGTATCACAATACCAACCTGTACCTACACGTCTTAGTCAGGTAGACAATAGTATCACAATACCAACCTGTACCTACACGTCTTAGTCGCGTAGACAATAGTATCACAATACCAACCTGTGCCTACACGTCTTAGTCGCGTAGACAATAGTATCACAATACCAACCTGTACCTACACGTCTTAGTCAGGTAGACAATAGTATCACAATACCAACCTGTACCTAAACGTCTTAGTCGCGTAGAAAATAGTATCACAATACCAACTTGTACCTACAAGTTTTAGTCGCGTAGACAATAGTATCACAATACCATCGTGTACCTACAAGTCTCAGTCGCGTAGACAATAGTATCATAATACCAACCTGTACCCACACGTCTTAGTCACATAGACAATAGTATCACAATACCAACCTATACCTAGAAGTCTTAGTCACATAGACAATAGTATCACAATACCAACCTGTACCTACACATCTTAGTCACATAGACAATAGTATCACAATACCAACCTGTGTCTACACGTCTTAGTCGCATAGACAATAGTATCACAATACCAACCAAATGCCTACACATCTTAGTT
This sequence comes from Escarpia spicata, assembly GCA_963995525.1. Taxonomy (NCBI): domain Eukaryota; kingdom Metazoa; phylum Annelida; class Polychaeta; order Sabellida; family Siboglinidae; genus Escarpia; species Escarpia spicata. The sequence continues at coordinate 11,969,351 of OZ023211.1, forward strand.
GCGTAGACAATAGTATCATAATACCAACCTGTATATACAAGTCTTGCTCGTGTAGACAATAGTATCACAATACCAACCTACACGTCTTAGTCGCGTAGACAATAGTATCACAATACCAACCTGTACCTACACGTCTTAGTCACGTAGACAATAGTATCACAATACCAACCTGTACCTACACGTCTTAGTCACGTAGACAATAGTATCACAATACCAACCTGTACCTACACGTCTTAGTCACGTAGACAATAGTATCACAATACCAACCTGTACCTACACGTCTTAGTCACGTAGACAATAGTATCACAATACCAACCTGTACCTACACGTCTTAGTCACGTAGACAATAGTATCACAATACCAACCTGTACCTACACGTCTTAGTCACGTAGACAATAGTATCACAATACCAACCTGTACCTACACGTCTTAGTCGCGTAGACAATAGTATCACAATACCAACCTGTACCTACACGTCTTAGTCGCGTAGACAATAGTATCACAATACCAACCTGTGCCTACACGTCTTAGTCGCGTAGACAATAGTATCACAATACCAACCTGTGCCTACACGTCTTAGTCGCGTAGACAATAGTATCACAATACCAACCTGTACCTACACGTCTTAGTCGCGTAGAAAATAGTATCACAATACCAACTTGTACCTACAAGTTTTAGTCGCGTAGACAATAGTATCACAATACCATCGTGTACCTACAAGTCTCAGTCGCGTAGACAATAGTATCATAATACCAACCTGTACCCACACGTCTTAGTCACATAGACAATAGTATCACAATACCAACCTATACCTAGAAGTCTTAGTCACATAGACAATAGTATCACAATACCAACCTGTACCTACACGTCTTAGTCGCATAGACAATAGTATCACAATACCAACCAAATGCCTACACATCTTAGTTGCGTAGACAATAGTATCATAATACCAACCTGTATATACAAGTCTTGCTCGTGTAGACAATAGTATCACAATACCAACCTACACGTCTTAGTCGCGTAGACAATAGTATCATAATACCAACCTGTGCCTACACGTCTTAGTCGTGTAGACAATAGTATCACAATACCAACCTGTACCAACACGTCTTAGTCGCGTAGACAATAGTATCACAATACCAACCTGTACCAACACGTCTTAGTCGCGTAGACAATATTATCACAATACCAATCTGTGCCTACACATCTTAGTCGCGTAGACAATAGTATCACAATACCTACCTGTGCCTACACGTCTTAGTCGCGTAGACAATAGTATCACAATACCAACCTGTACCTACACGTCTTAGTCACGTAGACAATAGTATCACAATACCAACCTGTACCTACACGTCTTAGTCGCGTAGACAATAGTATCACAATACCAACCTGTGCCTACACGTCTTAGTCGCGTAGACAATAGTATCACAATACCAACCTGTACCTACACGTCTTAGTCAGGTAGACAATAGTATCACAATACCAACCTGTACCTAAACGTCTTAGTCGCGTAGAAAATAGTATCACAATACCAACTTGTACCTACAAGTTTTAGTCGCGTAGACAATAGTATCACAATACCATCGTGTACCTACAAGTCTCAGTCGCGTAGACAATAGTATCATAATACCAACCTGTACCCACACGTCTTAGTCACATACACAATAGTATCACAATACCAACCTATACCTAGAAGTCTTAGTCACATAGACAATAGTATCACAATACCAACCTGTACCTACACATCTTAGTCACATAGACAATAGTATCACAATACCAACCAAATGCCTACACATCTTAGTTGCGTAGACAATAGTATCATAATACCAACCTGTATATACAAGTCTTGCTCGTGTAGACAATAGTATCACAATACCAACCTACACGTCTTAGTCGCGTAGACAATAGTATCACAATACCAACCTGTACCTACACGTCTTAGTCACGTAGACAATAGTATCACAATACCAACCTGTACCTACACGTCTTAGTCACGTAGACAATAGTATCACAATACCAACCTGTACCTACACGTCTTAGTCACGTAGACAATAGTATCACAATACCAACCTGTACCTACACGTCTTAGTCACGTAGACAATAGTATCACAATACCAACCTGTACCTACACGTCTTAGTCACGTAGACAATAGTATCACAATACCAACCTGTACCTACACGTCTTAGTCACGTAGACAATAGTATCACAATACCAACCTGTACCTACACGTCTTAGTCACGTAGACAATAGTATCACAATACCAACCTGTACCTACACGTCTTAGTCACGTAGACAATAGTATCACAATACCAACCTGTACCTACACGTCTTAGTCGCGTAGACAATAGTATCACAATACCAACCTGTACCTACACGTCTTAGTCGCGTAGACAATAGTATCACAATACCAACCTGTGCCTACACGTCTTAGTCGCGTAGACAATAGTATCACAATACCAACCTGTGCCTACACGTCTTAGTCGCGTAGACAATAGTATCACAATACCAACCTGTACCTACACGTCTTAGTCGCATAGACAATAGTATCACAATACCAACCAAATGCCTACACATCTTAGTTGCGTAGACAATAGTATCATAATACCAACCTGTATATACAAGTCTTGCTCGTGTAGACAATAGTATCACAATACCAACCTACACGTCTTAGTCGCGTAGACAATAGTATCATAATACCAACCTGTGCCTACACGTCTTAGTCGTGTAGACAATAGTATCACAATACCAACCTGTACCAACACGTCTTAGTCGCGTAGACAATAGTATCACAATACCAACCTGTACCAACACGTCTTAGTCGCGTAGACAATATTATCACAATACCAATCTGTGCCTACACATCTTAGTCGCGTAGACAATAGTATCACAATACCTACCTGTGCCTACACGTCTTAGTCGCGTAGACAATAGTATCACAATACCAACCTGTACCTACACGTCTTAGTCACGTAGACAATAGTATCACAATACCAACCTGTACCTACACGTCTTAGTCACGTAGACAATAGTATCACAATACCAACCTGTACCTACACGTCTTAGTCACGTAGACAATAGTATCAAAATACCAACCTGTACCTACACGTCTTAGTCACGTAGACAATAGTATCACAATACCAACCTGTACCTACACGTCTTAGTCACGTAGACAATAGTATCACAATACCAACCTGTACCTACACGTCTTAGTCACGTAGACAATAGTATCACAATACCAACCTGTACCTACACGTCTTAGTCACGTAGACAATAGTATCACAATACCAACCTGTACCTACACGTCTTAGTCACGTAGACAATAGTATCACAATACCAACCTGTACCTACACGTCTTAGTCGCGTAGACAATAGTATCACAATACCAACCTGTGCCTACACGTCTTAGTCGCGTAGACAATAGTATCACAATACCAACCTGTACCTACACGTCTTAGTCAGGTAGACAATAGTATCACAATACCAACCTGTACCTAAACGTCTTAGTCGCGTAGAAAATAGTATCACAATACCAACTTGTACCTACAAGTTTTAGTCGCGTAGACAATAGTATCACAATACCATCGTGTACCTACAAGTCTCAGTCGCATAGACAATAGTATCATAATACCAACCTGTACCCACACGTCTTAGTCACATAGACAATAGTATCACAATACCAACCTATACCTAGAAGTCTTAGTCACATAGACAATAGTATCACAATACCAACCTGTACCTACACATCTTAGTCACATAGACAATAGTATCACAATACCAACCTGTGTCTACACGTCTTAGTCGCATAGACAATAGTATCACAATACCAACCAAATGCCTACACATCTTAGTTGCGTAGACAATAGTATCATAATACCAACCTGTATATACAAGTCTTGCTCGTGTAGACAATAGTATCACAATACCAACCTACACGTCTTAGTCGCGTAGACAATAGTATCACAATACCAACCTGTACCTACACGTCTTAGTCACGTAGACAATAGTATCACAATACCAACCTGTACCTACACGTCTTAGTCACGTAGACAATAGTATCACAATACCAACCTGTACCTACACGTCTTAGTCACGTAGACAATAGTATCACAATACCAACCTGTACCTACACGTCTTAGTCACGTAGACAATAGTATCACAATACCAACCTGTACCTACACGTCTTAGTCACGTAGACAATAGTATCACAATACCAACCTGTACCTACACGTCTTAGTCACGTAGACAATAGTATCACAATACCAACCTGTGCCTACACGTCTTAGTCACGTAGACAATAGTATCACAATACCAACCTGTGCCTACACGTCTTAGTCGCGTAGACAATAGTATCACAATACCAACCTGTGCCTACACGTCTTAGTCGCGTAGACAATAGTATCACAATACCAACCTGTACCTACACGTCTTAGTCAGGTAGACAATAGTATCACAATACCAACCTGTACCTAAACGTCTTAGTCGCGTAGAAAATAGTATCACAATACCAACTTGTACCTACAAGTTTTAGTCGCGTAGACAATAGTATCACAATACCATCGTGTACCTACAAGTCTCAGTCGCGTAGACAATAGTATCATAATACCAACCTGTACCCACACGTCTTAGTCACATAGACAATAGTATCACAATACCAACCTATACCTAGAAGTCTTAGTCACATAGACAATAGTATCACAATACCAACCAAATGCCTACACATCTTAGTTGCGTAGACAATAGTATCATAATACCAACCTGTATATACAAGTCTTGCTCGTGTAGACAATAGTATCACAATACCAACCTGTACCAACACGTCTTAGTCGCGTAGACAATAGTATCACAATACCAACCTGTACCAACACGTCTTAGTCGCGTAGACAATATTATCACAAAACCAATCTGTGCCTACACATCTTAGTCGCGTAGACAATAGTATCACAATACCTACCTGTGCCTACACGTCTTAGTCACATAGACGATAGTATCACAATACCAACCTGTCCCTACACATCTTCGTCGCGTAGACGATAGTATCACAATACCAACCAAATGCCTACACATCTTAGTTGCGTAGACAATAGTATCATAATACCAACCTGTACTTACAAGTCTTGCTCGTGTAGACAATAGTATCACAATACCAACCTACACGCCTTAGTCGCGTATAGACAATAGTATCATAATACCAACCTGTGCCTACACGTCTTAGTCGTGTAGACAATAGTATCACAATACCAACCTGTACCAACACGTCTTAGTCGCGTAGACAATAGTATCACAATACCAACCTGTACCAACACGTCTTAGTCACGTAGACAATAGTATCACAATACCAACCTGTGCCTACACATCTTAGTCGCGTAGACAATAGTATCACAATACCAACCTGTACCTACAAGTCTTAGTCATGTAGACAATAGTATCACAATACCAACCTGTACCTACAAGTCTTAGTCGCATAGACAATAGTATCGCAATACCAACCTGTACCTACACGTCTTAGTCGCATAGACAATAGTATCACAATACCAACCTGTGCCTACACTTCTTAGTCGCGTAGACGATAGTATCACAATACCAACCTGTGCCTACATGTCTTAGTCACATAGACGATAGTATCACAATACCAACCTGTACCTACAAGTCTTAGTCACGTAGACAATAATATCACAATACCAACCTGTACCTACAAGTCTTAGTCACGTAGACAATAGTATCACAATACCAACCTGTACCAACACGTCTTAGTCACGTAGACAATAGTATCACAATACCAACCTGTGCCTACACTTCTTAGTCGCATAGACAATAGTATCGCAATACCAACCTGTACCTACAAGTCTTAGTCATGTAGACAATAGTATCACAATACCAACCTGTACCTACACGTCTTAGTCGCATAGACAATAGTATCGCAATACCAACCTGTACCTACAAGTCTTAGTCATGTAGACAATAGTATCACAATACCAACCTGTACCTACACGTCTTAGTCGCATAGACAATAGTATCGCAATACCAACCTGTACCTACAAGTCTTAGTCATGTAGACAATAGTATCACAATACCAACCTGTACCTACACGTCTTAGTCGCATAGACAATAGTATCACAATACCAACCTGTACCTACAAGTCTTAGTCATGTCGACAATAGTATCACAATACCAACCTGTACCTACAAGTCTTAGTCATGTAGACGATAGTATCACAATACCAACCTGTGCCTACACGTCTTAGTCACATAGACGATAGTATCACAATACCAACCTGTCCCTACACACCTTCGTCGCGTAGACAATAGTATCACAATACCAACCTGTACTTACAAGTCTTAGTCACGTAGACAATAGTATCACAATACCAACCTGTACCTACACGTCTTAGTCGCATAGACAATAGTATCGCAATACCAACCTGTACCTACAAGTCTTAGTCATGTAGACAATAGTATCACAATACCAACCTGTACCTACACGTCTTAGTCGCGTAGACAATAGTATCACAATACCTACCTGTGCCTACACGTCTTAGTCACATAGACGATAGTATCACAATACCAACCTGTCCCTACACATCTTCGTCGCGTAGACGATAGTATCACAATACCAACCAAATGCCTACACATCTTAGTTGCGTAGACAATAGTATCATAATACCAACCTGTACTTACAAGTCTTGCTCGTGTAGACAATAGTATCACAATACCAACCTACACGCCTTAGTCGCGTATAGACAATAGTATCATAATACCAACCTGTGCCTACACGTCTTAGTCGTGTAGACAATAGTATCACAATACCAACCTGTACCAACACGTCTTAGTCGCGTAGACAATAGTATCACAATACCAACCTGTACCAACACGTCTTAGTCACGTAGACAATAGTATCACAATACCAACCTGTGCCTACACATCTTAGTCGCGTAGACAATAGTATCACAATACCAACCTGTACCTACAAGTCTTAGTCATGTAGACAATAGTATCACAATACCAACCTGTACCTACAAGTCTTAGTCGCATAGACAATAGTATCGCAATACCAACCTGTACCTACACGTCTTAGTCGCATAGACAATAGTATCACAATACCAACCTGTGCCTACACTTCTTAGTCGCGTAGACGATAGTATCACAATACCAACCTGTGCCTACATGTCTTAGTCACATAGACGATAGTATCACAATACCAACCTGTACCTACAAGTCTTAGTCACGTAGACAATAATATCACAATACCAACCTGTACCTACACTTCTTAGTCGCATAGACAATAGTATCGCAATACCAACCTGTACCTACAAGTCTTAGTCATGTAGACAATAGTATCACAATACCAACCTGTACCTACAAGTCTTAGTCATGTAGACAATAGTATCACAATACCAACCTGTACCTACACGTCTTAGTCGCATAGACAATAGTATCACAATACCAACCTGTACCTACAAGTCTTAGTCATGTAGACAATAGTATCACAATACCAACCTGTACCTACAAGTCTTAGTCATGTAGACGATAGTATCACAATACCAACCTGTGCCTACACGTCTTAGTCACATAGACGATAGTATCACAATACCAACCTGTCCCTACACACCTTCGTCGCGTAGACAGTAGTATCACAATACCAACCTGTACTTACAAGTCTTAGTCACGTAGACAATAGTATCACAATACCAACCTGTACCTACACGTCTTAGTCGCATAGACAATAGTATCGCAATACCAACCTGTACCTACAAGTCTTAGTCATGTAGACAATAGTATCACAATACCAACCTGTACCTACACGTCTTAGTCGCATAGACAATAGTATCGCAATACCAACCTGTACCTACAAGTCTTAGTCATGTAGACAATAGTATCACAATACCAACCTGTACCTACACGTCTTAGTCGCATAGACAATAGTATCACAATACCAACCTGTACCTACAAGTCTTAGTCATGTAGACAATAGTATCACAATACCAACCTGTACCTACAAGTCTTAGTCATGTAGACGATAGTATCACAATACCAACCTGTGCCTACACGTCTTAGTCACATAGACGATAGTATCACAATACCAACCTGTGCCTACACATCTTAGTCGCGTAGACAATAGTATCACAATACCAACCTGTACTTACAAGTCTTAGTCACGTAGACAATAGTATCACAATACCAACCTGTACCTACAAGTCTTAGTCACATAGACAATAGTATCACAATACCAACCTGTGCCTACACTTCTTAGTCGCGTAGACAATAGTATCACAATACCAACCTGTGCCTACACGTCTTAGTCGCGTAGACGATAGTATCACAATACCAACCTGTGCCTACACGTCTTAATCGCGTAGACGATAGTATCACAATACCAACCTGTGCCTACACGTCTTAGTCACATAGACGATAGTATCACAATACCTACACGTCTTAGTCACATAGACGATAGTATCACAATACCAACCTGTCCCTACACATCTTCGTCGCGTAGACAATAGTATCACAATACCAACCTGTGTCTACACGTCTTAGTCGCATAGACGATAGTATCACAATACCAACCTGTGCCTACACGTCTTAGTCACATAGACGATAGTATCACAATACCAACCTGTCCCTACACATCTTCGTCGCGTAGACGATAGTATCATATTACCAATCTGTACTTACACGTCTTAGCCATGCGCAGGAATTGAAAAGTATTTGGAGTATTTACACTGGCAGTATTTTAACAAGATTTTACTTATCGAGGACCCAATGATTGTTCATCTCTATAAAAAAATGTTTGGTTAGTATTTAGTACATGCTGTCTAAAAACATATTACCAACAAGCTGAGTTGCCTGGCTTTGCATGAGAAAAAGACATTTTTCAGATAAAGGCCATGTCTATGCCAGTAGATATCTGTATGTTCAATCTTAGGGAGCACTCCCACAATCTGGTGCAATTTATAAAAGTCTAAATCTATGAATCACTCGAAAGGGTCTCCTACATTTCAGCCCCACACATGCACAAAGATGACGGAGATATGTGGGTCGTACACACAGTACAGACAAACATAGACCAATACTCTGTTTTGTTATAATATGGATACAGGGTAATGTTACCCTGGTAAAATATGAATATATGTAAGCCAATTGAAAGTATCTGGAATACATAATTTGTTGTTACCAAGGATAAATGTTACCTTTCTATAAAAAAAAAAAGTGCTGCATAGTAGTGTCACCGTTTTTATTTATCCTGTATAACATGGAGATTTGTTGCATTTTATTAGAGTCTGCCAAAGGTAATCATTAGTTTTGCCTTATGCATGCATGGCGTTTGTTTCTCTCGATGTTGTTTGTGTTTCTCTGGTTCTGTGTTACTCTACACAAGTCTTGTAACAATCAATGTTTCTGTTGTCAAGCACCACAAATAAATTTGAATCGGATGCTATACCAAATAAAATATACTATTATTTTATTAATATTTCATGCAACGGATCACAGTTAGAGATCATTTTAGTACTTTTTCTTCAAATGAATGACACTGTCATAAGTGTTACTGTATGGTTGATAATGACATTGTGAGAAATAAGAACTTAACTGACAGATCCAGTACAATGCGGTTTGCCTGCGTCACAGTGAAAGTTTTGCCGTGTCCTCTGGCAAGCTTTGCCAACCATGTTTATAAAGGTTATTAAGGGTGAATTACATTACTAGGGCAGTCTGACATCTGCTAGATCAAACATTCCTGAATACAGTTGTCGTTTTAAAAACTGCCGTACGTTTTTGTCATAAAGAAAATGGTTTGAGGCAGAATTTCAACATGGCGTGATAGACCAGTTACTGGTCATGCGATGGATAGATCAACTAGTTGCATGCAAATGTCACAAATGCTTTAAAGAAATGCTGCTACAAACATGCTCTCTGTATGGCTTTCTCATTGTTTCATGTAAACTAGTGTTTGTGTCTATCTGACTGCACACTGTTGTCCGGGCATTTATGTGGCTGACTTGACTGGTTTGCACACGACTGAAAGCCTCTACTTGGTTAGCCCGCTAGCTGTGTAGTTGGCATGTCTGCTGGTACGCATGTCGGCTAATATGTTCACACCCTGCATTATATGTGTGGAATGCAATCCAATCAAATAAATGTGTTTTGATTTCAGTCAACAATCTCTGAATAAATATGCTTGCAACAAAGAAAGTAATCTATAAAGACAATAATATACATTTCCCATACATTTACTTACTATCTCAGATGAGAACAGCTGCCCTTTGTAGCAGTCTACATCAGTAAAGTGTTATTAATACTGTTATTACACTTGTTATTACCAGTATTGTTATCTAACTATAATTGAGCTATTGTATATATATGTTAATGTTTCCTCCCAGATGATTTGCATCTTGTGGTGTTGTGTGGGGTTAGAATATGCAGGAACAACAAACGATAACTTCTAGTTAACACATGTACACGCCAGCTCTACATAAACGGAATAGTTAAAATGGGAAGTTGGAAACGGGAATACACTGCACATCTCAGATGTTAACTTTCAGCGATTAATCTACAACCCTTCAGAAGAAAAATAACGCATTTATTTTTTGGAAATTTACCTTTGGTTAATTAAGGGTTCTTAACAGTTTTAGAATTTGTACTGTATGTTAGACAAATGTAAATTAATTGTTCATAACCTTACAACTATTTCCTGTGATTGTTCCGAGGTCGCAAGGACACCCAATCATTTGGGGACTTTTTATGTAATTTGCCACATCGAACATTAAAAAAATTTACGTCATCAAACATCATGTACGAGTACACATTCTTTGTGTGCGTAGCACCATCCAGAAGACAAGCAATTTTGCTAGTGATAATAAGAGAAGTTTGTATCTAGCGATTTGTGCGTGTTTCAGCCGACATCTCCATCCACCAATGTTGTGTGTGGCAAGTGTCGGGCCAACAACCAGCCGTATGCGAAGTTCTGTGCCTCATGTAGCACGGTCCTCACCCCGCCACCCCGGGCTGACATCAGGTGAGGGTCATCTGTTGTAATTCATATATATGTTTGTTTACATTTTCAAAGAATGATTTGTTTTTACCTGTGGTGATGTTTGTGGTATTTTTTATATTGGAAAGGTGTGGTTGTGAAATGAAGATACATGCTACACCTGATAAAGGGTTGTTAATTTATAAAAGAAAAGTCACCTAGGGATAGGGTTGGCTTTAAAGTTTTGCATTAGAAAGCTCACACAAATGCGTGAAGATACGGGTATAAAATATGATTATAGAATGCCACTAAACTTGATATGCTTCCTATAAATGTATCTGTAGCTACACTGCATTGTTTCAATGTTGTGATTCTGTTAAATGTAAACATATTAGCACTGGTTATTAATATCTTTAGTCCATTGTTCTGTTTTATCACTTCCAGAAATGACTATGCTACAGGCATCAATGGACAGGTAAGATTTCTCTTTATTTAGCCAACAAGTTATAGCACAAAATAGAGTATACATATAGCAGTATTGTTGGTTGATATAAAAGGTATGTGCGTGTGTGGAGTGTGTGGGGCACGTAATGTGTGTGCACATACATGTAATGTATGCAAGCACATGTTATATGAAACTAACTGCTCATTGGTGTGTTGATTCCTGCTCGACAGTAATGTTGGGTGACTTGCAGAACTTGTGGCCCGGGTAAGAACTAGTGTTCCAAAGGGGGTTGGATACCAGGCAGCCTAAAGGGCTAATCCACGTTTACAACACCAATGTAGCCGATGTTTCTGCGAAATGTATATAACCCACAATGGCCATCCAGGATCTGTTGTATGTTTGTTGTTATCATTGTATCAACCCCACCAGGCTGATACACAAGTGGACAATAAAGTTTATCATTGTATGTGTGTAATTCATCCGCCAGGGGTTGTCGGGATCGGCGAGGTGGCTTCCCGTTTCCATGCCGACGGGCGTGTTGCGGTGTGAGATGGCGACTCAGACGTGCGGTCTGTTCTACCCATCGGAGCGCGACATCTTGAAGAAGCAGAAGGATGATGAAGAGAAACTGGCTATTGAGAAACAGATGCGGGACCGACACCCGCTGATGACTGCTGTCAGCCCCGGGCGAGGTACGGCCATGCCCATCCAAGCACATTCACCCGTTCATGCCCATCAAAAGTATTTTTTATTTACACAATAATTTACTGAGCCATAATTTACTGTATCTCAATTATTATAATTATTACTACTAAAATTCATATACATGGCATGGATCCCTAAAGTAGGAATCTGGCAATAATAATAGCAAGTATGTTCTACACGTATTACTGTTGTTCTGACCTCAGGCTACTGGCGCAAACAGATGGACCACATATGTGCACATGTGAAGGCACACGCACAGAACAATGCTGAGTTCCGCGCCCTCATTGGAGAGCCAAGAATGGGCAAGGTAGGCAGAGAAACTGAGTCTTGGGAGCAATGTCAAGAAACGTGAGCTGTGTCTTTGTTGATTTCCTGGAAAGAGGTGCTCATGTATTAGTTAGTGTTCATTATTTCCTGGAAAGAGGTTCTGATGTATTAGTTAGTGTTCATTATTTCCTGGAAAGAGGTGCTGATGTATCAGTTAGTGTTCATTATTTCCTGGAAAGAGGTGCTGATGTATCAGTTAGTGTTAATTATTTCCCGGAAAGAGGTGCTCATGTATTAGTTAGTGTTCATTATTTCCTGGAAAGAGGTTCTGATGTATTAGTTAGTGTTCATTATTTCCTGGAAAGAGGTGCTGATGTATCAGTTAGTGTTCATTATTTCCTGGAAAGAGGTGCTGATGTATTAGTTAGTGTTAATTATTTCCTGGAAAGAGGTGCTGATGTATTAGTTAGTGTTCATTATTTCCTGGAAAGAGGTGCTGATGTATCAGTTAGTGTTAATTATTTCCCGGAAAGAGGTGCTCATGTATTAGTTAGTGTTCATTATTTCCTGGAAAGAGGTTCTGATGTATTAGTTAGTGTTCATTATTTCCTGGAAAGAGGTGCTGATGTATCAGTTAGTGTTCATTATTTCCTGGAAAGAGGTGCTGATGTATTAGTTAGTGTTCATTATTTCCTGGAAAGAGGTGCTGATGTATCAGTTAGTGTTCATTATTTCCTGGAAAGAGGTGCTGATGTATTAGTTAGTGTTCATTATTTCCTGGAAAGAGGTGCTGATGTATCATTTAGTGTTAATTATTTCCCAGAAAGACGTGCTGATGTATTAGTTAGTGTTCATTGTTTCCTGGAAAGACGTGCTGATGTATTAGTTAGTGTTCATTATTTCCTGGAAAGAGGTGCTGATGTATTAGTTAGTGTTCATTATTTCCTGGAAAGAGGTGCTGATGTAACAGTTGGTGTTAATTATTTCCCGGAAAGACGTGCTGATGTACTAGTGTTCATTGTTTCCTGGAATGAGGTGCTGATGTATTAGTTAGTGTTCATTATTTCCTGGAAAGAGGCTCTGATGTATTAGTTAGTGTTCATTATTTCCTGGAAAGAGGTGCTGATGTATCAGTTAGTGTTCATTATTTCCTGGAAAGAGGTGCTGATGTATTAGTTAGTGTTCATTATTTCCTGGAAAGAGGTGCTGATGTAACAGTTAGTGTTAATTATTTCCCGGAAAGAGGTGCTGATGTATTAGTTAGTGTTCATTATTTCCTGGAAAGAGGTGCTGATGTATTAGTTAGTGTTCATTATTTCCTGGAAAGAGGTGCTGATGTATCAGTTAGTGTTCATTATTATCTGGAAAGAGGTGCTGGTGTATTAGTTAGTGTTCATTGTTTCCTGGAATGAGGTGCTGATGTATTAGTTAGTGTTCATTATTTCCAGGAATTAGGTGCTGATGTATTAGTTAGTGTTCATTGTTTCCTGGAATTAGGTGCTGATGTTTTAGTTAGTGTTCATTATTTCCTTGAAAGAGGTGTTGGTGTACAAGTTAGTGTTCATTATTTGTTAAGTGAATGCAGAAGAAATCGGCAAAAAATCGAACTAAACTGCAATACACTGAACTGTGTAATGGCACAAAATGTCACAGTAGCTCGATTGTTAGAATGTTGTAATCTTGGTCTAAGTATATAAATGTGTATGTGGCTATGACTTGACAATGAACGAATAATCATTATGCAGTAATCGCAGCATGGCTGAATGCTTTCCAGAGAAGCCAAGTTGGTTGGTGTAAGAATGAACAGTTGGGGTGAATTATTAAGTGTTTTTATTTCTCCTAATGACTAAATGCTGTGCTATATAAAAACTTACTTTGCAAAGGTAATACCTATAGTACAAGAAATTTCCATTTACACAGCTATTACCCACTATATATATATATATTTAAAACTTACCTTTTACAAAGGTAATAGAAGATTGTGATATAAGAACTTTCCTTTCACAGAGATATTGCCCACTATACTTAAAACTTACCTTTTACAAAGGTACTGTAATAGCCAAATAAGAATTTACCTTTTACAAAGCTCTTAAATCGAAATAATAGGATATACTCATTTCAGATTCTGACTACGGCTGTACATGAGGATGGCTACGAACTGAGTCTGACGGTGAACTTTGCTCTACGGGGCAACAATGACCCATTTGTTGGACAGAAGACGGGTCTGAGCCATGGAGACTTCTTGAGTACCTACACGCAGGGTCGCAAGGCCAGCATCAGCAGCTTCACCAGTCACGACAGTCTCGGTGCGTTCAAGGCATGCCATTGTTGGTAGTTCTTATGAACAGGGATGGGGGTCTAGCTCCTGTAGTGCTCCACTGCTCTTGCTGTAGTTGTCCTCCACTGCTCTTGCTCTAGTTGTCCTCCACTGCTCCTGTTCTAGTTGTCCTCCACTGCTCCTGCTCTAGTTGTCCTCCACTGCTCTTGCTCTAGTTGTCCTCGACTGCTCCTATTCTAGTTGTCCTCCACTGCTCTTGCTCTAGTTGTCCTCGACTGCTCCTATTCTAGTTGTCCTCCACTGCTCCTGCTCTAGTTGTCATCCACTGCTCCTGCTCTAGTTGTCCTCCACTGCTCTTGCTCTAGTTGTCATCCACTGCTCCTGCTCTAGTTGTCATCCACTGCTCCTGCTCTAGTTGTCATCCACTGCTCTAGTTGTCATCCACTGCTCCTGCTCTAGTTGTCATCCACTGCTCCTGCTCTAGTTGTCATCCACTGCTCCCCATCATCAGCCCTCCCATCACCTTTCATTTTCTCAGATTTTCACTAATCCCATTTAGTGCAGTCCCCTGTGTGAGCTGCTTTCCTGTATAGTTATTATATGGTATAGTTAGTAGATATAGTTATTATATGGTACAGTTAGTAGATATAGTTATTATATGGTACAGTTAGTAGATATAGTTATTATATGGTACAGTTAGTAGATATAGTTATTATATGGTACAGTTAGTAGATATAGTTATTATATGGTACAGTTAGTAGATATAGTTATTATATGGTATAGTTAGTAGATATAGTTATTATATGGTATAGTTAGTAGATATAGTTATTATATGGTATAGTTAGTAGATATAGTTATTATATGGTATAGTTAGTAGATATAGTTATTATATGGTATAGTTAGTAGATATAGTTATTATATGGTATAGTTAGTAGATATAGTTATTATATGGTATAGTTAGTATATAGTTTTACACCAATGATGGTTGCAAAAGCATTATTATAAAACATCCATTATTGTTTAGGTGCTGAGTTTTTAGATAGCCATAATTGCATCATACAGTCGCCATTGTGTTTGTTGCTATGAGAAATGGAGTTCTGGCAAAATATCAATACAAAAAATTGCACAACTACCTGTTAAGTATAAATATGGGAATGAGTCGGATAGTTGTTAAATATAACTGAACAGATACTTTATTTGTTCCTTGTAACAAACACTAGGAGTGTTTTAGGTATCGCATGCGAGACGAGATTCAACAAATGTGTGTTTCATAACTACAACACGGTTGCCAAATCCTTCAGAAATTGTTAGGAATCTATTAGATGAACTTTCTTGATATATATCTTACTGTGATTATTTTGAGAATATGTGATATGGAGATGAACGTCCTTGAAACATGAACAAATATTATTTATGTTTTGAATTTGATATATAAATTTGTGTAGCAAGGTTGCTGTTTTGTCACCTTTCTGTAGGCGATTTTGTTGCATTGTTTTCTCAATTGTTGTGTACTTAGTGAGCGGAGACAGCACAGTTCGAAGTACAAGTCGACGCAACAAACATCGCACTGGCAGACGTGTGAAGAAGAAGGTCGTGAAGGATACGAAACTAAACGTGAGTATGAAACTAAGCCATCAACCAGGGATACTGGTACTTGTACTCTTGCTGTGAATGCAGGAACTTCTCGGTTCCTTCTTGTGGCATAGATCAAGTTTGTAAAATGATGCTGAACAAATTATTTTCATTTAAATTTCTTGAAATTTAACAAATATTCAAAAGTAGTCTGACCCAAAAAAGAAATGATATATATCAGGTGGTCCATGATCATATCCTTTGTAATTGATAAAGCTAATAAATAAAACTAACAAAAATTCTGATGTTACACATATGCAGAAGATGCTTTCCCAAAATATGTCTACATGACATTTGTATGACATAAATTGGAGTAGATTTTTGTAATGCAAATTAAGAAAATGACCCTAATGATCGATGGCCGGTTTACGGAGCTCGGAACAATATTAGAAAACTTGCATAGCTTTGTAAGCAATTTGTTATCGTCTGTCTATCATCTGGTATAAAATCTACAACTTAAAACTGGTAAATACCTTTAACGAAATGGAAATTTAAAACTAAGAAAGGCATTACTTTTCTTCTTCTGAGTTTTAAATATACCCCTGAAAGCACCCAAAATGCAAACCAGCTAGGAAAAAGATGTTAACGTAGCACAAAAACACACACTCACACACAAACACACACAAGCACACACACTGGTACGATTACAGTTAGATACAATTTAACTGGACTGATTTAATGAAAACAGGATCTGTATAACTTATTTCTGAAAGTAAAATAAAAGTTGTTTTCATACAGATCAACATAATTGTTTTGCCTGTTCCCGTTGGTGTAGGAGAACGACAGGAAGCTGCTGCGGGAAGTGGGGAAACACGGGGAGGGTCAGTCGTCTGAGGTGCAGCAGCTCATTGAGGAGGTGAGTCTCCCCCCATGGAGGACAGCTGCCATTCACAGTACAGTGCAATTTTGTGATTCAACCTCTCGACAAGAAACTGATCTTCAATTTCTTGTTACACTTTATCTTAAGTGTCGAGAGACTGCAGCTAAAATGTCATTTTTAAACAAAAATACTCCAAATGTGATTCTTCTGTATTCTTATAGCATTAATGTTTACTATTAATAAAAAAATCTCTTTTATAATATTTACATAACTCTACATAACTTATATTCATGAATAAAGTATGCTTCTGTCATGTGATTAATCCCATTACCGTATCGTTGACAGCCGTTTAAACCCGTTTGCTAAAACTTGTTTTTCCAATTTGGAAACATCAGATCTGTAAAAGTAGGAAATTTTGACTGATGTGTTCCTTGCTAACGTCTCTGTGCAATGACAAGGAGATTTTTATTTAATTTTTAGTTATATGCTGAACATACTGATTGTAATAAAAATATGGATTTTTTACCAACAAAAAATATTTTTTAATATTAAATAATGACCATACAGATTGCATAGAATCTGGTATTGTAAATAAGAACTAGAAAGAATTACATTGATTACTGCATTATTGGAGGAGCTACAATGTTTCAAAATTATGCTATAGTTTCCTTCTCAGGTGGCCATCTTTGATTGTTGCCATGGAAACAGTGGGTCTGGCAGAACAAAATTCAATATATTTTATTCAATAAGACATACTCTACAACTTGGGCACAACACATTTCATTGATTGTGCATTAAAAAAAATCCCATCTGGCTGCCATAGCTCTCCCAGTGGATAGTTGGAGGTTGTTTGGTAAACTGAGAGAATTATCGAACCTCTTAATAACCCAACTTCTTAAAAGTTTCTAATAGATGTTTGGACTCCTTGTGGGGTGTGGCATATTGTTTAGTGCATTGGACTCTGAATCATGATTCTGAACTTGGATCCCTTGCCGCTGTTCTGACCCTTGGGCAAGTTTGTTCACACTATGTTGCTCCAGTTCACTCGGCTGTAGACAGTGGTTGATATTTGTGTATGATTAGTCTTTGCAAAGTAATTGCAGTATTGCTGAATGCTTCCCAGACAAATTTAGGTGGAGTTGATAGAACAGGTCTGAGAATAGAGATCAGTACTAAGAACTAGCTACTGCACTAAATAATAACTTACATTTAATTAATATGTCTTTAATTGTTGTAAAGGAGATCTTCTAACCCAAGTTAGACCCAGTAAAATACAAGTAGTTGTATGTGGAACAACAAATGATGAAAACACTGAGAATGATGAGTTACAAGGAGTTACCAGCATTCATTCACCTTCATTGCTAAAGATTCGGCTCAAGTCTCGTGTTTCATCAACGGCCTATTCTCTTGTAGGGTGCAAATCCTAACTGTGTGAACAAAGACAATGTTCCTGTGCTACACGTAGCCGTGAGGAACAAGCATGCTGATGTCATCCCTGTGCTGGTTCAGGAAGGTGCATCAGTCAACAAGAAGGGTCCAAGGTATGTGCTTTCTAACATGTCATTGCTTGGTTCTACTCATATATATTATATTGATTGGTCGTATTCATATTGCCTTCATATTGGCCTGACGGTAGCCATATTGACCCATGGCCTAAGGTCAATATGAAGGCAATACAAGTATAAGCAATTTACTATTTTTATTAACTGACAATTTTGCGTACATTATCACAAGTATCAGTGGATGTTGTAGTCACTTTCTGACCGACCTTCGATATTTTGAACTGGCAGTGACGTGACTATAAATTCCAATGATTATTTGCCATATGCTGAAACAGTGGCTTTTTGCTTATGTGTGATAGCGTTTGCAGTTACACAAATGCGATAATCTAACATTCTTGATGAACTTGGCCAATACTGATTCTGACTCTGTGTCATGCTGCAATACAGGCAGGATAGCGACGTTATTAATTGGCTGTATGTTGTATTCGATCATTGACTTACACAATTAATTAATAAATATGTGTATTTACTAAAATAAATTTTGTTAGGTTGTTTTTGTTTTAGCAGATAGAGGTAGAAAATAAACTAGTATTACTTTACTTATATGCTGTGCTTTTATATGTACACTTGTATTTGTTATATGCTCGTACACACACATGCATACATAGACAGTAACATACATATTCGTACTGTGCAAGCACATGCCGATACAAATGTGCATGTACACATGCACACACTTACAAATGCACACACACACTGTAGGGTACTTGAATGAAAAAGTTAATGTTTAGTTTATTCTAGAATAATGATTAGAAATGACAGCCTAAGGCAGTCCTCACTAATGGCTGCTTGTGTTGTCACAGCGGCGGGAACACAGCACTACACGAGGCCATTGGCCTGGGTGCCAGCGGGCAGGAAGTCATCGATACACTCCTCAGGTATGTCCCAAGTTAAGTTACATGCCCATTTTATAGTGGTATGTCAATTGTTACTATTTTAAGTGAAGTGGAGCTACCAACAAGTTTAATGTGTTGACGATACCAAATATTATCATTAGATCGCAAAGATAGTTCCATTTGCCACGGTCTGCTTTCAAAATATATCCAATGAAACTCATTCACATACACAAGAGAGTTCAAACCAAAATGGCCTAACAAATGTAAGCTCTCATTAAGGAGACACAGCAGCTAAAATGATGTTTTTAAAACAAAAATACTCAATGTGGTTCTTCTGCTTCTGTAATCTGATAGCATTTTATGTTTACTATTAATAAAGATGTCTTTTGTAACATTTACATACCTCTAAGTAACTTATATTCATGGATAAAGTATGCTTCTGTCATGTGACAAATCCCATTACCAAATCTTTGACAGCCGTTTAAACCTGTTTGCTAAAACCGGTGTTTTTCCAATTTGGAAACATCATCTCTTTAGAAGTAATGATGTTACAGTAATTAAATTTTGACTGATGTGTTCCTTGCTAACTTCTCTATGCAATGTTGAGGAGATATTTTTCATTTTCTTTTTAGTTATATGCTAAACATACTGATCGTAATAACAAATATGGATTTTTTTACCAACAAAATTTTAACATATTTTTTAATATTCAATAATGACAACACATAAAATATCTCTTCGACATTGCATGGAATGAGGTGTTGTAAATAAGAACAAGAAAGAATTGCATTGATTACTGCATTATTGGAGGAGCTACAATGTTTCCAAATTATGCTATATTTTCCCTCTCCGATGGCCATCTTTGATTGTTGCCACGGAAGCGGAGGGGGTCTGGCAGAAAAAATGTCAATATATTTTATTCAATAAGACATACTCTACAACTTGGGCACAAAACATTGCATTTAAATAATGTCCTATCTAGCTGCCATAGCTCTCATTTCATGTGTCGCAGTTATTGCATCGACCATTGTGCCAATATGGCTATAAGTTGTAAAGATCAGACAGACACAGAGATAAGTCAAGCCAGTATGGCTGTAAAGTGTGATGCACCGTCTAGTGGACTAGTGGGGCATCGTAGGAGGCCTAGTGGCTTTCCATCTTTTGACTGCTCGCATGTTTGTCTTTATTGCATGTGTTATTGTAACAGTTACTTTGTGTTGCACTTGATAGTGTCTAATTCACAGAAAGTCACCATTGTCGTCTCCTGACCTGCTAAGATGTTCAGTTATATTCTGGCAAAGTAAATTTGGTAAATATAGCGTCAATTTGTTCATATCAGTACCTCAATTATTACACAGTAATTATTATTAATAAATATGTATAATACGCGGAAGGATATAAAGCAAAACGTCTGCCTTATAAACATCTCGGGTGCATGATGACATTATTGTTGCCATGGTTACAGCTGTGGAGCCAACCCACAACAGAAGAATAACAAGGGGGAGTCTGCGTATGATCTCGCCGTGAAGTCTGGCTACGAGGGTATAGCGAATAGCTTCACAGCGAGTCTCGGCCACGCAGCACTCAGCAAGATGATCAAGCCGCGGACCACGCAAAGCATCGAGGCTTTCTAACATCGCTATACGAGACTTGTCAGGCTGGACTGCATGTGCTGATGCCATGTCAAAGGGGACTGTTTCTGTAGTGTTTTTCAACTTAATACTTCTCCGTCCATTTTTATTTATGAACAGCTTTTGATCCTTCATCTCCATTCATTTTTATTTATGAACAGCTTTTGATTTTTCATCACTGTCCATTTTAATTTATGAAAAACTTCTTTCTTCATCTCCGTCCATTTTTTTATTGATGAACAGCTTTTCTTTAATTTTACATTGCATATACATGGGTTATTTTATGTTATCTTTAAATAGTCACCAACATGATGTAACATTATGACCGTTACTAAGCAATGGATTAGTTATGTATTTGTGCAAAATATGTTTCTTTCTTCACTGTATTGAAATGGCAGTATGAGTTACTTGCGTTGTGTAATGTAATAGTTATTATGAAACCACAGATGCAGTGCACACAACAAACATGAGTGGCCTGCAGTGATCTTGTTATTTCTTACAGTTGTGTGAATCAGGTGAAATAAAACGTCACAAATGTGTATTACTCAGTATTTCAGTAGATACTTAAAGTTGCATGTGTACAATATATATATATATAGAGACAAAATATAATAAAACAAGGGAAAACACTCAAGTGTGACATTATGTATAGTATTACCTATATTTTTATTGTCTTATATATTTGGTTGTCTGCAATAAAGTTTTTTTTTAAATCGGCTTTGTAAGTTAATTGCACCACATATTACTGTTATGTGGATAGTCAACTAGTACATTTTTGCAGTAATAGTTTAGCTGCAAGATTACTTCTGCTAGGAATGTGGTACATCAGGTGACAACTAACCAAGCATTGCTTGCATGTAACAAAAGATAATGAAGTGTGATCAATTTGCATAATATGAAACCAGAACGTAAAAGAGGTCTGCTAAAGTTGGCTATCTCTGTATTTACCAAGTAAAATAAAAAACATTGATCATATGGAGGAAAACAGGTATACTTAGAAAGTGGTAATTTGCTGCCATTAACATGTAGTAGCACCGTATTTGAGGCATTAGTAACATTTTATATAATCAATCAATACACAATATTGGCACAGTGTGTTATCTAGCAAATATGTTTGTGTTTTAATTATAGCTGTCTCTTAATGAAAGGTGTGGTTTATGTAAATCTTTCAGTGTCATTAATTATTTTGCAGGCACTTCATTAAGCATAATCAATGAACTGTGTTATGATAATACAGCCAGCCACCATGCTTATGAATTGTTAGAATTGTTAAAAGATTGTTAAAAACAAACATACCCAGGGTACTCACTTGTGTTTTTATTTGCATGGTTGGCCAGCTATGTAAAATAAATATTCAACCGTGGATTGCGGTAGCAAGAAGCGCCATGATGGGTTTGCTGGTATTATCTCGCTTCATTAGCACAATCTCTCTGAGCAGAAACCTGTTAGTTGAACTGATGGTGAGATTACATCATTTACAACACTTTGAACTGTGATACGATATTTGTCACTTGCATTTCTGTGCCAAGTGCCTAATGTGTGTTGTACCATGTTGATAGATACTCTCTCTCGTAGGTACTTTATATATTCTTGATTCTTGCCTCTTGGGCCAGTAATTTGCTGAATTGAACTTGACTGGATTTTATATCGAACTGCCTTTTGGCCAACTAGGTTGTGTGAATAAATATGTAGTTGCTATTCATCCAACTGTTTTTGCCAATTAATGATTTTGACATTTCTTCAGTAAATGTAAAAAGGTAAGTTCTTATGTAACATGGTATCCAGTCCTGTCCTTAGGGCTGCTCAAAGCGCTTTGCACTTCACTCTCTGGCTGACCTGTTCACTCGAACTCCACACCACTTCTCTGGGAAGCATTCAGCCATGTTGCTTTTATTGCATGAAGACTAATTTTGTTGGCTGACCTGTTCACTCGAACTCCACACCACTTCTCTGGGAAGCATTCAGCCATGTTGTTTTTATTGCATGAAGACTAATTTTGTACATAAATATACACCACTGTTTATAGCCAGGTACTCATTCACAAGTGAACTGGTGCATCGTGGAGTGAACGAACTTGCCCAAGGTTCAAGGTGTTGGCAACATGATCCAAACCCGGTATTTCTCGATAGAGAGTGACTCTAATTTTGCAAATTTATAACCCCAAAGGAATGTAAAGTTATGATTAAAGTCTAAAATCAAATGTCCTAGTAATAGTCTTGTTTGTTAAGGCAAATTTTTGGCCGAATTGTTACTTGCTGGATAAAAGCATGGAAATTGGACCATATATGTAAAATTTCATGGCAAATCCGATTAGAGGGGGCTCCACATCAGATTTTGTGTCCTTGACCTTGAATTTCAAAGTCAAATGTTACGGAAGGTGAAATATATCTTTTTTAATACCACCACTGTTTTTATATGTGTACGAATGTGTGTATAATTATGTATGTATGCACGTATGTGGGCATGTATGTATATAAATTACTTTGAATGTCGAGGACCATTTTTTTTCTCTCAAAAACATCCCTGATTTTGTTTATATAATAATAACGATAATGAAATCCATATTTTTAGTACCATCGCTGTTTTTGTACGCATGCACACCGGATCCAAATATGATGTTGTGTTCTTAACCGTGAATGTCAAGGTTACATGTCAGTAACCTGGAAATGTCAAGGTCAAATGGCAATGATAGGGAAATTGGTATTCTTCAGCAGGGCGACTGTTTTTGTGCATATATGCAAGCTAAGTTTATGTGCTGGTTTATTTTGTTTTACTTCAAGGCCTACTTCTAAATAGGTAAAATTAATGAATGGGACTTAGTAGTGTCTAGATGATGTTGTCAGCCACCTGCTGGACCCGAGACGAACGCAATACCAGACGCTATGAAACGTAAGTGCATAATTACACGTGGTTTGCGATTTGATCATATATCTTCATTCAAATCACTGCCAAGATATTCACTATGTGATGATACATAAATGACTACTACCAAAACTACTCGCATTTGAATATATTTATATGACTGATCAAAATATGAGCGATATTAGAGTGTTATGATGGAACGGCGATGATTTGAATGGGGTCTGACCAACCAGCGTTATGTAAGACGTTTAAGGGAAAGGTCACAATGTACAATCAATAGATTTGTCAAGTTATGCTATATCAACAATATATTATAATAGGCCAAACGTAAACTGCGCGTGCTCGGATGGAGAAACGTGTGCTTATCTTCGTCAGGGCGCATCGAGAGAAGAACTTTGAGCTCTACGTCGCCTGCATGGAAGCACTTGTGTTCACGTTCTTCAGCCTCGACCACATGAACTACAGTCGATGGATCAGTGTGTACCTGGAGAACATGAAAACATTGCCCCATGCAGCGTTGACGATGTTCACACAAGGCGATTGGGTAGTGCCCAAAACGATTCGCCGGTTCTCAGCAATGTTCGTCGACCATTCGCACGAACAGGCAAATGAAGGCGTGAAGGGGAAAGGAGGCATTATCGGTCTCACTGAAAATGCAGCAGCACTTCAAAGATGGCTCATCGCAGACCTGAGATGGCACGACTCCTGCAATAATTTGAAACACAAATATCACCCGCAGCACAAACAACAACTAGCGAGATGCACCACGAAGAAATCTGGGCTACAAAGTGAAAGTTCCATTCCGATGTGTCTGCGCTCGTCGGTGTCATTCGGCAACACGGAAATCCCTTCGAGCTTGAGTGCAGCAGTCTGGTTGTGCTCCACAGCCAAGCATGCTCTCCAGATTCCGTGGTGGAGACCATATCGAAGCTGGAGACTGTGGGCCAGGCATTATAGGTGGCATTCCGGTTGAATGTCCTACACGAAAAGAGCACACCATTCAGCACCTTGAACAAGAGAAACAGCTTTCCCATGCTAAGAAAACCGAAGCTGGAGAAGAAGAAAGGCACGCAGCTGTCGAAATCAAGTCAGACGCATCACTGTTTGGCAAGTTGTACATTCCAAACCAAGTCCACGATGGCGACCCCGCTGTGTTTCTTGCGCACGAAAACCAACCTTTCCCGCCCTCTCTATCACAGTTTGGGGAAGTGAGGTTTGGTACAAAGTCGGACCCGCCGTCTTGTCTTCATGTTCCCAACCAAACCGAGGTGCCTCCATTTGTAGACGCAAATGTTTTGATGGTCCTGTTCCGACTCACATGTTGACCCCCACAGGCTGCGCAACGTTCCAGGAACACGCAGAGCAAGTGTTCATACCATTCATCAAGAGGGAACTTGAATCGACATCGAGGATGAACATTGTGTGGGATAAATATGTCGATACCAGCTTGAAACTAACAGCCTGGGAGAAGCGCGGACACGGTTTAGGAGTGCCAAGAAATGGCCAGAGTTCCTGCGGGACTAAAAAAACAAGGAGGATCTTTTCAAGTTTCTTGGAGAAGCAATCTAGACGGAGCAATGGCCAGAAGACAAGGTGGTGTGCGTGACAACTGGATACAGTGTAGCTGCTCATGGGACAGTCAGGGATGTATTGTGTTCCCATGAGGAGGCAGACACGCAAGTAGTGTACCACTCACTACACGCTCTTCAGCAAAGGGGCGAAGACAGTCGTGGTGCGCACTGTAGACACGGATGTTGTCGTCATCTTTGTTGGATTGTTCTTCTGTTTGACAACAACCGTCGGTAACGTCCAACTGTTGGTGGCATTCGGGAGAGGGCGAAACTTCAGAAACATACAAGTCAACGCCGTTTCTGACAGCCTTGGGAGCGGAAAGCTGATGTTCCATGCCATAACGGGCTGTGGTGTAGTTCTAGCGTTCCATGGCGTGGGGAAAAGGTTGGCTTGGAAGGCTTGGTTTGAAGTTCCTAAAGTGACAGAGGCATTTGCAACCATAGCGAGGTCACGGTTTGCTAAGTTATAAGTGGCTAATCCAGACTTTAAGTTGATGGAGAAGTTCATCATCACAATGTGTGACAAGTCAAGTGCAGCAACGTCTGTTAATGAGGCAAGACGAGAACTTTTCACGAAGAAAAACTGCGCCTTCGATCGTCTGCCACCAACAGAGGGTGCATTGCTGCAACACGTCAGGCGCAGCATCTACCAGGCCAGCATATGGTCTTTGAGTTGTGTGGCTCAGCCTGATGTGCCGTCCCCAAAGGACTTTGGGTGGACGTTCGAGGATGGAAGATGGTCTCTTCTTTGGTCAACGCTTCTTGAAGCTATCAAGGCGTGCCGGGAGCTATTGCGGTGTTGATGCAAAAGCAGAAAGCCTTGTGCAATGCTCTGCACGTGCTCTAAAGCTGCCTGAAGTGACAAGCTGGCCTGCCGTTCAGGGACCTTTGCACGTGTTCCTGAGTCGAGAAGTGACAAGTGATTTGCTGGCCTGCTGTGCACAGACTTCTGCGCGTGTTCCTGTATCGAGAAATGACAAGTGATTATTGTTGCTTTGGGCGAGGAAATACAAATGTAAACACAATACTTACTTATATATTTACCAATATAGTATAGCTATGCACACCCGCGAAAATATGTGTGTGTGTGTGTGTGTGTGTGTGTGTGTGTGTGTGTGTGTGTGTGCGTGTGTGTGTGTATGTGACCTTGACATTTAGGGTAAATAACATACATACATACACAGATATACACACATATATATACATACTTCCATACACACATGCATGCATAAAAGTACACACATATATTCTTATAAACAAAAACAGCGATGTTTTTGGTGAACAAAAATTTGACCTTGACATTCAAGGTCATGGACACATACATATATGCATACATGCTTGCATACATAATTACACATATACATTCGTACACATATACAAAAACAGATATAGTGATATTTCACGCTCAGTAACATTTGACCTTGAAATTCAAGGTCAAGGACACAAAATCTGACGGGAGCCCCCTCTAATCGGATTTGTCGTGAAATGTCATATATATGGTCACATTTTTATGCTTTTATCCGGCAAATGACGACACTATCCCTTAGACACCCTACTATAAGACCTACATGTGTTCTGACAGAGAAGTTTAAAGTTAGTCTAAATCTCTTTATATATTGATACCTTGACTCTTCTAAGTCTATCTCTTCCGAGACACCCAGGTCCACTCACCTCTTCTATGTCCATTCCGTTCCTTGAACATTGGCCTATGATCTAACAATTAGCGATGTATTTAAACAAACAACAATAACAAATCAGAGATATTTACTTACAACATATGATACCATAATGACAGTTTTCGAATACATAAAATTATCAACTGTCCGAAAACATACAATGCACAAAAATAATCCTCAGACACACTGTCCTAATACTTACGTAAACGAACAAGTCCTGATGCCATGTAATCCCTATTTAACTACCCCTGGTATTAACAAGTTCTCGTCTATTACAGTGCTACTAACTAATTTATAGGTGGTTAAATGTCGATATATCCTGTGAAACAAATGTACTAATACACGTAAGCTACTTAAATTCATCAAACAAAATTTGATCACATACCGTTAAATGGTCAGCCTTTCTGGTTTGCCACCTACTACAGACAATGCAGCCTACGTGCAGTGTAGCCAAGTAAAGGTGGTAAACACTTCGGGCTGGAGACCAGTCTATATCTTGTCCTGCAAGCAGTAATTCGTATATTGACTGTAATTGGTGTGTTGTAGGGATTTGCATGCAGAAGGAGTTTGGTGGACACCATCAATATGCTAATGCAGAGGCACTGTAAGCCTATATCCATCCAGGTGCACACATCAACTAAACTATTTCTATTCTCACTCGCTTCCATGGGCCACTGTGTGCCGTCTGTATTGTGCCCTTTTCTCGTGGTGTATCTCTTTTCATACGTTTTCTAGATTCTTCGTTCCTCGGAGAATGCCGAATTTATTACAGGATATGAAGAATAGGAAGCTTTCAGTAAAGTGTTTCAACAATGTTCAAACAAATGTTACAATGAAACAAGTTTGTATTTTAATATTATCTTCATCCGTGTATTTGGTTTGTTGCGTTCTGTCTGATGTGGCTCCATCACACGAACATTGTTGAAACCATTATCGCTTATTGTTAAGAAGTACCGGTAGGTGGTGAATATGATTTTGAAATATTGGCGCGTTCCGATAAATGGCCAACGTGCGGACTGGCAAGCGACAAACGTATATTTATTGCTATCAGATGAACGATCTAATGCAGGTGGAGTTGGATGTTTTGGCGAGCCAACAAAAACCAAGTGTGAAGACATTTTATACAGAGTAAACAAGTGAGCACTACCTTTGTGGGAGACGTGATGCTGACCCGCCTGTGCTGCCAATGGGACTGCACTACCCTATCGCTCACATATAGGTGATTCACAAACCTGTAACAGTTTCAGCAATGATACTTAACGATTTGCATGCAAGAACAATTTAAATAAGCAGTTCGAAGAATCGCTAGCGAACAACAGACACATTATGTTGGTTAGCTAAGAGGTCTTACTTGGAAGTCGATTTCGGAACCTGGCCCTTCCCTCTTCCCACACAAACACAAGACAAGTACCGCACACGGGAGATCTTGGATCTCCCGACATCGACTACGACACCACAGCGGGAAGTTCCTACCTCACAGTCAAGCTTTTAAAAAAGCGCCGGCACTGCCCACATACAATAGGACACAACGTGAGG
Source organism: Escarpia spicata (assembly GCA_963995525.1). NCBI lineage: Eukaryota > Metazoa > Annelida > Polychaeta > Sabellida > Siboglinidae > Escarpia > Escarpia spicata. Next base: position 11,998,135 of record OZ023211.1, read on the forward strand.
GGTCTTACCTTGCAGTCAAGTTCCTTACGGAACGCTGATCCCCCTCAACACATACTAACTGGACGTCACACAACGAACACGTACCTCAACAGTCGTGCAGGCGTTCTGAACAGCCGTCCCCCGGAACTAATATGTCAGAAAAATAATCTTACCCCAAAGTCGTGCGGGAACACAAACGTTCCGCGTGCAGGTGATTGCAATGCTAGTGCACGCTCCATCTTACCTGAACATGCCGTTGTGCTTCGGTCGCACTGGTTACACGGACTATGACTGTACGTAAGAAAGTCATACCTGAAGGTCATGTAAGAGTGCTTGCCTCGTCATCACAGCTGATGTGACAAGCTGTGTGCCGTCTGTATTCCGCCCTTTTCTCGTGGTGTATCTCTTTTCATCCGTTTTCTAGATTCTTCCTCCCTCTCATAAAATTTTCCGAGCTGTCAAATAAAATAGGAAATTCGGGGATGTATCCATACACCAGTACACAGTGATTGAAACAATCACGACCTCTTGATTTAACACTTTTCCAGTTATCCAAAAGAGAACGCTTTCTCGTTTGGCCTAACAGCACGTACCCTACTAATGATCATGCCACACATTCAGATATGTACCCTATTATTCTGGAAGTACTTTATTGAAAACGTTGGCCTCTCATAGTATATTAAACAATCGGCACTAATGACAAATACGTGAGCATTTACAGTAACCAACTTAGCATCTACATGCACGAATCGGTACACACACATAAGAATACTAGTTAGGCAGTGGGAGTTAGGACATTCAATTAGATGTGCAACGTCTGTTCTAAGTACTTACCAAAAACTGCTGGTACAGCAATAGGTCAGATGCGCCACCTTGGCCTGGGCAACTCTTCGTTTCAGTAGCACACAAACGTAGGTCACAGGTATCAGCTTCTGAAACTGACGTTCAATTCGATTGTTCAGTCATACGCATACAACACAGGAAGCGGAAGTTAGACAAGTCAAGTTGCAACTACTTTCTGCAAATACTACTTACCACACAATTTGAGTCGTAGATGTAGTTCACAGGTTTTCGCTCCTGAAACAGACGTTCAAGTTCAAGTCATGTCAGCTAACGTTTTCAACAAACACGTCTTCATCAGCTACATAATACAATGTGTAACATCAATCTAATATGGCCAGTACTTTTGTTATACTTCTGTGCCATTCTACATCTCGCAATGGTTACAATAATACACAGTAACATAGAAATTGTGATTAATCGAACCTCGAGCGCCAGACCGGAAGCGTTCCAGTGTGACGTCACGTATCAACAATATGCTCGGACTTTCGGAGAATGCCGAATTTATTACAAGATTTGAAGAATAGGAAGCTTTCAGTAAAGTGTTTCAACAATGTTCAAACAAATGTTACAATGAAACAAGTTTGTGTTTTAATATTATCTTCATCCGTGTATTTGGTTTGATGCGTTCTGTTTAATGTGGCTCCACCACGCGAACATTGTTGAAACCATTATCGCTTATTGTTAAGAAGTACCGCTAGGTGGCGAATATGATTTTGAAATATTGGCGCGTTCCGATAAATGGCCAACGTGCGGATTGGCGAGCGACAAACGTATATTTATTGCTATCAGGTGAACGATCTAATGCAGGTGGAGTTGGATGTTTTGGCGAGCCAACAAAAACCAAGTGTGAAGACGTTTTATACAGAGTAAACAAGTGAGCACTACCTTTGTGGGAGACGTGATGCTATGTTGGTTAGCTAAGAGTGTAGTGATTCTGACATATAAAGACGACAAGACAACTTAGTAGAACCACAAAATCATGTATTCAATTCGAGCCCATCTGACAGACAAGATGGAGTCATTCACACGTCCTGTTTTGTTCATATCGTATGTGCGAGTTACTCGCTAGATGGCGTACTGTCTTAGGTAGCGCTCATTACATCTCCCCTTGCAATTAAGCAATTACAACAGATTAAAGTAAACGGCCTGTCTCAGGCACAACATTGCCAACCGCTGGTGGTATTATTATGACCACACTAACACATTTCGATCAGGCTTTTGGCCACGCTCGAGGATCTGCGCAAGCCTGGGCTCTGAGGTACCGGAGTGGAACTAGACGGCAGCTCAGGCGGGTTGGACACAACACCCGGCTCAAATGGCACGTCGACGGGCACAGATGGGATCGGCTGGTTTGGCGGATCACCCTCACCCGTGGCCTGCAGGTGGCCTCGGTTGCGACGGTACACAGCACCTGATGACGTCTCAACCATGAACGACCGGGGCGTGTCGGCGGGAGTCGTCACCACGCCTTTCTCCGCCCAGTCGGCCTATTGAGGAGTTTTTACCCTCACCTCGTCACCTGGCGACAAGGACGGTAATGAGCGCACACCGTGTCGACGATTGTAGTGGTGCGCGTACGAGCGTTTCGCACGCTCGTCGTGTTCGCGAACTTCCTCGTCACTGGATCGACACGGCTGAAGGGCTGACGGTGGCGTTGGCAGGTTCGTTTTGACATGTCTGCCAATCAGGAGTTGGTTAAGGCTATGACGAGTGGCGGCCATGACCGTGTCACGGTAGATTAACAAAGCCATCCACGGCTCACGTTGCCGAAGGATGCCCTTGGCCGACCTTACAGCCCGTTCCGCCTCCCCGTTGCTATTCGGGAGAAACGGACTCGACGTCGTGTGAGTGATGGCGTGTTCTTCCGTGAACGACTTAAACTCGGACGACACAAATTACGGACCGTTGTCCGACACAATTTCGTCCGGAAGTCCGAACCGCGCAAAGACGTCCTTCATCTTCGCTAAGCAGGCCGCTGTTGTGGTATTCCGCACGTGAAGTACCTCAATCCACCTTGTGTAGTAATCTACCATGACGAGGTAGTTCTGGCCTTGGTGGAGACACAGGTCGATCGCCACCTTCCCGAAAGGTCGCGAGGGAAGTGGTGTCGTCATCAACGGCTCTTTCTGCTGACTAGGCCTGTACGTCTGTACTATGCGTTTGACGTCTCACGTGATCTCCGGCCACCAAACCGACACCCTGACTCGCTCAAGACATTTCGTAACGCCCTGATGACCTCTATGGATCCTATCTAGCATGTCAGCTCGCATGCTGGCAGGTACGACGATTTTGCCTTCATACATCAGTAGGGCATTTGACGTTGACAAGAGGTTTCTGAAATTGAAGAGACGTTTCAGGTTGTCAGGAACGTCCTGTTCATAGCGGGGCCTCCCTGCTATGGTATAGTGAATGGCGGCTTGAAGCGTTGAGTCATCACTCGTAGACGACTGCAGCTCGCTTCTCCTCCCGGGTGACACCGGAAGGTTAGACACAACGAGCTCAACGTGAGCCTTCACGTCGTCCTCCGTTGAAGAATGATGCATCTGCGGAGCGAGCGGACTCCGCGAGAGCGCGTCTGATATGACAAGGCTCTTCCCAGGCGAATACTCCGCCTTAGCGTTATATCGCATCAGTCGCATGAGAAGTCGTTGACATCTGAGTGGCGTGTTGTCAAGATCTTTATTGTTGATGAGGGGTACAAGCGGTTTGTGGTCTGTGAGTAATTTGAATTGACCCAGACCGCACAAGAACCGATCAAATTTCTCGCACGCCCACACCCCCGCCAAACACTCCTTTTCGATCTGGGCGTATCTCTGCTCAGCCGGAGTGAGGGATCTGGAGCAGAATGCGACCGGCTTTCCTTCCTGCATGATCACTCCCCCGAGACCGTACGAACTGGCGTCTGCGCTCACTACGGTCGGCTTCGTTGCGTCGTAATAGGCGAGCACTGGCGTTGACGACACCAGCTGCTTCAGCTTATTGAACGCATTCTCCTGGTCGGGACCCCATGCCCAGACCGCATCTCCTTTGAGCAGATCATTCAACGGACGAGTGGCGACATGCAAGTCCGGTAAGTACGCACCCAAGTAATGGACCATACCGAGAATCTGCCTCAGAAGTGGCACAGACGTCGGACGAGGCAATTTCGTTATGGCATCGACCTTTTCGTGGTCTGCTACGACGCCGTCTGGCGTAAACTTATGACCAAGGAACGTAATTTCCTTTTGACCATAGTGACACTTATCCTCGTTTAGCTTTAGGCCTGCTGCCCGAAGCACTTTAAGGACTTCCGCGAGGCGCGTCTCGTGCTCGGCCTCGTCTTTCCCATACACTAGAATGTCGTCCATGTATGCTATTGTGCCCTCGAGCCCCGCGAGGATTTCGACCATCTTACTCATGAAGATCTCCGGGGCAGAGGTAATCCCGAAGGGCAGTCGCATGTAGCAGTAACGACCGAAGGGCGTTATGAACGTCGTCAGCTCTTTGCTTGACGACTCAAGAGGGATTTGGTAGAAACCGCTCTCGGCGTCCAATGACTAGAACACCGTAGCGCCCGACAAACGCGACGTCACGTCCTCCAGGGTGGGTAGGATGTACTTCTCCCTACGTACATGCTGGTTGAGCTTTTTCAAATCGACGTACAGTCGGACCTTCCCCGACTTTTTTACGACAGGCACCATGGGAGCACACCACGGCGTTGGCTTTGTGATAGCCTCAATAACCCCTGCAGATACCAGACGGTCCAATTCCTCCTTGACCTTGGGGAGAATTGGGATAGGCACTCTGCGGGCGACTGTGAGGGCTGATGGCTGCGCGTCTTCCTTCAGGATGATCCTCACGGGCTCTGTTTTCAGACAACCGACTGTAATTGCGTCTAGTTTTCTGACGAGACTCATTCGCGAAGCAACCCCACGACTCAGCAGGTTCTCCACGTCATTTGCGACAACGATGACACGACAGTGATAGGTGGTGCCTTTGACCTCTGTGCTGGCGATGAACTGCCCGCGACAGTCCAATGGACCACCTGGACTGTTGAGGTTTGCACTGATCGCCTTGAGAGGCGGTCGCGGCCTCAGCATGACGTAGCTCGCGTGCGACATCACCTTAACGTCGGCACCCGTGTCGATTTTAAAGATCACAGGACGATCTTTGAGGTCGAGGTCAAACTTCCACGCTGGACTGCTGTCATCGCAACTGACCGACCCGCAGAAGTACTCCTCGTCCGGCTGCACTTTCACCTCGCGAATGGATGACGACTTGGCGTGACACATCTTCTCGAAGTGACCTGTCTTGCGACACCGATTGCACGTCTTCCCCTTAGCAGGACATGCGTCGGGGCCCGGCGAGCGATGCACATAACCACATTGGCCACATGGCGTTTTCGCGACGACTTCCTCTCTCACGCCTCTCTCACTGTGGCGCTGATGACGACTAGCTTGCTGTTTAAGCTCTTTTTTTATACAATGTTCACGTTTGACATCGGCACAGTGTTCTGACTTTTGACTAACTCACTGTGTCTCGCGCTGTCGACTGCTTTCTCTAACGTCAGATCGTCTTGCTCCACCTGAAGTTTCTGCGACATTTCTTTGTCGAGCATGCCGCTTATGAGTCGATCGCGCACGTTCTCTTCTTCTTTTTGATCGAACCGACAGTGAGCCGCGAGGTCATGCAAACAACGCACAAACGCTTCAATTGACTCACCCTGTTGCTGAGAACGTTGGTAGAAAATTGCACGCTCATGTATTGTGTTTCTCTTTGGCACGACATATTCATCGAACTTTTGCATCACTGTGACAAAGTCATTTCGAGGGTCTGTGGCGCCCTCTGACGGCTCCGCAAACCTGAACGATTTGAAAATGTTCTCGGCTTGTCTGCCCATGGCGTATATGAGCGACGCAGCTTCCACCTCTGGATCGTCTTTATCCAGTGACGTTGCGATCCTGAACCGCATAAACCGCTCTTTCCATTCCGGCCATTTGGACGGGACGTCGAATGACATCGACTCTGGCGGGTTAAATGTCGGCATTTTATTTTCCGTTCAAATTTACTGACTGACCGTTGACGACGGACTGTCGACTGGCAAGGTTTACTAACCCGCTGCCACCATGTGGTGATTCTGACATATAAAGACGACAAGACAACTTAGTAGAACCACAAAATCATGTATTCAATTCGAGCCCATCTGACAGACAAGATGGAGTCATTCACATGTCCTGTTTTGTCCATATCGTATGTGCGAGTTACTCGCTAGATGACGTACTGTCTTAGGTAGCGCTCATTACAAAGAGGTCTTACTTGGAAGTCGAGTTCGGAACCTGGCCCTTCCCTCTTCCCACACAAACACAAGACAAGGACCGCACACGGGAGATCTTGGATCTCCCGACATCGGCTAGGACACCACAGCGGGAAGTTCCTACCTCATGGTCAAGCTTTTAAAAAAAGCGCCGGCACTGCCCACATACACTAGGACACAACGTGAGGGGTCTTACCTTGCAGTCAAGTTCCTTTCGGAACGCTGATCCCCCTCAACACATACTAACTGGACGGCACATAACGAACACGTACCTCAATAGTCGTGCAGGCGTTCTAAACAGCCTTCCCCCGGAACTAGTATGTCAGAAAAATAATCTTACCCCAAAGTCGTGCGGGAACGCAAACATTCCGCGTGCAGGTGATTGCAATGCTAGTGCACGCTCCATCTTACCTGAACATGCCGTTGTTCTTCGGTCGCACTGGTTACACGGACTATGACTGTACGTAAGGAAGTCATACTTGAAGGTCATGTAAGAGTGCTTGCCTCGTCATCACAGTTGATGTGACAAGCTGTGTGCCGTCTGTATTCCGCCCTTTTCTCGTGGTGTATCTCTTTTCATCCGTTTTCTAGATTCTTCCTCCCTCTCATTACATCTTCCGAGATGTCAAATAAAATAGCAAATTCGGGGATGTATCCATACACCAGTACACACTGATTGAAACAATCACGACCTCTTGATTTTATACTTTTCCAGTTATCCAAAAGAGAACGCTTTCTCGTTTGGCCTAACAGCACGTACCCTACTAATGATCATGCCACACATTCAGAAATGTACCCTATTATTCTGGAAGTACTTTATTGAAAACGTTGGCCTCTCATAGTATATTAATCAATCGGCACTAATGACAAATACGTGAGCATTTACAATAACCAACTTAGCATCTACATGCACGAATCGGTACACACACAATACAAAAACCAAGTGTGAAGACGTTTTATACAGAGTAAACGAGTGAGCACTACCTTTGTGGGAGACGTGATGATGACCCGCCTGTGGTGCCAATGAGACTGCACTACCCTATCCCTCACATATAGGTGATTCACAAACCTGTAACAGTTTCAGCAATGATACTTAACGATTTGCATATAAAAACAATTTAAAGAAGCAGTTCGAACAATCGCTAGCGAACAACAGACACATTATGTTGGTTAGCTAAGAGGTCTTACTTCAAAGTCGTGTTCGGAACCTGGCCCTTCCCTCTTCCCACACAAACACAAGATAAGGACCGCACATGAGAGATCTTGGATCTCCCGACATCGACTACGACACCACAGCGGGAAGTTCCTACCTCACGGTCAAGCTTTTAAAAAAAGCGCCGGCACTGCCCACATACACTAGGACACAACGTGAGGGGTCTTACCTTGCAGTCAAGTTCCTTACGGAACGCTGATCCCCTCAACACTTACTAACTGGACGTCACACAACGAACACGTACCTCAACAGTCGTGCAGGCGTTCTGAACAGCCGTCCCCCGGAACTAGCATATCAGAAAAATAATCTTACCCGAAAGTCGTGCGGGAACGCAAACATTCCGCGTGCAGGTGATTGCAATGCTAGTGCACGCTCCATCTTACCTGAACATGCCGTTGTGCTTCGGTCGCACTGGTTACACGGATTATGACTGTACGCAAGGAAGTCATACCTGAAGGTCATGTAAGAGTGCTTGCCTCGTCATCACAGTTGATGTGACAAGCTGTGTGCCGTCTGTATTCCGCCCTTTTCTCGTGGTGTATCTCTTTTCATCCGTTTTCTAGATTCTTCGTCCCTCTCATTACATCTTCCGAGCTGTCAAATAAAATAACAAATTCGGGGATGTATCCATACACCAGTGCACAGTGATTGAAACAATCACGACCTCTTGATTTAACACTTTTCCAGTTATCCAAAAGAGAACCCTTTCTCGTTTGGCCTAACCTTCTAATGATCATGCCACACATTCAGAAATGTACCCTATTATTCTGGAAGTATTTATTGAAAACGTTGGCCTCTCATAGTATATTAAACAATCGGCACTAATGACAAATACGTGAGCGTTTACAGTAACCAACTTAGCATCTGCATGCGCGAATCGGTACACACACATAAGAATACTAGTTAGGCAGTGGGAGTGAGGACATTCAATTAGATGTGCAACGTCTGTTCTTAGTACTTACCCAAAATTGGTGGTACAGCGATAGGTAAGATGCGCCACCTTGGGCAACTCGTCGTTTCAATAGCACACAAACGTAGGTCACAGGTATCAGCTTCTGAAAGAGACGTTCAATTCGATTGTTCGGTCATACGCATACAACACAGGAAGCGGAAGTTAGACAAGTCAAGTTGCAACTACTTTCTGCAAATACTACTTACCACACAATTTGTGAGGGGTCGGCAACAGGTGACGCAATGTTCCACTTTGGTCCTCGCCTCAGTAGAACTGAACTCACCCGTTGATGTAGTTCACAGGTTTCCGCTCCTGAAATAGACGTTCAAGTCATGTCAGCTAACGTCTTCGACAAACACGTCGTCATCAGCTACATATTACAATGCGTAACTTCAATATAATATGGCTAGTACTTTAGTTTTACTTCTGTGCTATTCTACATCTCGTAATGGTTACAATAATACACAGTAACATAGAAATTATTATCAATCGAACCTCGAGCGCCAGAGCGGAAGCGTTCCAGTGTGACGTCACGTATCAACAATATGCTCGGACTTTCGGAGAATGACGAATTTATTACAGGATTTGAAGAATAGGAATAATTCAGTACTGTTTCAACAATGTTCAAACAAATGTTACAATTAAACAAGTTTGTGTTTTAATATTACCTTCATCCGTGTATTTGGTTTGATGCGTTCTGTCGAATGTGGCTCCATCACACGAACATTGTTGAAACCATTATCGCTTATTGTGAAGAAGTGCCGCTAGGTGGCGAATATGATTTTGAAATACTGGCCCGTTCCGATATATGGCCAACGTGCGGATTGGCGAGCGACAAACGTATATTTATTGCTATCAGGTGAACGATCTAATGCAGGTGGAGTTGGATGTTTTGGCGAGCCAACAAAAACCAAGTGTGAAGACGTTTTATACAGAGTAAACGAGTGAGCACTACCTTTGTGGGAGACGTGATGCTGACCCGCCTGTGCTGCCAATGGGACTGCACTACCCTATCGCTCACATATAGGTGATTCACAAACCTGTAACAGTTTCAGCAATGATACTTAACGATTTGCATGCAAGAACAATTTAAATAAGCAGTTCGAAGAATCGCTAGCGAACAACAGACACATTATGTTGGTTAGCTAAGAGGTCTTACTTGAAAGTCGAGTTCGAAACCTGGCCCTCCCCTCTTCCCACACAAACACAAGACAAGGACCGCACACGGGAGATCTTGGATCTCCCGACATCGACTACGACACCACAGCGGGAAGTTCCTACCTCACGGTCAAGCTTTTAAAAAAGCGCCGGCACTGTCCACATACACTAGGACACAACGTGAGGGGTCTTACCTTGCAGTCAAGTTCCTTACGGAACGCTGATCCCCTCAACACATACTAACTGGACGTCACACAACCAACACGTACCTCAACAGTCGTGCAGGCGTTCTGAACAGCCGTCCCCCGGAACTAGTATGTCAGAAAAATAATCTTACCCCAAAGTCGTTCGGGAACGCAAACATTCCGCGTGCAGGTGATTGCAATGCTAGTGCACGCTCCATCTGACCTGAACATGCCGTTGTGCTTCGGTCGCACTGGTTACACGGACTATGACTGTACGTAAGAAAGTCATACCTGAAGGTCATGTAAGAGTGCTTGCCTCGTCATCACAGTTGATGTGACAAGCTGTGTGCCGTCTGTATTCCGCCCTTTTCTCGTGGTGTATCTCTTTTCATCCGTTTTCTAGATTCTTCGTCCCTCTCATTACATCTGCCGAGTTGTCAAATAAAATAGCAAATTCGGGGATGTATCCATACACCAGTACACACTGATTGAAACAATCACGACCTCTTGATTTAACACTTTTCCAGTTATCCAAAAGAGAACGTACCCTTCTATTGATAATGCCACACATTCATAAATGTTCCCTATTATTCTGAAAGTACTTTATTGAAAACGTTGGCCTCTCATAGTATATTAAACAATCGGCACTAATGACATATACGTGAGCATTTACAATAACCAACTTAGCATCTACATGTACCAATCGGTACACACACATAAGAATACTAGTTAGGCAGTGGGAGTGAGAACATTAAATTAGATGTGGAACGTCTGTTCTTAGTACTTACCAAAAACTGGTGGTGCAGCGATAGGTCAGATGCGCCACCTTGGGCAACTCGTCTTTTCGGTAGCACAAAAACGTAGGTCACAGGGATCGGCTTCTGAAACAGACGTTCAATTCGATTGTTCAGTCATACGCATACAACACAGGAAGCGGAAGTTAGACAAGTCAAGTTGCAACTACTTTCTGCAAATACTACTTACCACACAATTTGTGAGGGGTCGGCAACAGGTGACGCAATGTTCCACTTTGGTCCTCGCCTCAGTAGAACTGAACTCACCCGTTGATGTAGTTCACAGGTTTCCGCTCCTGAAACAGACGTTCAAGTCATGTCAGCTAACGTCTTCGACAAACACGTCGTCATCAGCTACATATTACAATGCGTAACTTCAATCTAATATGGCTAGTACTTTAGTTTTACTTCTGTGCTATTCTACATCTCGTAATGGTTACAATAATACACAGTAACATAGAAATTATTATCAATCGAACCTCGAGCGCCAGACCGGAAGCGTTCCAGTGTGACGTCACGTATCAACAATATGCTCGGACTTTCGGAGAATGACGAATTTATAAGAGGATTTGAAGAATAGGAATCTTTCAGTAGTGTTTCAACAATGTTCAAACAAATGTTACAATTAAACAAGTTTGTGTTTTAATATTATCTTCATCCGTGTATTTGGTTTGATGCGTTCTGTCGAATGTGGCTCCATCACACGAACATTGTTGAAACCATTATCGCTTATTGTGAAGAAGTACCGCTAGGTGGCGAATATGATTTTGAAATATTGGCGCGTTCCGATAAATGGCCAACGTGCAGATTGGCGAACGACAAACGTATATTTATTGCTATCAAGTGAACGATCTAATGCAGGTAGAGTTGGATGTTTTGGCGAGCCAACAAAAACCAGGTGTGAAGACGTTTTATACAGAGTAAACGAGTGAGCACTACCTTTGTGGGAGACGTGATGCTGACCTGCCTGTGCTGCCAATGGGACTGCACTACACTATCGCTCACATATAGGTGATTCACAAACCTGTAACAGTTTCAGCAGTGATACTTAATGATTTGCATGCAAGAACAATTTTAAAAAGCAGTTCGAACAATCGCTAGCGAACAACAGACACATTATGTTGGTTAGCTAAGAGGTCTTACTTGAAAGTCGAGTTCGGAACCTGGCCCTCCCCTCTTCCCACACAAGACAAGGACCGCACACGGGAGATCTTGGATCTCCCGACATCGACTACGACACCACAGCGGGAAGTTCCTACCTCACGGTCAAGCTTTTAAAAAAGCGCCGGCACTGCCCACATACACTAGGACACAACGTGAGGAGTCTTACCTTGCAGTCAAGTTCCTTACGGAACGCTGATCCCCCTCAACACTTACTAACTGGACGTCACACAACGAACACGTCGTGCAGGCGTTCTGAACAGCCGTCCCCCGGAACTAGCATGTCAGAAAAATAATCTTTCCGAACGGCGAAAGTCGTGCGGGAACGCAAACATTCCGCGTGCAGGTGATTGCAATGCTAGTGCACGCTCCATCTTACCTGAACATGCCGTTGTGCTTCGGTCGCACTGGTTACACGGACTATGACTGTACGTAAGGAAGTCATACCTGAAGGTCATGTAAGAGTGCCTGCCTCGTCATCACAGTTGATGTGACAAGCTGTGTGCCGTCTGTATTCCGCCCTTTTCTCGTGGTGTATCTCTTTTCATCCGTTTTCTAGATTCTTCGTCCCTCTCATTACATCTTCCGAGCTGTCAAATAAAATAACAAATTCGGGGATGTATCCATACACCAGTGCACAGTGATTGAAACAATCACGACCTCTTGATTTAACACTTTTCCAGTTATCCAAAAGAGAACGCTTTCTCGTTTGGCCTAACAGCACGTACCCTTCTAATGATCATGCCACACATTCAGAAATGTACCCTATCATTCTGAAAGTACTTCACTAATGACAAATACGTGAGCATTTACAGTAACCAACTTAGCATCTACATGTACCAATCGGTACACACACATAAGAATACTAGGTAGGCAGTGGGAGTGAGGACATTCAATTAGTTGTGCAACGTCTGTTCTTAGTACTTACCAAAAACTGGTGGTACAGCGATAGGTCAGATGCGCCACCTTGAGCAACTCGTCGTTTCAGTAGCAAACAGACGTAGGTCACAGGTATCGGCTTCTGAAACAGACGTTCAATTCGATTGTTCAGTCATACGCATACAACACAGGAAGCGTAAGGTAGACAAGTCAAGTTGCTACTACTTTCTGCAAATACTACTTATCACACAATTTGTGGTGCCAATGGGACTGCACTTAAACCGATGTCGCAGGACACGCAAAAAGTGGTCGTTATAGAAAACACACACTTTTATTTTTCATTTTTAAAATATGATTTCATTTCTGTACTCACAATGCATACACCATTTGTACTGTGAACTGAGAAATAAAAAACACAGCACTGATTTTGTATGGTAGCGCTTCCGAATTTGGAAATGTTAGTTGGACATGCAATTTTGACCGTTTTGGGCTACTTACGCCCACTTTTTGCCATTTTTAAATTAGTAAGGCGGCCAAACTGTATAAGTCCTGAAAGCTCTTAGTGAATCAAATCTGTGGTGAAATGTTTTTGGAAGCGTCACTCTACAATTCACGGTGCGACAAACAAAATACACGAGTTTTATCAAGTGTACACTTTCTGTGACATTGGCCCTATATATTTCTTACCAAACAACTAGTGTGACGGACAGCAACGGGTCACGGACAATGTTCGACACTAGTCCTCGCCTCAGTACAGCAGAACTCACACATAGACGTAGTTCACAGGCTTCCGCTCTTGAAACAGACGTTCAAGTTATGCCAGCTAACATGTTCGACAAACACGTCGTCGTCAGCTTCTTATTTACATTGTGTATCTTCAAACTAATATGGCCAGTACATTAGAATTATTTCTGTACCATTCTATACCTCGTAATGTATAATACAATAATAGTTATTATAAAACACAGTATAATAGAATTATAATTGTTCAAACATCGAGCGCCAGAGCGGAAGCGTCAGGTGTCACACGTCAAGTATCAACAATACACTCGCTCGGACGTTCTGCGAATGCCGAATTTATTATTGGATTTGAAGTAAAGGAAGCGTTTAGTGAAATGTTTCAACAGAGCTCGAAGAAATGTAACTTTCACTCGTGCCGGGTTGTCACCCCTTCCGCGGTGTACGAGTTTCGTTAGACTTTGTTCTCAATTGAATTTGATGTTTGTGTGGACTATGCGCAATGAGCGACACTCGCTATGGGGTTTATTGTCCTGATTTGGTGGTAAATACAACTTGACAATAATAAACTTATTATTATAGAACTGGGTAACATCAAAAATAGATAAGCGAGCGAAAAATGAACAACTAAAAACACGTCCCAAAAATACTTTTTTGAACGATTGCTTGTACCACTACGGTTCGTCCGATCCAAATAGTCTTGATATCGTTTGAAAGCTTACGATTTCTGCTATTCAACTATATATATATATATAAATGGTTTTCTGGTAGTCATTCCTAAAATAAACTGTAAACGGACATACAACGGTGTCGATTCGGGTGTCTTAGACACTGCGAACGATGTTGTTTCGTCGACACAGTTCACCAATCTACCGATTGGGGCACCATCTGATTTCATGGTACAAGCTCCACCCACTTTCAAACGGCTGCTAAAATGACATACGCGAAGTAGGCGTGACGTCACAATCACGTATATCAACCAACCAACGGAACGAATTTGGATCCGTTGGTTGGCGTACGTTATTGTGACTTCACGCCGACTTAGATGTATATCGGCTTTGCAGTTTCGTTGCGGCTTAAAAGTGGGTGGAGCTTATAACATGAAATCGAGAAATGGTGAAGTGCGCATGTCTGAACCTATGCAAATTAGAACAACAGCGCCGCAATCGGAAGATTATTGTACTGAGTACCCGCCGCCAACATCGTTCGGAACCGTACAGAACACCGAATACAGCACGGCTGTAGGTCCGTTTATAGGTGTTCCATGAACGGTTAACGGGAAATATAAATGACGTTAGAATAAAAAAAAGTGCATAATTTCAGATGATACCAAAATCGTCGGGACAGGACGAGCCATGGGGGTGCTAGTGACCATAGAATATCATGTTTTGGACGTGTTCCGAGTTGTTTATTTTTCGCTCGCTTATCTATTTTTGGTAATATCAAAAATAGATAAGCGAGCGAAAAATGAACAACTCGGGACATGTCCAAAATCACTCAGTTCAGTGGTCGCTAGCAAACTTACGGTTCATCCGATCCGAAAAATCTTGGTACCGTTTGAAAGATTACACCTTCTGTTATTCTAACACATACGTGGTTTCCCGATAATAATTCCTACAAGAACCTTCACACATATCTGCAATAATGTTGTTTCCAGTCTTTTACACACCAGCGAACCAACTTGTTTCGTCGACAAAGTTCACCCATCTACCGATAGGAGCGCAAATTCTAATTTGCATAGGTTTCAGACATGCGTATACTGGACCACTCGGTTTCTGCCTTACGCAAGCATAATATGCAGTTTTCACACAAAAAAATTGAAATCGTTCAGCAACGTATCAATATTATTAATCAGAACCACTTATTGCATTAATGGAATGCAAACGAAACATCAAATAAGTTGTTTTAGTTAAATACTTACAATATTCAGAATAAACAGAAGCACTCGGTTTCTGCCTCGTGTTCAAAATCATCACTGTGCGACAAATCGCTATGCATTCACTGTATAAACTCCACGGGCTGTTCGTTAACATTCCTGTGATGATTAGGGTGAATAGTTGTTTATAATTTCGTCCGCTAAATTTTAATATTACGGTTGTTTACATCACCGTCACCGACATGGTGCACTGTAGTCACGTGGTCTGCGTTCGCTATCAAAATATATGTCAAAAACCTGTTTGCCTCGTTTTAATTTGAGACAAATAATTTTGTTGCAAGTTTGTAGACATCCTTTGCTCATTGTGTCCGATATATCTGACTAAAGATGTATTTAATACGAGATCCAGCTATATAATTGTAATGAGGCAGAAACTCAGATAGGGCAGAAACCGAGTAGGTGATTATACTTCATAAGTTCTTGTTTTCATGCTATTTAGACTCCACCCACTTTGCAGACGACATAAACACAAGTAAACAAACTGTCTGTCAGCGTCCGACGATCGCTAATGTAATGCCAACATTCGGTGAAACTTAATCTATCTTTTTTGACATGCAAAAATGGGTGGAGCTTAACATGTAAACATCAACTGCTGAGATCGGCCATGTGCGATGCCATAGCAACGCAGCGGTGATTGACAGGAAATGTGCAGTTTCGCCGACAGATGGCGAAGGATACCCGACGCTAACATCGTTCGCTGAGTTCAAGCGGATGAAAACAACCACATTTCAGATAAACACAATGGTGAAAATATACTTTAACATGATCAACCGTGCTATTTACTACGTAGATGAAAAGGTAATCTTTCAAACGGTACCAAGATTTTTGGGATTGGACGAACCGTAAGTTTGCTAGCGACCGCTGAATTGAGTGATTTTGGACATGTCGCGAGTTGTTCATTTTTCGCTCGCTTATCTACTTTTGGTAATATGTAATACCCTATATATGTAAAATAATTATAATACATTACAAATGCAGGTCCGTGTATTGTACCAACAGCATTTTGATGATAGCGAACCTCTCTCTGTTAGCGGGCCACTCAGCGAGCCGTTTTGGGCGCACTTCTTGGCCTCGGGTTGATCATAAATTTGAATACAAGCTCTGCGTGTTTGTTTGTTTGTTTGTTTGTTTGTTTGTTTGTTTGTTTGTTTGTTTGTTTGTTTTAAATCTAGTACACACACATCGGAGCATACACATTTGGCTTATGTATACCCCAGTTTCCGTTGTTTTCAACGGGCACGAATGAAAATGTGATATTTGGGAAATACTACTAACATTTTAAGAAGTGTGAAAAAACAATCCTTTTGAGCTAACCTCTTTGAATGTGCGTTTCGCGCTTCCGACCAATGTACGCTGGTGCCAATGTGTGAGTGACTTAGCAGCGCAGCAGTACTACCATAAATTTAGCTGTGTATAATACAATAAAGCCAAACCGCAGTGGGCCTTTTTGGACAGGGGGCCCATTTTACACGTTGTTCCCCTACATATAACAGGCGTGTTTAGACATAATTGTTATTCATGGGTTGCAAATTAAATCGAAATTTAAGATTTTAATTGACTCGTAGACCAAATCATTTTATACTAATTTACAAAATCACATATCATGGCGAACATCAACAATGTTTAATTATCATTAACATCAAATTAAAACCTTTAAACTGACACCATACATTTCTCAAATGAGAAAAAAACGCTTTTAAATGAAAACTTGTACAATGGAATTCGCTATTAATGTTATCATGGGACTGGGTGAAGGTCTCCTGCATAGCGACGTGACCGTATTTGCCACACAAATTCCCAAAGATTGTGATGTTTGTGCCTGCCGGCGTGTTCACGTGTGCGTATACGAAGGCCAACCTGCGTCTAAGTCTTAGACAACAAGACGCGGGCCCTATAGTTCACAATGATGAAAAGATCGACTTAGGAACAATTATCGAGTCTATCAGATGCCCATCCTGGGGTGGTCGACTTAGACACCTGCCCAGTGCTGCAGATTATCCGGTTTTACGCTCTACCCTTCTAGACCTATCATTGCCAACGGGTGGGTGGGATTCACGAAGGGCTCAAATACCATATTTCACAGCAGATGAAAGATGCCCAATTGCAATTGGAGCTCGGAACTGATGCGGCGCTCTCACTATCTTGATCTCGTCTGCATACACGCCGACCGACGCGTTGTTCGCTAATAATCTAATCTTCAAACTTCTCATTGCGCTAATTAAGTAAGAAAGCAAATACCCGCGGCTTACGCGGCCGTTAGGGATGCCGTTTGCCCGGGAACTATTCGAGGAGAAAAAGTGAATTAGGCACGCCGCTAATGGAAGGTGCGCGCAGGAATTCAGCGGGCTTCAAAGGAGTCCACCGGCTTAGTCGCTCGCGTGTTTAATGTGTATTTATCGTACGTATTGACTGCCTTTAAAGTCTTAAGTTAATATTTTATATCGACACAGTTGAGGCAGGAGAAAGCAGGCGTTAAATAAAATGACGTAACGCGCTCAGGAATGCTACAGCGCAGCTTGAGTGCCGAGCTAACGATTCGTACGCCAATGATGCGGATCACGTCTCTGTTCGTCCAGTAATGCCTAACGAAACTATGCTTGCAAAAGCTCAAGTGCTTGGCGAGTCTATCTCAAATGGCCGTTCGTTGGTAAGTCGGTACAGTAAGATCAAAACGCTCCCCCTCGAAAACATTACAGTAGTGCTTTGAACCAATAGTTCAAAGCAGCCCGGGATGTTTTCAACTTAAAGGAAACAAAAACAAGGCATTAGCTAAAATCCGTTTTCCATGTGTACACAAAGTTTAACATTGTATGTAACATTTGAGAACATTAAAAAGTACAGAAAAATACATGTGTAGCATAAATTCGATTTTAAACCCGTCTGTGTAGCGATTCATGCGGAAAATTAAAGTTTAATGAGACAAGCGATCACGTGGTATCGTGACGTCACATATGACATATACTCGCATCAGACCGACTCTTTCCATGCATTCAGAGCATGTTTACAAGGTTAGCTTTTGGGTCGAAACGAGCGTCAGAAGGAGGTATTGTGCAATATTCCGATGTAATACAAAAACTAGTCATCATAGAGGAACAAGCAGTTATCTTACGGTTCCACATAAATCCAATTTTATTTAAAACAATAAATGCGAATGGGCCTACAAGTCGACCAGGTTTCGCTGAGCTTCGGCTCGTTTTCTGAATAATTATATCAAGATTTAACAATATTGCCACCCAGAGAATTAACTCTAGGTGGCAGGTGGACACTGGTACTGGCAGTGAACTAATATCTTCCCTGGTAAACACTGAACTAAAGTACTCATTCAGGTCTTCTGCCATTATGAATCCCTGTGATATTATATTTCCAGCATTATCTTCTAGAGGACCGACCTTATCTTGAACTTTCTATTTACTTCGAACATACGCATAAAAACTCTTGCTGTCATGTTTTATATTACTAGCTAATTGTTGTTCATAGCTTCTCTTTGAATTTCTAATTTCAGTGTAGCTTGGTTAAGTGCTTCTTTATAACTGTTGTATTCTTCATCATTTCCAGTACATATATATGACTTCCACATCATTTGTTTATACTTAATTTTTCTAATGGCTTCTTTCGATAAGTGTTTCTTTTTGGACTGTTTCCCTTGTTTTTTGAAGGGTACAAATTTATCAACTATGCACTTAATTTCACTCTTTAATATATTCCAGCATTCTGTTGCTGTCTTATTTTTCAGTGTGTTATTCCAGTCTATCTTTGCTAAATATTTCCTCATGTCATTATACCTTCCTTTGTGGAAATTTCTCCTATACTGCGTTTTACTATTCCTTTCTGGTTTTACTTTGATGGTAAAATGTATCTGGGTGTGATCACTACTCCCCAGTGGCTCACATATCTTGACATTGTCAACTAATTCATTCCGTGAGGACAAAACTATGTCTAACACATTCTCACCCCTGGTTGGTTCTAGCACATGTTGAGAATGGAAAGTATCTTGAACTAAAACTAAAAACTTGTGGTCCTCACTCCCCATACTCTGTAGAGATTCCCATTGTATATGCCCGTGGTTAAAATCCCCTATAATAATACAGTCCCGTTTGCTTACTTCCCTTATAGCGTTTTGTATTTTTTTCATTCTCTTCTATGCTTATGTTTGGACTTCGATAAACTAACCCAACTGTTAACGTTGAGTTTCCTGTAACTATGTTACACCAAACAGCTTCTTCGAAAGCTGCTTCTCTTTCTAATTTTATTTCATAAGCCTGGATAGATTCTTTAATATATGAAATAACTCCACCTCCCTTTCTTCCTATTCTATTTTTCCTAAACATTATATATCCTGTCAGTCCCAATTCGGCATCTGATATATCGGTGGTGGTCCAGGATTCGGTTATACTTATTATGTGAGGGTCAATATCTTCTACCGTAATGTTTAGTTCATTTCTTTTGTTTACTATACTCCTTGCGTTTAAACAAACACATTTATATCCAGCTTCAGAAGAGTTTTCCAGACTGTTCTTAGCTGATTTATTTGTGCTGTCTTTATCTATGCCTCCAGTTTCAGGCTTTTCTGTGAGTTCCCCTTGCGAATCTAGTTTAAATAGATGCAACCTATCCTACTCTCAACAGATCGCAGCAGGTTCTCTGAGAAAACTGCTGCCCCCTTTCCACTAAGATGGAGGCCATCTCTCATGTACATATCTTCCCTCCCAACAAAGTATCCCCATAAATCTTTGAATCCCACCCCCTCTTCTTCACACATCTGCTCAACTAGTGCGTTGATCGCCATCCTCTTGCAGTTTCTATACGTTGCCCCCCTTCCTCCCATTACTGGCGAAATTCCTGACAGAATTATCTGTTCAACTATTGTCTTCTTTAGCTTCCTCACTAACTGTCTATACTTCTGTAGTATCCCAGTTGTTCCCTCCCTGTCAGCATCAGTTGTCCCTACATGTACCAGTATAGACCCTCCCTTGCCATGTCCCAATACCTTCTCTACCCTGTCAGTCACATGTTCAATCCTAGCCCCCGGTAGACAAACAACGACATCCTTCCCCTTGCTCAGTGTCTTGTCCGTCTTTCTCATAGTGGAGTCGAAATATCGATTGCAACGCACGAGAGATAATCTATGCCTATAAACATACAGAGCAAACATAATTATTATATTGTATCCAGCTACAGAAAATAACGTGTATAATCTCATAATATCACTAGAATATTGATATATATATGAATGAGGAATTGTACAATTTATCATAACAACTTAAATCAGTCTGAATTTCCGTCGATATCAGTAGTTCAGTCGGTAGACGCGTTGGTTTCGTGTCATTTATTTTTTAATTGGGCGACGCCGATTCAAGCCTGACACCAAAACATTTATTTTCTTGACACTTTTTGTTTATGTTTTCACGAAGTAATATAAACCAAATCATTTTTATACTATGATGCACTGTTCTTAAATATCAGTTTAAATGTTGTAGTAATTATTTATTCGCCACAAAAATGAAAATATGGTAATTATGTATAACGATGTTTCTAAATTGTATTTATCCAGACAAATATAATGTAATGGATATATAATTTATTAATTGTGTATATATTGTACGGTAATATATTGTAATTATATGATTGATGGCGGACATAGTATTAATTTATGTTCCAGAAAGAAATACAGAATTTACGATTACTCTTGAAGGGTAACAAAACAATAAATATTAACATAGATTTATTTCAAGATTCAAAATAATTATAAATTTATGCGTAACAGCGATGATTATTGCCAATTGAAAAATAAAACTAGTTGAGACATCTTTTGTCGCAACCAATCGTTCACACCGTCGCCCTTCATCCCCCCTGCCTTCCCCGCTTCCCCGCTTTCCCGCCCCGCACCTGTCGTCTCGCGAACTCGTCGTGTCGTGTATTTTACAATTACTGCAAGCGAGCCCCAAATTAACCTATCTACTCAATTACAAGCTAGTAAGAAACCACACCGTCTGACAACTCACGCTAAATTGACGACGCGATAATGATAATAATCGGTCGATGGTTTTGTAATAATAGCGTTTTACACCCGAGCTGAGAGCTCGGGGCGTTGAACAAAAACTTGGCGAGACGAGCGAATCCGCTTATTTTGTTGCGATTAAGTGGAGAAAAATCAACATAGATGCTGGCGAATCTAATCTGTTTGTGTCAATAGTGTGTATCTATAGAACAAGTTTTCGTTGTGAGCCTAGTCACGTTTAGTTTAACATTTGCATAATCGTAATGCCGATAGGTGGCTTTGCGTTGTTTCAACGCCACGTCTCTCGTTCAATTGTACGCAAATCACAGCGCGCACGTGTGTTTGTGTGCGTGCTTGTATGTGAATGCGTGCGCGTGCGTGTGCGTGTGTATGTGCGTGCTTGTGAGTGCGTGTGCGCGTGTGCGTTTGTGTGTATGTGTGTGTGTGTGTGTGTGTGTGTGTGTGTGTGTGTGTGTGTGTGTGTGTGTGTGTGTGTGTGTGTGTGTGTGTGTGTGTGTGTGTGTGTGTGTGTGTGTGTGTGTGTGTGTGTGTGTGTGTGTGTGTGTGTGTGTGTGTGTGTGTGTGTGTGTGTGTGTTTATGTGGGCAGAGAAAAGAGCGCGTCAGAAAGAAAGGCCATACACGCACGCACGCACGCACGCACGCACGCACGCACGCACGCGCGCGCACACAAACACACACACACGCACACACATACACACGCACGCACGCACGCACGCACGCACGCACATAGGTATGTACGTACGGACGTATGGGGGGGGGGTACACACGTTCGCATGCACGCAGACTAAAAACTAAACGCACGGAGTACTTTTAAAATGAGCGTTGCGCGGTATATTTAGACTGCGAGCTTTCGCTGCGATATTGCCGCTGCTGACAGTTGTCATTATTGCTGATCCGCTCATTCGTCTAATGGGGTTAGATTTGGCTGCCCGAACGATTTACTAAATACTCGACGGCGTTAATCCGCGTCATGTCCGTATTATCGTTGCGGGGAGCCTAAATCTCATCGTCGTGGCTAACGCTTAAAACAATGTTTACCGTTGCCAACAAAAGCCAGCGTACGCTAAGCTTGTAGCGCGTCATTGATCCGCGGGATTTGAGCACAAAGCGGGGCGAGTTGAATTAAAGCCGGTTGTTCACAGAGAAAGCCTCACCGCGCAAGCGAGGCTCGAGCTAAAATCGCAACAAACAGCGACGCACCAGTTATAGAAACTGCATTTCTGTATTGATTATATCTTGATTTGCGTCTGAGTAGATGCGAACATTCGGGCGCGGTTAGCCATTATCGGCTTTGCGGCTTCTTTAATGCCAGTAGTAATTCTGAAAGCTGTGCGATTCCGCCGGCAAATACGTATGGTGGGGGTAATTGATTTGGCCGCCGGCGTGCCGTGTTGTTTACCTTGGCTGTTCAGGCGCTTCCTTCTAGATTTGACCCTGACAAATGTAGCCGATTGACAACCTGTAACAAAGCGTTTGGTCGAACGCATTTCGCTTCGAGTGAGAGCATTCATGCAGTCAGGTATATATGTGCCATTCGTATGGTAATGTGTGGGCACGTTTGGAATTAACATTGAACATCTTGTTTTTTTGTCACGGCTACACTTCGGAGCAGTTTCACAGCAACCACGGAGAACTTAGAAACACAATTCCTGCAAAACAATATAGTAATCATTCAGTAATGGGTAATCATTCTCCGGAAAATTATTCAAAGTTAATCTCTGATTGTTGGGGATTCTTAGACTTAGACGCTAAGCATTTGCTGCAGTAGGAATAGCAGAAAAAACAATATTGTTAATACTATAATTAGAGATAGTGTACTTTTGAAAGATCGGTGATGGAGTTGAGCTTTGCGAAAGACCCAGGCGAGTATTGGAAAGTGGTGTGTGCATAGGACACCCAGGAGTTGTTTGAACTCACGTTTTCCAATTAACGTCTGTGAAGAAAGAGAGCATAAAGGAGAGGAACAAGCAAACATATAAACAAATTCAGTGCAATGTACCCTTTGAACTGAGATAACTATTGGTATAGTCATGACAAATTATTGTCAAGGTTCATTATCCCCGTCATTCTAAATTGTTTTGTCCAATGTTGATGTAACTACGTTATGACCATGAATCGCTTGTCTAGCTATTTCGCCAAGTCAGATACTGAAATTGACACGAAACGATTTGATGACTTGTCTTGATACTGTTGAGAGGTCAAGAGAGGTCGGCCATTAAGCCCGCTGGACCAAGAGGATCATCCTGCGTCTTCCCTGTCAGCTGCAGCATCTCTTCGAGTTTTCCCGCCTATTAAACACCGTCTCAACCGCCTTTATCGCGAAAGCTGTTGAGTCGCAACAAGAGTACCGTCTTCAAGAGGAGACCACAAGTGAATGGCGTCTAACAGCTCTTCCGTCAAACTATTATTATAACGGTTTCTGTGTTGTTCTTTGTTGTACGTTGTAAGATATCAGATACGGACTAGTTAACTTTCGTGATATATTGAACATGCCATGAGAACTCCAACTGTTTCAAGAATCGTTTAATGGTTTGTGCAGTCTCAGTATGTTAACGTATATATATTTAATAAAACGGCTTAAGCTTAATACCACAATAAAAGTCACAATATTATCGAATAACATTGATAATCTTAAACAGACACACACACACACACACACACGCACACACACACACACACACACACACACACACACACACACACACACACACACACACACACACACACACACACACACACACACACACACAAACACAAACACACACACACACACACACACAAACACACACACACACACACACACACACACACACACTAGTATATTTGTTAAATTATTTTTTACATGGTATGGCTTACAACAAAATGCCTTTATCACATTATTTTTTTAAACAAATTAAGTACAACCAATGCACAATGTAACTGTAATTACAATGTAATTTATGTTAACAAGTTAACATATACACCGTGCGTTGGCCTACTATAAAAACGAACAAAACATTGGTATATCAGTTTCAAAACTGCGCAGAACTTCCATAAAGCTTCCGTAACAGGAATTGTTACAGGCCGTAACACATACATAAAGCATGGATGTACGCAGAAGGCATAACGGGAACAGCTTGGATGACATCAGTATCGACACCCTTTGTTATACTGTATACAGCTTGCGAAATGCAATCATCTTTTGCTTCACATATCTGCACCCTTACCACGACGTAAGATCCCCAGTAATCTCATCGCATGTGTCCCCTGTGGAATATACTTAACAACCCGTGCATACAGATAAGCTAATACACGGAAGACAATGTAAACTAAGCCTATATACCTGTAGTGACAGTGCTACGTATCTAATACAATATATAATCTTAGCCGGATTCATTGCAGAGATAACATCAATGTCACTAGTTCAAAGCTAAGAAAACATCGTGCAAGCAAAAGGTGCGTGCTTATTTGACTTGCTGGCGTATAATCGGCGATAAAGGCAACTCGGATCCGTGAACGACCAAGTGTATCTAATGGCATTAGACGTAAGTCGGTGCGCATGAATACATACGTGTACAAGAAGTCTACAGAAAAAAATGTATATGGAATGCTGCATACTGCCAAGTCCATCGCTAACGCTGAGTTTCCTAGCGCACACAACCAAAAATGACCCGCAGGATTTTAGCAAATGAATCTCTATAGTTAACAGTTTTGACAGTTAATTCGATTTCACGGTAGTGGAGTGGAGTTGTACATTCACAAGTTTAAAGTAACCGAGAAAACTTCCACAATAACGTAGCAAGCAAGATAAGATTGATAGCTCTAGATGCGACAGTTCCCTTTATGGTGAACCATTGTTGTGATATAATAGTAGACTATATGTAACAAAATAACCTTTTAAAATTCATTTTTCAACCGTCAAAGAATGTGTCGCTTGTCACATGCATGCATTTAGACATAGCGTTTTTGTTCGAAATAATTATGTTGGATTAAGATTTTAAATATAGGATGCTTGAAATGCATAAAAACCGTACGCTTTTTGACATTTTCTTGACGCTGTAGTGTATTAGAAAACTAGGCTGTACAGACGTTCGCATTGGCGTTAGACGTTTGTAGCCTTAGCCGTTAATTATTTTAGTAAAAATATATTATAAATGATCCAAAGAAGATAATGTGCAACAGTAGGCCTACTTCTGGTAAACCGTGCCACTTCCTCTTCTGGGGCCGGCTTGTTCATCTCCAAATTTGTTTTCAATTCCACCCTTATTTTATTAATATCGCTCTTTAGCATAATATATTAGAGCAATTCCTCTCCAATTTCCTCATTGTGTAGCATTTTGTAACACTCAGTCCCTGTCTTTGTGTCTTTGGCATTTTCAAGTCGCAAGAACGGGTTGTTTTTAATGGCATCCTACATGTTTTACATAAACACACTTAAAATGATAACATAAAGTACCAATTAACATTAGTACAGCTTACGTAAATCAATATAAAGCTTCCTGTGAAAAGAAAGAGCAGAATAACTTGTTCCACGGTGAAATAAAATGCGACTTGCTGTGAAATAATCCTGAGTTGAATGCTATTTTAGTATTTCATATATGTAAAACAGATTTAACTCGAAGGGTATTGGTACTTCGGGGCTTAGAGTGTAAGTAATCTAAGTATGTGTCAAAGCCGCAGTGTGGCAGCGATACGTATGCAGTGGGCGTGGCCCGCGCGACGCGGCTGTCAATCAAACCCCCGCCGCCATTGGCAGACGCGTTGATCCGGGCAGTTAATTACTCACGCGCTGCTCTGCGATTCGTTGAATGGAGCTTGTCCAGCATGCGCCGGGCGTCGAGCACTTTCACCCGTGTCGCGACTGATTTCATTAATGCACAATTAATTGAAACGTTTACAGTCGGGTGTGTTTTAACGGGACGCGTCCTTTGACGGTTTGGAGAGCATTTAGTGGCAGCTGATCGGCACACGCGCGTGTACAGAAGAGGCGTTAACGCGAGCCAGCGACGCAGAATAAAGACGTTTTTCGCGCTGGGAATTGACCGGTGCTTAGGTGCCAACGACATTCCAAGGGGAAGTACCGGCGACTGTAGCAGGTAACAATCGTGTTAATAATCGACACCGTGTCAACGTTTAATAATCGCGATATTATTGACATTTTATGTCAGTCTCCAGGACAATTGCAAAAGAGAGTGAAATATATCGTACAGCATAGTGGCAAATATTTGCTAACGCAGAACTGTGTGCCAACTACAAAAAAAACGACAGTTTCATAAGTGACCCGCGTCAAAGATTCCGTTTCTGATATCGAAAACACGAAAAGCATCTTTCAACGTGGTCGACAGAACACAACCGAACAATTCACGCAAACATCAATCGGGCACAAACGGAACGTCAAACGTCGATCAAAGACCCTAGCGGCTGCAGTATGCATCACGTGCCCTACTACTACGGCTACCCGAGTCAGGAGCAGCTCAAGTCGTGTGCCGCCGCTGCGATGGCCGCCGCGGCCGGGGCGAGGTACGGCGTCGGACCGGGACCCTCGCTCTTCACCATCGACAGCATCCTGGCGCCCCGACCACCGCTACACCGACCCGCTCCCTGCTTCCCCTACCCCGCGCTACCGCACCTTCCGCACGAGTTCCTAGGTGAGTCGATGGCCTTCTGTCTTGATGCTGCGAAAGATCGCGTTGTAAGTTGTAGTTTTATACTGATAAACAGAGAACTGCGTTTTAAAATGAAACACGTATTTCGACAGTTCGTACAGCTGACTATGTAACAAAATGTCATATATATATATATATATATATATATAATATGTACATATATATATATATATATGTATATATAATAGTAAATAGTTATATATGTATAATGTGTTTATATATATACACGTGTATATATATAACACTTGACTATTATATATGTATACATTAATATATTATATTTAAATATTTACTATTATTTATATGCCTACGTATATAATATTGTACGTATATAATATATAAATATGTATATATATATATATATATATATAAAATATGTATATATATATATATATATATATATATATATATATATATACGGGATAAGGGGCAGAACAGCAGAATACATCTGAACTGAGACTTGTTTAAATCTAACACAATACACTTATCACAGCAATAACAATCAACTTGTCATACCATAATTATATATATAATATTATATATTGTATATATATATACCGCATTAAATAGCAATGCATATCAATATTGTAATAGCACTGCCACATCTTATATAGGTATATATGTTCGTATATAATATATAAATATATATAATATATATATATATATTTAACTATTTACTATTATTTATATGCTTACGTATATAACACTGTACGTATATAATATATAAATATGTATATATATATATATATATATATATAACGTGTATTGTGTTAGATTTAAACAAGTCTCAGTTCAGATGTATTCTGCTGTTCTGCTCCTTATCCCGTATTAAATTCATTCATTATGGAAAAACATTATTTGAACAATATCTCCCCTGCCCCGTTTCGTTACGTCTCATATAATTGAATGCGCAAATTTATATTAAATTTTGATTAAATTGATATAGGAATTCTAACAATCTTCTATTTTCGAGAAAAACGAAGCATTCTTTGCTTCGTTGCAAAATATGTTATATTGGAATATTAGTCTTCGCGAGGATTCCAATTTTGCGGAGCCCATATAATGTAACTGTAAATTATTACAAGCCAACTCGTTCATACCCAGTCATTTCGAAGCATCTTTTTGAGACTCCAAATGCCTGCGAACAAACTATACAAATCCACAGGACTTTTGAAAAGCGATATTTAATATTATAGACTTCGATGAATCGACGTCTGCTGGTTATCGTGACATATCAACATCTGTTTCCATGTGCGTACTCGAGTGGGTCCATCGACTGCGTTTACCGATTTAGTGGGTTGTTATTACGACCAATCCGCTGATGGAGACGGACTCGCAAATCCTTCTCGCGTCGTTTAATCCACAGCAATCTCTGGGCGGGATGCCGACGTCGGGATGCCTTCGATGAGATTGGTGTTCGTTAACGCGGATCATCCGCCACGAACTCCCCGTAACTCCCCCGTCTGCTGGCCGTTGGGAGAGTCATTAAGGAATCAATCCGTCGTTAATAACTAAATCGCCCGTTGCTAATCGTTATTGCGCGTAATGTAATGAGCGCTGTCTTGTTGGTTATAGTTCTCGACGACTGAATATACGGTGTATGTTGTTGGAAAAATGTGTTGGAGATAGAACAAAGTGTAGTTCAAAATATTGAAATTTGGAACAGACAAATGCCGCGAATGTGTCGCCTGTCTCTCCGCCCCCCCCCCCCCCCCCCCTCTCTCTCTCTCTCTCTCTCTCTCTCTCTCTCTCTCTCTCTCTCTCTCTCTCTCTCTCTCTCTCTCTCTCTCTCTCTCTCCCTCCCTCCCTCCCTCCCTCCCTCCCTCCCTCCATCCCTCCCTCCCTCCCTCCCTCCCTCCCTCCCTCTCTCTCTCTCTCTCTCTCTCTCTCTCTCTCTCTCTCTCTCTCTCTCTCTCTCTCTCTCTCTCTCTCTCTCTCTCTCTCTCTCTCTCTCTCTCTCAATATCTCTCTCTCTCTCTCTCCCTCCTCCCTCACCTCCGCCCGTCTTTCCCCTTCTCCCCCGTTCTTGTAACGTTTAGATAACACCGCCAAACATTCCACACCCTACGTTTACCGCCCAATAACCCCCGATTAGCCCGCATGATGCGATGACGTGGGGCCACACGTGCGTCGACACCCCGTGTGGTCTGGTGACGGAGCCACAAGCGACTTACGACGACACTCGACGCAAGTCGGCGTAACGATTACTCCTCTCGAGAGTGTCGTTATCTCTCGCACAATAACCCGCGCAGCATTGATATTCGGCGCAGCGCAATAACTCGGCGGGTACACAATACTACACACGGCTGCCATTGTGTCGTCCTATACGTTTTCGCTCGCTGATCCTCTTAGCTATAATATAATTCGACAAAGACGCCGCGATTTTTGCGAGCTTGACCGAATCGCGATGCGAAACTGGTGTGCAGTCACGGATGTAGTCATACTTCCCCGTCGTTATGAGGGACTGCACGGAGAGTCAGTGGAATATGCAAGTGTGTCTGCGTGCTTTGTACCGTCCATATTACGAACTGTTCTTAAAACTAACATTGGCGCGCGCGCGCGTGTATGTTTGTGTATGCGTGTGCACATGCATGTGTGTACGCGTATGTATGTATGTATGTATATATATATATATATATATATATATATATATATATATACTGAGATGTCCGACAGATCGCTCCTTGTGGGTGTGGCATGACGTCAAACATACGCACATACGCACGCACACACACACGCACGCACATGCACACATACACACGGACACATACACACAGACACACAGCGCGCAGTATCAAAAGGTGAAAAGACAGTACATAGCCCATTCTTTTGGGAGATTGTGTGTGTGCTATACATCGCTAGAGTTAAAAGTTAGAGACACGTGTATCTACCCCGAATTGGTATATTGTCGAGAACAAAATATATCATCACCTGAGTGCAACTTCAGAAAATGTATCTCAATGAAACTAAATCCACTTTAATGTATTAAATATTATAATATCACAATTAGAATAGGACAAGTTTCGTCGTCTCCTTCTCTCGCGTCCTCCCTACACCGACTCGAGATACTTTTGCACGTTTCTGCAGTTGTTGTCATACTCTGCGGTTTATCTCTATGTACAAGTGTGTGCTGAGCTAAATCGTCGGTTCTAGTACAAGAAAGGATGAATAATAATGATACGATCGCGACGCTTCCGGAAGAACAAACATGTTTTGTGTCGGCGAAAGTGTCGTGTTACACCGAGTCCGGCGTCAGCGTCTAAGTATTTGAACGGGGCATTATCGAGATTACCGAGACGTTGATCTAGCGTCATCAGCCGGCATTAATTTGTAAGGATCTCAGATCGGCAAACACGGACCTAATCCGGTGTGAGAACCGCTCGTATTGTCCGCAATATTTGAATTCGGTAAAAGTTTAATGCCACTGCCAGCACGAGTTAATTTATTGTCGTCGCTATGTGGTGGCGGTTTGGCCATAACTGTGCACTTTTGTGCGCGCGACCACTTTGAATAACATTATTCGATAATTCTTCCGTTACCACAAATGCACTGCGCGGAGCATCCGGTCGAACGGGTTCCGGTTCCACATGCCAGTTTCTTCCTAAACTGACATGTCCATAAAGAGGACATTAAAAGGAAACATGTGTCATTGTAAAACTTACGTTTTACATTGTAAAACTTATATTTCATTGTCATCTTTGGTCAGGGCCAAACACTTGCACATATAAAGTAGATCTGCATTTGGACCTATTTATCTATAACCGATGAATATCGAATAATTAACGATAATTAGTATTTATACCATTAGTAAAAAATGCGAGGAGAACTCTCATAATATAAATTTTTTCATCTTTAATCATCGTCATGGTGAGAACCAATCTATTGCTTTTTTTCCAGAAATCTCCATATGGAAGAATTGACTTTATTGCCAACGTGCATATTATATAAATACGACAAACAAAAACATAGTTCTTAATTACTGCAGCAGTAAAACTGTTTTGGCAAACATATCCCGATTTTAAATGTTAGGTAAGTTTTTATATGTTTCCACTGACTCCCGTACGCTGGAAACACGCAAACGCGCTCAGCATTCTAGACCAACGTGAAATTGAGAAATATGTATTTAAAATATGCTTAATGAATATTCATCATACATTGTTATATCGCATCTTTTCGGTGTAGAGCATGGGCGCTTTTGCAATCCCTAGTGGCAACAATTCTTCAAGTCAACAAAGACAAACTTCTCTGAAACTCTTCTTGTGCGTTCATGCTTGTCTGCTTACGTCTAACAAAGTGGGTGTACAGTCGCGTGCACTGATTCGATTTGTTTTTTATAGAATGAATGGTAACAACTGTATCTTATACTAGTATAATGTATGAAGCGCTCTTTGATGTGGTGATATAATGAGCAAAAGGGTAAAGCGCATGACGAGTTCGTTTGGCTTTTACGCCGAATAAACAGTACGTTATCTTGTAACATCCCGGCGCTGTACGATAGTATAATGTACAAATGGGTTATGGAAACATCCCGGAGGATAAGTAACTTCATCGTCCAATTCAATGCGTTTTTAAATTGTATTTGTTCGCGTCAGGAATTGAAAAAAAATATAAAAGACTTATGAGAAAGAAAGCGTGTTATGGATTTAACGTTGTCACGGTGTATGTCGACGGCATTATAGAGGATCAACACATTCATTAGTATGGAATATCTTTGGTAGTGGAACTGTCATCAGAGTTAATAGCTAAATCTGCTCCGTGGACTCACTCATAGGCCCCAGTCTGTCCGTCCAGTCCCAAATAACTGTGAAACTGTATGGCATACTACACAACTGTCAGTTATATTAGACGTTTTAGGATATCCACATGCAGGGGATGCAAAAGATCCCACACATGCAGATGGGTAGATGTGTATCGTCCATCTCTCAACTACAAAGAGTTATACGAGATGTGACAGAAGCGTCTCAACAAGTCTGCCAACTCTATAAAATGGCGTCTCGCGCGAGAACACGATTGAATGAAAACATGCCTAATTTTAAACGAACAAATAGTAACAGGCGAAAAAACAACGAGTTGACGTGAATGAGTTCTGTTTCAGCCGCGGCCTACCACAACCCCTTCCCCGGCAGTTACCTGTCAGCTGACCTGATGCGTGCGGCGGCCGCAGCAGGACAGAAAAGGAAACGACGTCATCGCACGATATTCAGGTATAGTTTTTGTCTCGCACGGTTAAAATTCTCTCCACGTTCATTGTAACAGTCTCCGATTATTCCACCCCATCATGATAGTTATATAACTCTCTCCCCGCCCCTCTCTGTTTTGTTGACGATGGACAATCGAGTCCAAAAAGTTGAAATAAACGTTGTTGTTGGAGATATCGCTGATGTACCATCAAATCTTGGACTCGCTGTTTGTGTTGGGTCAGTGGGAAACACAACATGTTGCCGTCGTCTGAAGACCGGCCTTTGTTCCCTATAGGAGTATTGAGCAGTATATATTTTCGCATTTTCGTATAAGTGTCACCAGGTA